>LPNX010288841.1:33706-161348 GCA_001517045.1 Pseudotsuga menziesii
TTTTCCACCATTGGATTAAGAAACTCACTTAGGTCAAACAAAAAGGCATGAGGGAGGCAAAAGGGTTTCACTTTTCATTTTTCAGGAGAAGGAGAGTGAGCTGAGAGAGAAGAAAGGGAGAAGGGCACGATTTTCCAGGCAGCCATACAGTAAGGTTTGAAGGGCACAGAAATCGAGGTCAAGCAGGGCACAGAAAACGAGAAGGGGACTGCATTTATTACAGTCCGTACCCTGCACGAATTTCGAAGCCGTACACAGGCCGTACAGCACAGAAATCAAGGTCCGTACGGACTGTACGGACTGTACCTTTCTGCACTTTTTCAAGGTGAATAACAGGCACATTTTTCGAGGCAGCATTCTGTTTTTTGGCACAGAAAACAAGGTTGTACAGCAGCATTAAATGCTGTCCGTACAGTACGGATTCTGAGAGTGCTGGCACAGTTTTCGAGGGCAGATTTTTTTTTGATATTTCTGGCACATTTACCGAGAAGGTTTGCACAGAAATCGAAGCAGCATAAGCACGGAAACCGAGACAGTCTGCTGGTCAAATTTCTGGGTTGAGATAAGTTGGATTTTTTGACTGTAAAAATGAATGTCTGATTTTTTATCTTGAAGAAATAATAATATCTCTCTCTCTGACTGGTTTTCCCCGTGGGGGTTTTTCCAGGGCTGATTAGCCAAAAATCTCTGAGTCAAATTTATGGTGTGCATGTTATTTGTTTCAGCCTGTTAGTATTTGATTTTACTGTGTGTTTAAAATTGTTCGGCAAAATTTTTAAGTAGCTTCAAGCCTATGCAAAACCGGCTGAAGTGAAAAACACAAATTGTTCATTTAAACCAGCAAGCAGTAAAACTCAGGTTTTTCAACATCCCTGGCAGCCTCTGCTTTTCTGCCCAGCTGCTTCTGCCACACCCATTAAACAAGATGGTGGTCACTCCCCTAAGTCCCTAGTGATGCTTGAAGTCTCCATTGCAGTGCATATCCCAAGTCAAGGTTACAATGGATCTCTGGATACATCAGGATCGCCCTTCACACCAAATGGGAAAAGTTGGAAGGTGCCAAAGAACACCCAACACTGACAATAATTCCTAACCAATCAATTGTCAAATGCCTGCAGAGGCAAACATCAAACAGGACTGACTTCACAACATTCCCTTTTGTCTCTCACCTTGCCACCTATAGATATAGCAGATGTGGCTGTAAATTGATCTTGTTAATAATTATAAGTTCTTTATTTACCCAAAAATATAAATCCAGCTGCAGTCATCACAAGATCTTCAGTGAAGAGCTTTTTAAAAGTCAAATATCTAGCTTTTACCTGTTCATTCCTTCTCCATTGTTTCTGATACATTGTTGACTACTTCGATGCACATTTTCTATACAATTCCATTGCATTTGTAAATCTTTCTTGAATTTCTTAACTTTGTCTGGGAGAATTTGCCAGCCTTTTACATTGCAACGTTTTTAGTTTGTGCTGTGACTACCAAGTAATTTCTTCTTTGATTTGCTAGAATATACACTATTTTTTAGAGTATTCTGCAAAGATTCTTTTTCTGCTATTCCTACAACTTTGCATCCATTTTTGCAGAGATTCCAGTGCAGCTGAAATATTATCGATGTTAGATATCTGATCTTTCACCATTGAACGTACTGTTTTGAGTAGCAATTACCATTCCTAGGTAACCTAGTCTATCAGATATGATAGAGGGTCCATTGTATTTATTGCAGTGCACAAACAATAGGACAGTTGAGCTTTTGAAGTAAACAACTACACTTCTGACCAACTACCAATAACATTTTCATTTGGCTCTTTATTCAAATATCAGATCTAAACTATATCTAACACTACCATCTGGAATGCATATGGCAGGTTACTCTCCTCACTAACTGAAGAACACAATAGAAAAAAAATTATGCTACCATTAGTTTGTCATCCCCAGTAGGCTTCATAAAAATGAAAGCACGAGGGAGAAATTATATAAATCAACCATGGTCCAAAACATCTGCAAAAAAAGTATAACTGATTCCAAAAGAAAGTAGTACTAATCTTCTATGGGTACAGATATATATTCTACAGTACTGCAAATGGTAAGAGTTCTCCCTGTGGAACTCTATGAAACATGAGGCATTTCACAAATAAGAGAACCAGATGAACATATAATACAGTCAAACAAATTTTTGACAGAATTTTGTGCCTTATCCAAAGGATATTTATACATCCATATATTCCATAGTTCAGGAATAGCATTCATTGATCCTTTAGGACATCTCATAATCAATTTGACAATTACCAAGTCCAAGATCGACCTCATTTCGTGAAGTGAGTCGCACATAAAATTTGAACAACATAATCAACCAGATAAGAGAATTTTCTAAAATTTAGAAACTACAGGGCATGAGAATAGTATAGTTACCATCACTCACAAATCCATAGTACGCAACTGTGAGACCTGCATGAATAGCACCAGTCTGAATCCACTCAACCGCAAAGACATCTGTGGCTGTTAAGCCTCCCTGTTTTCAACCAATACTTTCTTCATTAGAAAGACATGTAATCTGTAAAAATTAAACAAAGCAGCCTGCCAACTAAACGAAATTTCCCATGCCTTAAAAAATTGAGGAATTAAACTAGCGTGATTATAGTATGTTAATTAAAAAATGAGTATACAACTTGGAAAGAATTTAACTACACTATTTTCACACAAATGTTCTCGAGAGATGGTCATAGGAATAAACAGTTTGCACCTTCACCAACTTCGACCTCTTGCTTTGTTCTACCTTAACATATATAAGTTAGCGTACACATGTGCATGATGACCCAGGAAAAATAACACCTGTGTACACTGAACTATAATCATTCTCCAATAACATAAGGATGAGCGATTAGTATGTTCCTTTCTACAGTCCTCATTTTTGAAGACAGAATATGATATATCCAGACTGTATTCTTTCTTTAGTTTGAACTTGCTCTTAATTCTGAGAAAACAAGGATCAGCATTTGCTGATTCTGTCTACTTATGTCAGCCCAAATTCCAATATGAAATCATATTTTGTCTTTCAGTCTATTTTGTCATCTCATTAATTTTGCTTTTTCACATTGTAATGAAAGCAAATGGGGTGTCAAGTTTCAGTAGAGCAAACGGTCAAGACGGGTTTCGTTCTGCAAGGCGACCCGAGATCAAAACCCGCTGCTCCTGGGAGGCGACATCTAAATCCAACCATGCTAAGGGTTGGTGCAGGCCAGGCCAGGTGTTATTCCCGGGTGATTTTGATGGCTTAGATGCCCCTGGGTTGTGGTTTCTCAGACCAAAGGCTGGCCCAGCAACAAAAAGGGCATTGCAGCAACAACAACAAAAAAATGAATTTTGTATGGGATCTAAAATTCTACTTTTTGCATATGAATTCTAATGAGGTTGGAACCACTCTCAAACATCCTGAAACAATTAATGGTAATGTTAGATATTTATGACATTCTCCTTATCTTTCATTTTCTATCCATTTACTTTAAGAATTTAATATTACCATTTAGTATTACCAAATACTATTGAGTAACTGAACAAAGCGGATTTTTGTTAAAGTCAACTCAATTGGTTTAGGACAAGACTCAACTGAATTGGCTGGTTCGGTACCGAACTGGTCATCCGATCCAGTTTGAAGGTCAAGTCAACTTGGTAGTTGGTCAACTTAATCAACTCGACCAAGTCTGATTCCGAGTTGAGCGAGTTTTAAAAATATGTTTATTACCAGTATTGTGCCACTTACCTGCACCATGTTGATCACCTCTATCAAGATAATGACAATCTGTGTTCCTATAAATGTTGTTATTGTGCTCTCATGTATGTTTGTATCCATTGATCCTGGAATAGCATGACGGGCGGGGCCTGCATGAGTCCATAAAAGGCCTTTTTCAGCCTACAAACATGGGACTCCTTCCCATTGACCTCAAAGCCTTGAGGTTGTTCAATGTACACTGTGACATGTTTTATTTTTATAATATATATATACAGTACCGAAGTACCCTGTTTCAATAAGTGGTGTCCCCATCCCCATACCCATACCCGTCTCTGTCCCCGCCCATGTTTCCTGGCAACTTCGGTTGTTATAAAGAGAATCGAGATTGCAATAGACTCCAAAGTCAAAACTGAAAAGAACCATAATAACTATTTTCCCAACCAACACTGTACTCCTATTCACTCTGAACCCACCATCCACAGTCAGATCCAAGGCGGTCCCATTTAACTCCACATTAATCTTTGCCCTTGTACTTTCTCAGATGGAAATTCAATTATCCTTTAGGTGGGTTATCTACCAAACAACTCAAATCAAGCAGTTCCTCTATCAACATGCATTTTGAAACAATTGTAGACTTTGTTGGTCTTCACAAGATTTCATCCAACATCGTACACTCCACTTTCCAGGATTTCCCCAGAATAATCTATTTGTACATACAGTTATGTTGTTAGTTTATATGTTTTCCTTCAATTTTCATATTAAGGGGCCTCTTGTACACCATTTTTGTATGGGCTTCTTATGATTGGTGTAATCTCTACTCCCTTTCACTTAGTTTGGTCTTCAATGGACATTGATATAAATTTCAATTCATTTGTCCACAAGCGTCACAACTTTTACTAGAATAATAACTTTCAACTTTTGATATGTAAGATTCAAACTATTTCATTGCGTGTCTTCTCTCTTATCATCTATGCCTTTTATCAAGGATTGCAAGATCCATAAGGCTATGCCAGAAATTTTGCAAGTGGTAATTGAAGACTGTGCTTAACAGCAAGCAGAATACAACCATTGTGACACATGCCAATCTGAACTCTACTTAGGTTCAAATTTTGACCCACTAATCAACATAGTATTGCTAGCAATTACAGCTCTTTCATGAATTCAGAAGGAAAAAAAGGTGTTTGGAAGAGTGTTGCAATAGTCAACATTACATTAATTCTTATACAAGTAAATTAGTAACAAATGCGTGTATTAAAAATTACACTATAGTATACTAGTCATCACTAGACAGCATATGCCCTCGAAATATTTAACTTGAGTATGTAACCTTTACAATGACATAAATTACTTTATCTGCCACTGAAGTAACTATCACAAACAGAGACCTAAGCACCCTCACAAATTTGAAATTACCACGTCTTCAAAAGCAAACCATTTACCTACCTTTACGATAGCCACTGCAGCTGAAATAGGATCTCTGACTCCCAACACTGTCCAGACAAGTGAGTTATCAGAACCTGCAGGAATGATGCCTATTGGAACCATCATAGCCTCTTTTGGGTCATCTCTGCTAATCAGACCATTGAGAACCTGCAAGAAGAAATTCTCATGGAAGTGAAAATAAAAAATATGCTCATATTTGAACTTTGAAGCATCAAGAAAAAAAGAGAAAAATCCAGGTAATCCCAGTGCTTGGATTAAATCGTAATATTAAAGGTGAAACGATTTACTTCTCTTCACAGCACCATGGTTACTGCCACCTACTACATAAACTGAAGACAGTTCAGGTATTGAATATAATGTATTCATAATATTTCATGAACAGAAAAATGCAGGTGTGCGATGCAATCATGTTTAACTTAATAAATCATATAAGAAGGGCATTAAATGAATATGATCCACTGCTATCAAATGAATATCCCTTCGGTAGACAAGTAACACTTTGCCTAAAAAGTTTGCAAACTGGGAGAACAAGATATGGGAAATATTTGCCACTTTTACTTGTCTTGAAAAAAATATGTTAACAAGTAGATATCTCAAAAGGAAAAAGAAAACATATTACATGCATTCACGAGCATATTAATCCAACTTTCTTTAATGACCACAATAGTTTTATTATAAATCATCACACTATGCCCCAATAAAAGAGGATATGCCGATTTGTATGATAGGAACCAAAAGCTCCTACATGGATACTCAGAATCGACCTCGACTCAGCTCTAACTCGAACCGGTTTGAATTTAAAGACACAATTTCCAACAAAAATACATAACATTTTAAAAATTTAAAGAAAAAAATTAAAAACTCCTAACCATGATTCTAAACCATTAGAGACAGAATATGCAAAGTTTGTTCATGTATATATCATGTAAGGGTGAATATATCAAAATGGCACCAAGTGCAATAAATATCTGAAACAAAATATTTTATCAACGAGGCTCACTGCTCCAAAACTTGTAAATGTTGCTCCTCAAATGCTACTTCAAAAACCTCCAAATGCTCACAAATGCTCAGTGATAGGAATGTGAAGCAAATAGAGGTAAGGGGGGTCTCTTTATAACTTGCATTTAGGGCAAGTTATAAAATGCTCTCTTCCCTTGACACATGCACACGGATTGTGCCAAGGTCAACTCAACCGACTTCGTACCAACTTGACCAACTCCATATCAACTAGGTCAACTCGGTATCGACTTGGCCACCGAACCAATTTGATGGCTGATTTCATTTGGTCGATGGTCAAATCGGTTAACTCAACTGAGTCCGAGTCTGTGTTGACTAATTTTAAAACACTGCATTGATCCAAATATAAATTGTCAATGCAGATGAGTTTAATAGACAAGTGGTGTCCATTGAAAGCAATGGATATTCAGGCATTTAATTCCCCCACTCTGTACTCTCATGTGCATCTCCATAGGAGTGGTTAGTTGTTACAGCTGAAAGTCGTTATGCTGGAGTTTGGCAATCTTAGCCTACTCCATTTCTCACATTAGTTCTTCACATCTGACAGAAAGAGATCCTCAGAGATGTCTGGTTAAGGCTCGACATCAACTTGCACTTCGCTAGTCATTTGGTTGTCTGATTCAAAACTTTGATAATGGCCAACTTGTACAGTCATTCTAAAAGATGCACTATCTGTGAAAATCCAACCTACGCAGGGGAATAAGAAGATGTGAAAGGCACATTGAGACAAAGGGATGCTTATCGTTATACACCCAAAAATAAGAAGGGTGGCGAAGAGAAAAGGAGAGATGAAACACTCTATAGATAGGTATAAATTCCCTGGTTGACTCAAATAAAAAACAAGCAAATGCAGTTTGAAATTCTTATTAAAAAATAATCCACAAAGGATGGAAGAAATGAAAGAGAGACCGAGTGGGCTGCAGGAAAAAATTAATAAGATGAAAATGGAGAATCGATTAGCTGCTGAAGGCATTCAGTGATTGGCTTCACCTAGCTTTTTGTGGGATCTTATGGAATGGAACATATGTTGGCCCGGGAGAATGAAACAGTGCAACAGGATCAGCCCATGTAAAGAAGCAATCTCTTGGTATCCAGGCACCCAAGGTCAATAAAAAGCCAAAAGACCTCAATGAACATGCTCCTTTTTAAGTTTTGAATGTTAACATGGTATGTAAATTTGTATTTTTGCTAAACCAATTTGTACAGCATAATACATGTTGAATAGAAAGTTGCATCTCTAGGACATTAAGACTATTCAAACAGTAGACAACAAAGCGCTTTTTTTAAAGAGTCGGCACACTACAATTTATTTTTATAAATTAGCCTTATTTTAATACAAAAATACATGTTTCTGTTATATATATAGATAGATAGATATCATGTAATATAATTATATATATTACACTCCACATCAAAGCCTCCAAGGGCCAATGGAAACACCAATGTTGCAAGAGGTTCAATTTTGCCTTAGGGAAGAGCTTTAAATATTCAAAAGCAAGAGGAGGTCAATCAACTTGAGGCATAGTTCATTCATACAAATTGATGTCCTTTAAACCTATGTAACATGGTTCATTGTATCTCAAGCCTAAATTTCAAAATTAGCATTATCAAAGGCATGGTAAAAATCATATCAATTCGTCATTTTTTGTATAATGTTCAGATATTAGCCTAAGTATAACTCTTATCTTATATTGTGTGACACGCCTCATTGAGGCAGGGGATGTGTACAAGACATTATCAGAGACTCATATGAATAACCAATCGACCTCCCATGGCTGTTATCACTTCTTTCAATCAGATATAAAAAACTAGTTTTGGACCCTTGGAGAAATGAGGTGTAGTTTGCTCCAATTGCTATGAAATTCAACCCAATGGCCACAAATTCTCAGTTACTGAACATGAAACCCATAATATACTTTAATGACAGTCCATTCATTCATTAATCATCAATAGTTTATACATCCATTCGAATCCATCAAGATTACAAGAGTTTACAACAAGGTAGTGGGGAAATGGCACTGTTTTTTCATTATTGAGCAATAATACATGAGATTTCTTGGCCTTTCGACCTGAAAACTTTCTGAACTTAAAGAGCAGAGCATTTACATCAGAATACAAATTACTGGAGCAAGAGAAGCTCCCTCAAAGAGATGAATAGCTCACCAAGTGCGCCTCACTCCATAGAGCTGAAATATGGTGAGAAAACTTGAAATGAAAGGAAGAACAAGCTAAACTCGATATGTCCACGAGCTGTTGTAGCTTGCACCTGTAACTTATGACTCCATTTCTAGCTCCTTGAAAGACCTGAGTGGCCTCTCCAAACACCAACTAGGATGGGAATCTTTCACCCTCGAAATTGGCTAAGGCATGAACTAGTCATCCACTAGCTTTCTCTCTTCACAATAACAATTTTCACAAATGATCAAAAGGGCCTTCTCATGGCTGATCTTTTTTATAAACATTATTGATCTTCTAAGGTTCCAAATCCATCCATAAACCAAAGCCAAGTCGAATTCGTGTGGCTGCTCATGCTATGACATGTGACCTCTCTCTTCACCTTCCCTCTTCTCCCAAATTCAAGTAGGAGCCTCTTGGCCTTCTCCAACTCCCATGAGCGCCCTCTAAGATGCTCTATTCAGGCCTGACATGTCAGATATGTCACATGTCAGCCTTCAGATCTGACTTGTGTCATAACTATCATAGAATCTCCATCATTGGTGCCATAGATGTCATTATAAATGTAAAGAGAATCTAGCCAACTATCCATGAAACTCCCATTTGGCTCTTCCTCTCTCTATGTAAGTTACAATTCATCCCAAATTCGACCTATGAAGTATATGGACAAGCATAATAACCTTATAATCCATCCAAAAACATTAGGCTTCCCATATATTCGAGATTGCAAGAGGAGGATGCCATTTGACATATGAATTCTAACTTGAGTGGGCCCCATAGTCTCCATGTGTCTCCATTCTCCATAGCCATTTCATTTTTCACTTGCATTCATTTAATTAACTCCATTAAATAATTTATTATTCCTTCTAATGTCTAAACACCATTTATTAGCTCCCTTATTAACTTCCCAATGTTTCCACCCAACCTAGGAAACTAGTAGGATTGATGGAATTAAGGAGGCCATGAGTTGACTTTTCCGGACTCATTAAAACTTCACAGGAAAGATATGGAGTTTCTTTAGGCCTAGGTCTAACTCCTCAAAATAGACTTGACTGCCGAGTAAACTTGTCCATTCATGCTTGTTAAGAATATGTGAATGGGCATCCACATCGATGGTAAGTTATCGCTTTTTCAAACCATGTGGAATAGTTATGAAAAAGGAGCACTCTCTTTTCTTCGAAATTGAGAAGAGTATTCTCAGGCATAGGTTTATCACTTTTCCAGACCTGGGGGACTAAATTTACGAAAAATGAACACCCGGTATGAGCTTAGTTTTCTCTTTTTCGTGCTCTGGACCTAAACATGAAAAAAATCCCAGGCGTACATTATGTCTTTGTCATGCTCATTAAACCCTAAAGAAAAAAGCATCAAGTTTACTATCGTAAGCCCCATTTCTCGTAATCAAATGAATCTTTTCGAGTGATCTTGCCTTCCTTCACACTCGTAAAACCCAGGCTATATGCTGCTTTTGAAGGAGCGTTGGGTAGGTGGTAATTAACCTTTTTCGGACCTCCCCGAATAAGTACAAAAAGCGTGTGTCTTACTTCTTCGGAAGCTAAGAGAGTTCTTTTGTGGTTTGTTTTATACTTTTCCAGCCTCAGGAGACTAAATTGGACGAAAAAGTCTACCCCTGGAGTCTTCTTTGGAGTTTTCAGACTCTCTAAACTATGAAAACACCGTCGAGCATCACTAATTCGCGCTCGTAAAATCCACGAATAAGTGCTTTATCAAGCATTCTTCTGTCTCTTCTTCGAGCTTGCCAAAAATGAAGAAGGTCCCGAGTTTGCTTTATTGGACTCGTTAAACCTTTACAAGAAAGAGGGAAGGGAAGTTCATTCACATGTATTTTACATCATGGCAGCAAATCTTGTTTCTTTGAACAATGCACCAATTTTGAGTCTATCTACAGTTGGGTCCTAGTATTTTGACCTTATCCCGATTCAAAGTTTTTTCCTCCTCCAGTTGGTCTCTTTTCCAATTATATGGGGAATCTGTCAATGTCTCCTACATTGCAGATTTGTGTCGTTGGTCCCTTTTATGTCAAAAGCTGCCTAAGTCATGTTTGTGTCGTGTTCATTGTTCAAAGATAAACCTTTGTCGGCCATTCTGCAGTTGCCTTGACCTTTTGTGTCGGCCATTCCCTAGTATCAATTCATTACATCATGTCTTCGACAGTCCTTGTCGTGAAATTCAATACCAATTCCAGATCCAATTAGTCTTTGACTTACCTCGTGTTGGAAGATGGAGGATGCCTTAATGCCTTCCTTCCAATGGATCTCTTCCTATCGACTGCAACACATCTTGCTTTGGGAATGAGATTTAGAGTTTATGACAGTACCTTGGGGATTGCAATTATCAGTGGCAATTTCCCTCGCTATTGAGTAGTGGGAATACCTTACTGTCTCCTACTCGATGGATTCTTCAAGTGTTCGACTTCAAGTCCTTGTATTCACACTTGTTAGAATGTACTAGGTACCTTGGGGACTATTTTCGTTAATGGTGGTTTCCCTCGCATTTGTTAACAGTTCTCATCATTGACCGGTAATCAAATGGTTTCCTCCATGTTCGACTCCAACTCCTTTATGCACATGGTTAGGATTCGTACCTTTTGGGCGGTTTGGATTGAAGACCTTGGGCTGACAGTAGCATCGTCATCATTTTGCTTTGCTCGAGTTGAGCAAGACCTTGTCACACTTCATATGACATTTTGCTGACATAGATCCACCTTGTATTCTTGTGGTTATGATCGATTGTTGAGCATGGATCCACCTTGTTCATTTGTGGCCATGACTCCTTCAGATTTGATATGGCGCCTTTTTGCATATTGAGCGACCATGATAGTTTCATCAGTTATACAAATGTTGGATATGCCCGTATCTTTATGGCAATGTTTTGTATATGGACTTGTATGTCCTAGATATCAGTTTTGTCTGACATTTATCTCTCTTTCAGGTACCTTTGTTCGAGCCTTTTGATCTTGGATTCTCTGCTCTCTCCATACTCAGTTATTTCCTTTATAATGTATTTCGGCTATCGTCTTCCCTTCTAACCTCATACATTAGGGGGCATCTGTTATAGCTCAAAATGACACATCTCTACCTGTGACCACTTTCCCATGATTCTGTCGCATGTCGACACTTCATGAAAGTCACTGAAAAAACACCTAACTTAGAGGACCCATATCCGAAGTTCCGTCACTTTGTTTTACCTCTTCTTTGCACCATAGAAAAGGTATCTAAGTCAGCTAAAACTTTCCAAAAGACACCAAAGTCTAAAAATGCCCATAAATACCCTAAAATTGAGATTTTTTATGCACACGCGAGTTGCCTTCAGGAAACCCGCGTGTTGCACGCGACTTGTCTATATAATACTCGCGTGTACCCTGAAAACGTGACTATTTGCATTGCAACCCGCATGTCATACGCGACTATTTGTACTGCAACCCGCGTGTACCTCCTGAATACGCGACTATTGTCTCTGCAACCCGCCTGTTTTTCCTATAGATGTCAAAAAAAGAAGTTTCTCGAAGTTTAGGAAGTTTGGGTGGTTATGCAACTGACTCCTTCGGGCGTAACTACTTTGCCTTCAACCCTATCTCTTCATAAAGGTATAAATAGAGGTAGGGAGGTCCATGAGAGGAGACTTGAACTTTTGCATTGTCATGCTGGAGTAATTGGGACTCTCTTTGCCCACACCTTTGCCCTAGAAGTTATCTCCTTGTGTTGTAGAGCTTGGAGGCTAAGTTCCTTGCAGAAGAGAAGCAGCAAAAATCAAAGTTTCGTGAGGTGCCCAACTTGAAGAGAAGGTATATTTGTACTTCATTTCATGATTAATAAAGATGTGATGTCCTTATTCTTCCCAAATAATTGTTCAATGTGTGATTGTATCTCTGTTTATGATCATATGATGATGTTAATCAGATTATTATTTCATGTTTATTTGATTATCATTGCTTTATATGTGGTCATATTGGTTTGAGGAAGGTATAATNATGATTGAAGGGTTGCTTGGATCGACCTTCATTTGGCTAAGGTATGAACCATTCCAATCTTTGACCTTGTTCATATTTACTTGCAGAACTATATGCATCTCTCTTTCAACCCCGGTACATTGATGGCCTCTTAAACCCTAGCCATAGGAAACTTTCTTCTACAACAGATAAATAGATATCATGTAATATAATTATATATATTACACTCCACATCAAAGCCTCCAAGGGCCAATGAAAACACCAATAGTTGCAAGAGGTTCAATTTTGCCTCAGGGAAAAGCTTTAAATATTCAAAAGCAAGGGAAGGTCAATCAACTTGAGGCATATTTCATCCATACAAATTGATGTCCTTTAAACCTATGTAACAGGGATCACTGTATCTCAAGCTTAAATTTCGAAATTAGTCATTATCAAAGGCATGGTAAAAATCATATCAATTTGTCATTTTTTGTATAATGTTCAGATATTAGTCCAAGTATAACTCTTATCTTATGTTGTGTGACACACCTCGTTGTTCTCTTGCCTGACCTTAACTCACTCATTCTTCTTAACCTCTTGGCACCTGAAACTCAATAGTAACCAGTGTCATTTAAACATTGATTCTTGAGTCCCAGACCATTCTCAACTCTCAACCTCCAAAGTTCAGACAATGTGATCCTATACTTGTTAATCGTAGCATGTACATTCCTTTCCTTCCAACGTTCAATGGTGGTCCTGTTGAATTTTGACATGTGTATGATATTTTTAAAAACTGCAGACTGTAATAGAGATAGCACTTGAGATATTAACAACAGTAAGACAAATGCAGTAGTAAAACAAGCATCACACAGTTGAACACACGATTTTTCACGGGGAAACCTTTTAAGGACAAAAACCCCAAAGCATTAATAATTCATCCTCTAAATGAGATGACTGAGTTTGTACATGAGCAGAGAAATTTTGTCCCAAAACTCTAAAAATTTCCAAAACCAAGAGAACCCTAGCATGTTTACTGCCTGTTGCTGCCACGTGGACTATTTTAATGCTGCCACGTCAACTAAGGCTGTCGTTGCCTCTCGGATGCCTGCTACCACCTCAGCAAAACCTATAGCCACCTCAGCGAAGGTCTGTAGATACCTAGTGGTATGTTGTCGTTGTCCACCGTGAGCTGTAGCAGCTATGCTACTGTTGCTCCTCGCCATCGTGACTGCTGTCACCTTCTGCTGCTAACCCCTATGACCCCTTGCTACTGTACAACATCCCTAACAAGGCTCAGATGAATATGAGGCAACCCTGTAGTGTATATAAGGTAGCCCTAACAGTACTCGAGGGTGTTGTAGTAGCCCTAGCAACAGTGGAGAACCAAAAGGAAGGAAGCCATGAAAGATAAAAGAAGCCCTGGTAGGCTGGGAGCTTCCACGTTAAAGAAAAGAATAAAGATACCAAACACAGCAAATTTCTTAGTCAACCACAGCTGCGATGAGGATGAAGATCTCAGTCACAAATTGTTGGAGCAGTCAAGAGATGATAGATGATGATGAAATGATTTGCAATTGTTCGTCATTTATAGTCCATCAAATATTTAAGTTGGTTCCACATAATTAGGAAGTTGACTAAGGCCTTCCTTTCTTTTTCATCTTTGACCCTTGACTTTTAATGTTTTGTGGTTCAAAGGTCTTTTTGGTGTTTGACTTACGCCACTTGATTCTTCATTTGATGATCTCATGTACCAAGATTAGGGTTTCATGGTCCTTCAAGTATTTTTGTGACCACAACAAGTTGTCTCAAGAGTTCTTCAGGGTCTTCATGGTTCATTCATGCCCACTCAAAGTACATCTTCATAAATAAGGAGAAATATTAAATTCTTTATCTTGATCTCCTTGTTGCCACCAAGATCAAGTGCTAGGCCTATCAACCAGGGGTAGCTAGTCTCTGAAGAAGGTCGCATAGCCCATAGATCAAGGAGAGGAGTGCATCACTTGCTCAGACCCGGTCTAGGGCTTATGGTGATGATCTGGTAACTGACCAGGTGCCTCAGCCCCAGGATGCATCAAATGACTCAATGTCAAATACTTGGTAACTAACCAAGCGCCTCCATTCTCCCAGAGAATGGCCTTCAACCCCAGGCTGTGAGGTCCTAGTCCCAAACTAGGTTAAATTCTTGGTAACTGACCAGGTGCCTCCATTCAGTGAAATGGCCCTCAGCCCCAGGCTGAGGCCCCAATCCCAGACTAGGTTAATTTCCTAGTAATTGACCACGTGCCTCCATTCTCCTAGAGAATGGCCCTCGGCCCCAAGATGACGCCCCAGTCCCAGACTGGGTTGAATTCCTAGTAACTAACCAAGTGCCTCCATTCTCCCAGAGAAGTTGACTAAGGCCTTCCTTTCTTTTTCATCTTTGACCCTTGACTTTTAATGTTTTGTGGTTCAAAGGTCTTTTTGGTGTTTGACTTACGCCACTTGATTCTTCATTTGATGATCTCATGTACCAAGATTAGGGTTTCATGGTCCTTCAAGTATTTTTGTGACCACAACAAGTTGTCTCGAGTTCTTCAGGGTCTTCATGGTTCATTCATGCCCACTCAAAGTACATCTTCATAAATAAGGAGAAATATTAAATTCTTTATCTTGATCTCCTTGTTGCCACCAAGATCAAGTGCTAGGCCTATCAACCAGGGGTAGCTAGTCTCTGAAGAAGGTCGCATAGCCCATAGATCAAGGAGAGGAGTGCATCACTTGCTCAAACCCGGTCTAGGGCTTATGGTGATGATCTGGTAACTGACCAGGTGCCTCAGCCCCAGGATGCATCAAATGACTCAATGTCAAATACTTGGTAACTAACCAAGCGCCTCCATTCTCCCAGAGAATGGCCTTCAACCCCAGGCTGTGAGGTCCTAGTCCCAAACAAGGTTAAATTCTTGGTAACTGACCAGGTGCCTCCATTCAGTGAAATGGCCCTCAGCCCCAGGCTGAGGCCCCAATCCCAGACTAGGTTAATTTCCTAGTAATTGACCACATGCCTCCATTCTCCTAGAGAATGGCCCTCGGCCCCAAGATGACGCCCCAGTCCCAGACTGGGTTGAATTCCTAGTAACTAACCAAGTGCCTCCATTCTCCCAGAGAATGGCTCTCGATGTTGCTTAGGAAAAATCAACACTCCGTCTCAACGAGAAAGGCATTCTCTGTAATGTCAAGCTTGTCACGAAAGTATACGAACTTTGTTGTTGTCAAAGGCTTGGTCAAAATGTCTGCAATTTGTTCATTGATACGGATATACTGAAGCTTCAGGAAACCTCTCTAAACTAAGTCTCTGATGAAATGGTACTTCATTTCAATGTGTTTTGACCTGTCATGGAACACAGGGTCTCTGAAAGCTTTATGCAACTCTGATTATCACAATGAATAATGGTCGACTCAAGCTTTCCAATGAACAGATGAAGGAGAAGTTTCCTAAGCCAAACTACTTCTTTGCAGGCATCACTAGCAGCAATATACTCGGCTTCAGCTGTGCTCTGAGCTATGGAACCCTCTTTCCTACTGGGCCAAGAGATCATTGTCAATCCCATACTAAAGCAATAACCTGATGTGCTTTTCCGGTCTACTGCACTGCCAGCCCAATCGAAGTCAGCATATCCGACTAACATTACTCCACTGCTGGAAGTATACCTGAGCCCATACGTAATAGTACCTCGCACATATCTGAGCAGATGTTTAGCAGCTACCCAGTGTATGTGCTTCGGATCGAACATGAACTGACTCAATGCATTCACTGTGTAACAGATTTCTAGTCTCGTGTGCACTAGATATAGCAAGGATCCAATGAGCTGTCAATACTAAGTAGGATCCACATCCTTTGAAGAAGTGCCTGAGTCACGCAGCTTCTTCAAGTTCGTTGTCATGGGTATGCTCGTGGACTTGCAGTCCTGCATTCCAAATCTCTGCAAGACATCGACTACATGCTTTCCTTGTGTCAGGAAGATCTCATCTGGCTTTTACCAGACCTCTAAGCCAAGAAAATAGTGCATTAGACCCAGATCCTTCATCTTGAATTCAGAGGTAAGCTCCCTCTTACATTGGGCTATCATTTTTTCCTCCCCAGTGAGGAACAAGTCATCCACATACAGAACTAGGATCAAGTGATGGTTATGAACAACCTTATAGTATAGGTTAGAGTCAATAGTACTTTTGGAGAACCCCAAGCTATGAAGATAGCCATCAATTCTTGCATACTATGCATACCAAACTCTTGAGGCCTGTTTGAGCCCATACAAGGCTTTCTTCAGTTTACACTCATGGGACTTCTCCCAATGCGTCTCAAAGCCTTTTGGTTGTTCAATGTAGACTTCCTCTTCAATCTTTCTGTTAAGGAATGTTGTCTTTACATCCATTTGGTGGAGTTTCCATCCAAACACAACATCGAGGGAGATGATAGTCCTGATGGTGGTATATCTAGTGACGGGGGCAAAAGTTTCGTCATAGTCTATGCCTTCCTTTTGAATGAAACCACAAGCTACAAATCTAGCTTTGTACTTTTCAATATTGCCATCAGCGGCATTCTTGATTTTGTAAAGCCATCTAGACGTTACCACAAACTTCCCTGTCGGTCCAGGAACAACTTCCCACACATCATTTTTCATAATTGAAATATATTCTTCAATCATGGCATCATTCCATACCTATAGACTTGTTACTTCTTTGTATGTGGAGGTTTATGCATCAATAAGCTTGTTCATAAGACCTGAGTACTTCTGGGCCTTATGCTTTCTCTAAAAGTTCCGAGAGGAGCTTTATGCTTCTCAGCTTCTTGCAATGTTTCTCAAAACCAGGAAGGTCTTCTTTTGGAGGGAGGATCCTCAAGTAGTTCTTCAGCTAGTGCATTCGGAATTTGCGGCTCATTTTCTTCTTCCTCCCTCTGAACTTCTGAATCTGGAATTTCGGAAGGGGATTTCTCTGTATCCTTTGGAAACTCTTTTGATTGGTGGAACAGAGCTTCCTCATGGAATATCGCATCTCTACTGACTTCAATGTACCTTTGTCCAGGAACATAGATGCGGTAAGCTTTCCAGCTTTCACTGTAACCAACAAATGTGCCTTTCTTTTTGGAAGGCTCTAGCTTCAATCTCTTTTCTTTTGGCACATGAATATATACAAGGGTGCCAAACATCCTCATGTGGTCGACTGCAGGTTTCTTGCCTGTGAATACTTCTTCTGGAGTCTTCTCCCCCAAGATGGCATGAGGGCTTCTATTTTGAATGTACACAATAGTACAGACAGCTTCAACCCACAGAGATAAAGGAAGATCGAGGTCGCACAGCATAGCTTTGGCAGCTTCACATATCATTCGATTCTTCCTTTCTGCAACCCCATTCTGTTGAGGGTTGTATGGCACTATTAGCTCCCTCTTGATTCCTGCTTCTCGGCAAAAATCATCGAACTCATTAGATTCATATTCACCTCTGTTATCGAACCTCAAGATATGGATGTGTCTTCCTATCTCGTTTTCAATTAGAGCCTTGAAGTCTTTGAACTTGTCATAAGTTTCACTTTTAACCTTTAGAAAGCAGACCCGAGACTTGCAAGAGTAATCATCTACGAACAATACATAATACAAGTAACCACTCAAGGAGGGTGAAGACATAGGCCCACATATGTCAGAATGAATCATATCCAAGATTCCTCTATATCTAATGTTGCTTCTGGAAAAGGATTTCTTTGTATTCTTGCCTAGAGCACAACCTTTGCAAACACCACTATGTTCATGAGAAAATTCAAGCATACCTGTAACCACCTTTTGAAGACCATGGATAGTTGTATAGTGAAGGTGTCCAAACCTTCGATGCCACAACTCACATGGGTCAATTGTGTTGTGAACTAATGCTTGAGTGGAGTGTCTAGATGCTTTGAAAAGACCTCCCTCTCGAACTCCAATCAATTCAGCTAAGCTTAACTTCTCATTCTTTGCCCATAGTAGGACCTTCCTGTCCGTAAAGATAACTTTCTAGCCTTTGTCTTCTAAGCCAGCAACAGAGAGGAGGTCATTTTTCAAACCAAGGACATATAGTATGTCTTCGATGTGCAAAACAGTTCCCGAGTCAAGTTGAAGTGAAGCTGAGCCAACTCCTTCGATTTTGTAGGTGGTGTCATCCCCAAGTTCTACTTGATTAGTGAACTTATTCTTCCTGTAGCTCGTAAGTGCTTCATGAAAACCTGTCATATGTTTAGAAGCACCATTATCCACTAACCAAGAGTTAGCACTGTTGGTGATAGATCATGAAAGAGCAGAGATCAGGTAGTATTCTCGTCTAGACTCATCTTCTTTGGAAGACTTGGCACTCTTATTCTTCTTTGGTTCTTCTTCCTCTATTGTAGATGCTTGGAATCTTTTTTTGAATCTACTCTTTGGTTGTCTACAGTCCCTAGCATAATGTCCCATCTTATGACATTTGAAACATTATATATTTGAAGCATCTAGTTGCTTACCTTGTGGCTTCTTTTCTTTCTTCTTCGGGGAGAAGGACATCTTGAACTTCCTTGTCTTGGTTGTAAGGGCAAGGTTCCCTTCCTTAGCACCATTTGCTTTGCTCTGAATTCTTCCTTCTTCTTCCAAGTAGTCATGCCAAAGTCTATCAAAGTTTGGTTGAGTTTCATGTCCACTTACAGCTGCCAAAAAGGCTTCCCAAGAACTGGGAAGACCATCGAATACAATCTGTACAAGATCATCATCATCCACAAGGACACCAATGGCAAAAGGTTGATCTCTTACCTGAGCAATTTTTGTGAAGAAGGGGGCCACTCCTTCATCCTTATCCATCTTAAATGTACGAAGTCTTTTCTTCAGTACTCTGTTATGGCTTGGTGCTTTCTTCTCATATAAATTTGTCAAGGTGTCAAAGCATTCTTTGGCAGTCTTCAGTGGTGTTATGGTAGGCGTTAGGGGCTCCTTGACTAAGTCATAGATGATATTTGAGCAATGGTGGTCATCTCAGGCAAATATTTGAGCGATGTAGGAAATATGGCATTTCCTTGAATCCGGCTAAGTCAGTACTAGGTATTGAAGAAGGAAAACTTTTGGGTCACATCATCAACAAAGACGGGGTCAAAATTGATCCTGAAAGAATAGAGGCCATAAAAAATATTTCTCTTCCAAGAAATGTTAAGGGTCTCCAATCATTTAATGGTCACATTAACTTCATAAGGAGATTCATTTCTAACCTAGTTGAACATATGAAACCTATGCAAGCACTCCTAAAGAAAAATGCTAAATTCATGTGGACAAATGAAGAAAGGAATGCCTTTGACACTATTAAAGATGCCATCACTAGGTCTCCTGTCTTAGTCAGCCCGGATTACACGAAAGATTTCATGATCTTTTCTTTTGCTTCAGAAGACACTATTGCCGATGTGTTGCTCCAGAAGAACTTCAAAGGGTTCAAGCAACCTATAGCTTTCATGAGTAGAGCCTTACAAACTCTGAATTGAAATATACCATCATGGAAAAGCAAGCTTATGCCTTGGTCAAATCTTTAAAGCAGTTCAAAACTTATATTGGATACTCATTGGATATGTTCCCCATGTCTCAACAGGATTGCTTAGGAATAAGGGGCACATGGGTGTCCAAAATCCAAGTGTATGACCTTGAAATAAAGCCTACCAAGTTAATCAAAGGACAGGGTCTTGCTAAAATGCTCACTCAAAAGAATGAAGAAGCCATTGAAATGATTGCCGAAAACAATATTCCTCAACCGGTCATGACCCTTGCACTTCAAGAGCTTGACAACCATTGGCATTCCGACATCATTTTCTTCCTACTCCATTTCACTTGCCCTGATCACCTCAAAGGTCACAAACGAAGGGCTTTAAGATTGAAGACCACCAAGTATTGCCTTACCTAAGAGGGTCTGGGTTGGAGGAACCCAGATGACATCATACTTAGGTGTGTCAATGAACAAGACTCCAAGAAAATCTTGATTGAGTTCCACTCAGGATTTTGTGGAGCCCATTATGCAGCAAATACAACTACCCACAAAATCCTGAGAGCAGGTTACTATTGGCCCATGATATTTGTAGATGTTCATAAATATGTCAAGTGTTGCCAAGAGTGTCAGTTGTTCACTGGGAAGCAGAAGTTGGTTGCACTCCCCCTCACACATGTTGTGGTCCTTGCCCCCTTTCAGCAATGGGGGCTTGATTTTATCAGTAAATTTAAGGATAACTCTAGCAATGGCTTTTGTTGGATTCTTACATCAACCGATTACTTCACTAAGTGGGTGGAAGCCATACCTACTAAGAATGCCACTGAGAATGTTGTTATGGATTTCATTGAAGAAAGAATTATCACTAGATTCGGAATCCCCTTAAAAATAACAACTAATAATGCCCCAGCCTTCAGTTGAGGAAAAGTCAATGACTTTTGTTTTAAGTACGGCATTATCCTATCCCACTCATCATATTATTACCCACAGGGCAATGGACTTGCTGACTCCACTAATAAGAACCTAATGACCATTCTCAAAAAAACTATGGGGGATAATAAGAAAGATTGGGATAGCAAGATTAAGTATGTTGTGTGGGCAGATAGGATTACTAAGAAGAACTCAAATAGAAAATCACCTATTGAGTTAGTATATGGACTCACAGCCACCCTTCCGGTCAGCATGCAGATTCCAATCTTCAGACTTTTGAGTGAGTATGGCACGGAAAGATTGGAAATCGAATAGAGGATCCATCAGATCATAGAGTTGGATGAAGCTAGAAGAGTTGCCCTTGATTAGTCACTCATACATCAAGAGAGTATGAAGGGCACCTTTGATAAGTCAGCTAAGCCGAGATCCTTCCAAGTGGGAGATACTATTCTCTTATGGGATAAGAGAAGGGAGAAGCTTGGGAAGCATGGGAAGTTCAACAACCTTTGGAAAGGCCCATTTATCATATGTGCTATTGCTGGCACCAATTCTTTTCTGCTTTACACCATGGAGAGACATTAAGCCATGAATGGGCAACACCTGAAGCCTTTTTATCGAAACAACCTCCAAGATGACCAAGGGGTCATCCCAGGGATTCACTAAACCCATCCTTGTTATATTTTTAGGTACTTTATTTCTGTATCATATTTGATGTATCATATCCATGTAGAGTATGTTGTATCATAGCATTTGTATATTAGCATTTTATCATATTTCATTTATATGCTGAAAAAGGAAAGATTTTATTTCATACACTTTGATTTGAAAAAAGCAAAAAACATTTTTTGGTACTTCATCATAGCATATTTTTTATCATGAACATGTGGCCTTACAAACTTTTGTTTACATGCAAGTACCAGAGATGCTTGGATTCTCGGACACTCTCTTTAACCAATAAATCAAGCGAGTACCCATCCCACAGTTGGAGTCAGAGGTTACCAACTATTTTGTACAATAGTTGAACTTCCTATTGAGCCGCCAGTTATCAAGCATGATGAATGCTCATCTCCAAAGTTCAGAAGTTCAATGTGTTCCAGAGTTAGCCAGTTTTTGGCTAAATTTTTTATTTTTTGTAAAATACATGTTCATACCCCCTTAGGGAAATTGTAAAAAATGTCCTAGCATTTAATTTTTTATAAAAAACTCGGCTTCCGGGACTTGAGCATCAAGCCGACTAGCCCAGAGTGTTTTTTCCCTTGGTTATTATTGGTTGTTGAACAAACAACCAATAATTTCTAAGTTTTTCACTCGCACCTCTAAAGCTTGGGTAGTTGTCTTGGTGTTTTGGCCTTAGGAGGTTATTAGAGCCTTTGTGTCAATATTTTTCATCATGCTAGGCATTCCGATTGAGTCGTATGAACATGTACTAGGTCCCGCTAGAGTTTTGTTTGATTGCGAGAAAAAATAATTTTCTCTGTTTTTAAGCCATATTTTAATGGTTTAAATGAGAAAATTCAAAATGTAAAAAATGAATGATCCGAAGTCATTTTCAGCATGGTTGGGCTCATTTTCAAGCTCGGAGCAACGTCTTTACCCCAGGGGCCACTGTCACCATCAGTCAAGCAGCCGAGCACCCCGTGAGGCAGTATTTGGCTAAATATGCATCATAGTAGCATTTAAATGCTAAGTTTGGATAAAATTGCACCAAGTCCAAATATAAAAAAGTCAAATAAATATATTTTAATGATGGGTGTGACATGGAGGTGGGTCCCTCATGCCATGTAACCACTTCAAAATATGATATGACTTAAGCTATGGTTAAAGGTATGACCACGAATTGTTATAAGAGAAGGATGACGTGAGGGTAAGGTATGGTCTCATACTAAGCGCTAGCACGGAGTATGAATTATGCATGCGATTGGATTGGGAGGGACCCATCCACTCAATAAGTTATTAAATAAACCATAGTGTACTCCATGCATGCAAGTTGTGATGAGCGAGTGGTGACGTCAAAGTCCATTAATTTTTTCCTTCACGCCAAAGTTTCCGTACGAGTGCATGGATTGGTGAATACTCACGCGTAGGGATTGATTCCTCCTTCAAGCATGATTCTTTCCCTTAAATCAAGCATGAGAACTCACGTTGGCAGCAAGTGGTTTCGAATGGTGACGTCAATCCAAGCTTGGAGCTCACACCAAGCTGCCGTACATCGCATGAGATCATGGAGACTCGCCGAATTGATGGGATGTGTTGGCAGTTCAAACTCAGTTCCTCTCTACTTCAGCTCAGTTCAAGCTCACTTAATTAAGCTTGATCTCTGGTTCATTAATGCCCCTTGGGGCTTGGTATTTTGTATATATAGAGGCTATTGCAGCTCTATTTGATATGGAGAGTTTGGCATAGAAACTCTGGTAGAATTTGTAAGCTTCTTTTTGTTAATAAAATATTGAGACTTCAGAGGTCATTTGATGAGCTTTTGGCATTGTGTCTTCATCCTATGTGAAGTAATATTTCTTTCACCCTACCCTGTATTGCAATTTCATTATTATGTTTATTGAAGACTAACAATCTAATACTTAGGCTTCTAATCAATTTGCATTGAGTGTTTGTCTTCAAGGATTGCATCTAGTAGGAGCTCTCGGTATCTAATACCTTCACCATACAAATGTTCCATTATTAATATATTTTGTTTGCAGGGTTGCAAGTGGTTCTGGATCTTTCTTGCCTTCGCCAACAAGCTTCTAAAAAACTCTTTTCGGTTACTTGTTACTAGTCCTGCCCATCTCTAAGCTGTGGATGATCCAAGTCATACCTTTCTCCAAGCCTAGAATCTCCCACCAAGCTTGCCATCTTGCTTTTCTGGCTTGTCTTGGTCTCCTGCTTTCGTCTTCCTTCCTTGCTCTCATCTTCTTCCCCATCTGCTAGTCTTCCCGTCTCACCCTTCCTCATTCATCCTAGATCCCCTTTCTCTCCTCTTTCTTCTCATTTTTCTCTTTTTTCTTCCTTCTTCCTCTCGTCCCTCCTTCTTACTTTCGTTTTTCTCAGCTTTCTCTTCCTTGCCTTCTCATCTTCTCCCCTTCTCTCTCGTCCTACTTACCTTGCCTTCCCTTCGTTTTCTCTTTGCTTCATTGTCCTCTCCTCCTCTCGTCCATCTTCTCTCTTCTGCTTCCTTTTTGTTTGCTCCCCCTTCTTATGGTTAGTTTAGAGCTTGCTTGTTTCTTTGTTAGTTTAGTTTTGTTAGTATTGTTAGTGTAGCTTTGCATTAGATCTCATTTCTATAGTTTTAGATCCATAAAGTTTGTGCATTGTTAGATTTCATTCTAGTCTCATTTCCTAGCTTGCATCTTAGATTTTAGTTTGTAGATCTTAATCTTACATTAGTTTCAAGTTTGATTTATTTTGCTAATGACTAATGGGTGCATGAGTTGTTTGGATTTTTGTTCGTTGTAGGTATTGAGAGGAGAATAAAGTGCAAAGGTAAAGCAAAGAGAGACTTGAACCTAAAACACTTGGAGATTACCCAAAGAAGAAGAGAAACACATCAAGAAACCATAAAGAAGATCCAAAACCCATTGAAGATGGTGCTAAACAAGAAAATCTAAAGCTTCTCACTCCCCTTTTTGTAAAATAAGTCATAAGACTTCTTGTTCCAAGTTTTTGCTTACTTTCAGTTCCCAAGAGGTTGAAAATCCTCAATATTGTACTTGATTAATAAAAAGGCTAAGTGGGATAAGGCCTCCCACACTTTGTGTTTTCCTTCCCCCATTTGGGGAAGAGCCTTAGGTTGTTGTTTTGTTTGGTCATTAGCATGCTTAGAGTAGTTTCATTTTATGCTTAGAACACTAGTTGCTAGTTCAGTTTATTTTTGCTAAGTTAGTTTCTTTCAAGTCATTGTTTATTAATCTTTTTTGAGCTATCACTCAGTGTCCACATTTACAATCTGCTTGTCTCTTAAAAAGAAACCAAAGTCTCTTGAATTTGTCATAACCCAAGTCAAGAGCACTCTCTGTCGAAGAGCATAGTTACATTGCATTTTCCTTGCATTGGTCTCTTGAACTTCTGTCATAAGACAAAGTCAAGAGCACTCTCTGTCGGAGAGGTTCGTCTATGTGCTCATAATTAATAAAATATTTCCAACACACATTCCCCATAAAATTTACTTCGTTGCTTTCCATTACTTAGTATGCTCTGCCGACCTTAAAAAAGTTGGATTCGTACTCAGAACTGTGATCGAAAATTGTTAATCTTACAAGTGATAACCACAATAAAATCTTCACCCCCATAAACCCACGAACCGGCGTTGTTTCGAGAGATACTTAGGTAGTGGGGAAATTCCTACTGGTGGAGCCGGAAATCACTGTTGTCATAGAGTTCTAGCTTGCTGGTTAAATCCTCCGGACACCTAGCCTAGAATACTGGACGGTCCGTCAGGTCACCAAGGGGAGCCACTGAAGGTATACTTTTCCAATTGGACTCATACCTTGCTTTTTTTTCGCCTTAATAATCAAGATCATTAAAAATTTATAAAAAGTACAAAGAACACTTGCAAAATGATGTCACAAACACATTGAACGCTTGTATCTTTGCATCCCAAGCACTACAATCTTGACTCCATTGCCCATCGGATAAGGCACTGGTTTTGTGCTCATTTCATTTATATATCTGAAGTGCATATTTTATTTCATTATGGATGCCTTTGCTTAAATCAATCAGTTGTGTTGTCCTTAAATTATTGCAAGTATACCTTTTTGCTATTTAAATTTTAGATCTGTGATATTTTCACCATAATAAACTCCTAAACAACACCCATCTGCATCACCATACACCAAAAACACTTAAAATACATTGAGCCATAGAAACTCTTTGTTAGGGACTACCCCCCTTGGCTTCGTTAGGAGTTAGCCTAAACGGAAGAGCTAGGAGTAGGTGACAGTACCTAGCTCTGTGCTTGCTCGCAAGGCCACACCTCTCCCACTTTCTCAAGTGAGGAGACAGCTTTCATTAGATTTATGTTGCTGGTGTGCATTCAGCGAACAACAAGCCCTCAACCCCACGCTAAGGCCCCAGTCCCATAATAGGTTAATTTCTTGGTAACTGACCAGGTGCCTCCATTCTCCGAGAGAATGGCTCTCAGCCCCAGGCCAAGACCCCAGTCCCAGACTAGATTGAATTCTTGGTAACTGACCAAGTGCCTCCATTCTCCCAGAGAATGGCTCTCGATGTTGGTTAGGAGAAATCAACAGGTCTCTCGAAATGTTATATTTCAGAAGGCAATCCTTTCCTTCCAACCTATATTTCAGTAAAACCTAGGTTGATTATATATCTCTGCTTAAAGGCACTGCTCCTCTTTCTTTTCCATATTTTTATGCTTAATTGATTTTATTATTAATCAATCTCTTAGATTTATGCTTTGTTGATATTGTAGACAATTATATTATCTACTAGATTAATTATGTTTTCCAAGTAAGCATTCATATTTATATCATTTGCACTTGTTATATTAACTCCTACTTATTTTAAATTAATCCTTGGATTATTTTTTATAGGGACCAGCCCCTGGCTTTGTTAAGGAGTTGGCTTAAATGGAGGAGTCAAGTGTTGTGGTGACAGTCCACCCAACTCGAGGCTTGCCCCCAAGGCTGCACCAAGTGAGTTAAGATTTTTCTCGCGTTTCCTAGGCCTAGATTAGGCCGCAACACATAGTACTACCTAACTTAATAATTATTAGTGAAATAATAATAATCATTTAGTTGTGATAGTATACATCGCATTTGCACTATTCATGCACATTGGAAGTTAGTTGCATGCTATCCATAACAATTCAATGATTATAAAATAGAAAGGCAATAGATAGATTTGTATGTCACCAAAAATCTCTATAGTCTCTCTCTCACTTGTTTTCTTGTCATTGTCCCCATTATTCTTCATCCACATAACATTGCAGCAAATATTTAGTCATTGAAGCAATAGGGAAAACTTTGGGCTGCTTAAGAAATTCCCCCCCCCCCCCGGNCAATTCTCTTTTTCTGCAGAATTTTAGCAAAGTAAATCAATATTCAATCCCTTCAAGATATTTCTAGAATGAATTCCCATCAGATATTCAAAATTTTAAAGAAAACAGCAGCAAAAGTGAGATGCTACGCTCTTTCATTGCACTTTAAGAGCAAATGTAAATTTTACTGAGATTGGGACCAGGATAGATATTATTGTCTCTGCTTCTCTCTTTAGGGAAGGGAAACACCCATATACACTCAGAGCTGATCTCAATCACACAGCATTCTTGATGCATGCCTTATTGTTTCATAATGAATATAAAAGGCATTTTCAAAAAAAATCTAGTACAAGGTCACACATAGTTTGGAAATAGATGCAGAACCTAAAGTTGTTGAAAGACAAATTAACTATAATAAATAGGACAACCCTCAACTCTTATACATATTTATATTTGATGTCAACTATATATGTCAGAACTTCATCTAATGATTCATTATGAAAAGCTCAGCATTATATGTTGATTACCTTCATCAACATTGATAGAAATTCAGTCCAATTCCATTCTACAACTTGGAGGCAAAATCAATTTCTCAAAATTAGTAAAATTATTTTTATTGTTATGATTTTTTTGGGAATAATAATTTCTTGATCTAGTGCCTAAGGACTTACGAAGATTTTAAGTCCAGAACTTATGCAAAACAGCAAACCACATCAAACACAAAGCTACATAAGGGCAAGGGATGCTAAGTTCACCTAGATTGAACTGTAAGAGCAATACCCACTTCAAAATATGACACATAAAAAGGAATCCAAAAGAATACTCAGACTACATATGCTTTATGCAAGTGGAAATACATGCAATGTTGGAGATATAAATATTTGGCCTTGTTCATGTCATCGGAGTCAATTGAGATGGGAAAATCTAATAAAGTCCTGATACAAGCACATAGAAGAGGAAATGGATTTGAGAGATATTTCTCTAAAACTCCATTTTGGTATTACTAACGAATGTTTTGACATATTTAAAGAAGGGAGATGAAAACAGATCTTCAGTTGATTATAAAAGTATCCTAGGATAGGATGCTGCCAAAAGATAAATTTCCTCGCATGAGCATGCCTAAAAATAGCTGATAGTTTATAATAGAAATACACAATAATTAACATTCTAAAATGGACTCAAACCTGTCTGTCTCAGCAACTCCTTGGGTCTGGATACAACACCTTTTGCAATTTGGATACCCAATGATAAACTATTGGATCATATCTCATACCAGTACTTAAAAACAAAAAACTAAAGGATGCAGAGCACATGTTCAAATGGAAATCAACCAACCTCATTTACAATTCCATCTCCACCAACACATATGATACCTGCAGAATCAGACACAAACAAGTGCAATAAGAATAGCACAATTGATGCTTTAAATGACTATTATTTTGATTTTTAATTGAAAACGGAATTCTTAAGAACGCCAACCATATCTATTCAACTCTGTGAGAGACTGCCATTAGAAAAAAAAAGTATAAATGAAATCTCTACCATCACGGCAGGTGCTGAGATCAACTGTCCTGGCCAAGGTGCGTGCATGACCAGCAGATTCAGTTTCAACTACTTCAAGCTTGAAACCTGCAAGCTGTGCACATATTTACAGAATTAAGAAAGAAAAACATTAACGCTCTTGGGTGTTGCAAATCAACGAGTCATTGAGTATAACTAAAGATATGTGTGAGACTCCAAGGCATGTCTAGTCTCAATCTGTATCCAAAAATTTCCATGATGATATAACAAAAGCATGAGGCAATCAAAATGAATGGCACTGTCAGCAAACCTAATTATAAACATACCAAGAATCTATTTCACAACTTTGATGTCTAATATGCATCTCACAATCTATTTTTAATACAGAAACATGATAGCACACTGGCATTCAAAGAACTAAATAGTATATTTTAAAAACAATGTGCACCCAAGTACAGCAACACTTATTGTTATAGTTTTTGCTTCTTTACAAATCCAAGCAAAAACATTGAACCAGATGCCTAGATCCGAACACCCTAAGAATTCATAACAATTGCATATCCACACAATTTAGTTTTATTGATGAGTGTGGGTGACTAGGGAAAAGCAAGGCATGGTCACCTACAAGAATTCTATTTATATTTATATCCCTTCAGTAAACTAGATACGAATATAAGAAGAATAGAGCATAGGTTTATGAGCAACAAGCATGGGATAGATCATAGTACCAAAATTAGTTAAATCAATATAACTTTCCCCATATATCTACTACAATTAGAATTCTCATCTATACTCTATTAATAATATCATGGTTTAGCATTTGCAGAAATCCTGGAACAATTAAAGAGGCTAATTACAAACCAATAATGTCAAGTTTTTCCATCTAAGATATGGAAGCAAAGCTGATATCAGTTTCATGTGCATCCATATGCTAGCAGTTCCTTGTTTTGCCTCATCAAAAATTGTGTATTGTATTACTAAGCAAGAATTCAGAAGCGCATATCTTACATGAAACAAACTGATTAGCATGTATAAAAATTCTACGAAAATAACAGAAGGCCAGAGCACAACTTGTGGGCTAAATCATACAACCCATTCCGCAATGTTACAAATGGTATCTCTTTAATGATGCTTTCTTCAGAGTACAATATCAAAACTTGAGAAGCGGAGATGCCTTGTCTACATGTTCTTCAGATCTAAACGGGAAAACTCACAGATTGAGTGAAAATATTCTCACATTAGATAGAATAATCAAAAATACCTTTCACTGAATCCATCCAGGATCCTTTTGGTTCTGCCCATTTTCCACCCTACTTGGCAGTGGGTTCTGGCCTCTTGTGGTCACTTGCTTACCATCCCCAATATCCTTGAAAGAAAGGCACCTTGGGGAAAAGTTGCCTTTGAAACTTGAAAGTGGACTTTCACTCTCCCTGGCCAGTTATTCGGATTGAAATTTTGTTCTTAATATAGAAGAAGACAAATTATATATTGTTTCAGCAAGCTCCTGCTGCTATTAATTTCTCTTGGGCTGATAGTTTTTCAATGAGGTAAACTCTCTTCGCAGGTCATTGATTAGGTCCAGAAAAGGAGTTGAAAGTTTCTCAGGTGTACCAGTTGCTTGATTATTGTGGGTGTGCAACATGCACCATGAATCAAGAGCTCCCTGCTGTTTCACCTACACCTTCTGCTAAATTTTAGCAATCTCAAGCACAGAGCTGACCAACATCACCATCGTGTTGGTCAGGTTTTGAGGACGGGCTAGCTAAGCTGCACAAAACATGGAAACGTGTACAAGTTTTGGAAGCGGGGACACTTGGAAACGTGACCTCCCCAAAATGCGTATGTCAGGGGAAAAGCGGTGTATATATTTGTGTAGTTTTTTTTAGTAATACATAATCTTACACTAAAATAAGAATGATAGGTTAATTTGTAGGTAGGTTTAAAAACGATTTAGAGGTTAATTTGTTTTCATTTTCCATAAACTAGTTTTATTAGACTTCCCATGGGTCCCAAGCCACTCATGGGCCCTTGAGGGTTTCCCAAAAGTTTCCGAGTTTCCGCGAATTTCCGGTACCGGTACGTGGGCTTTTTAGGAGTTTCGGGCAACATAGAGTGCTGGAAGTGTAGCAATAGCTCACCTCACAGTCCCTCAACTCAATCTCGAAACGATAACTTTCCTACAGTTTTGTTGGTTATTTCCAAGGGCAAGATGCAGTAGGATAATGATGACTGAGATTAATGTGACTGAGCCAGAGCTCCAGAACAAGGGATGGGTAGGCAAGCACAATAATAACAATGAGGATCTCCCCACCTCAGGTTTGATACCAGCTGCAGCAAAATAAAATCTATGGATAATTCTGTTAATGTCTCAATTATGATGATGTATTGGTCATTAACAACTTTAATTTTGGACTTTGATTGCATTTGATTTTGCTGTGCCACATGGCACTTATCCAGGGTAGTTTTGAGACTTTATATGGTCTCTTTAACAATGGCTTTTAGCTCTTGGTGGCTACCCTTGTAGCCACTTCTTTCAAAATGCCCTGTATGTGAATGTTATATCTAATAGAAAGAAGAAAGCAATTGTTTAGAATATAATAATAATATCGCAGCTATAATGTCTCACTGAAAACGTAAGAAGAAAAATAGGTTGGACAGTAACTGCTTCCAACATTCTCCAAATAAGACAACTTACCCCCCACCCTCACTTGACTTTTTGGTTTTTCTTTAAGAAAATTTGAAAAAAAAGGAGGGAGCATTACTCTCCCAGCAAATCTGCACCCAGTTTTAACAACCCTTCTTAAACTTAATGATCATGTGAAACTGTTGTAGGTATGAGGCCCATTAGAGTGTTAGGATTATAATCCTCCCTTGTCCAAATTGGTCAATTCTGCCTAAATAAGGAGTCTTTTTAGTCATTATTGAGTCACTAGTACCATTGGGTCCACTTGGTCTAATGGGGCCACATGTACCAGTCACTAGAGTGTGGGGAACACTGATTGAGGCTAACTACCACTGACTGCACTTGCATGGATCAGTTTAGGCGCCTCCTAGACAAATCCCTAAAATTTGGGAGCCACTGGGAGTGCCGGCACCAACCTCCTTCAGTTGAGTTCAGTTGGTGACTAGTCAAGCCTAGTTATGAGTCAGTTACAATCAGTTACAGTCAGTTATATTCAGTTAGCACCAGTCTTTGCATGACTGCATGTGGGAAGGCGCATTTTCTCACCTACCACACCAGTTAGACTAGTTTAACTGATTCTAACTGATTGAAAGACTATTTTAGACAACTGAAGTTAGCTAGTTAAGCTCTGATAGTGATTTAGACATGTTCAGTTATCCATGCAGTCATATTGAGTTAATCAATTCGAATTTCCTCTCAATGGATTCAAATTGTCTGACTATTAATGCCAGTGTATTGCATTGTAACAATTATCCAGCTTACTTTTTTATTAATGAAAGCATTATACAGCTGCAACCAATTATTGCACTGTTTCATATCATATTTTGAGTTAATTGTTTGTGATATCTATTTGTGAGTTTTGTCTTGGTTCATAGATTCCTGTGAGCTCAATTTTTATATGGTACTAGAGCCGCAGCAAGACAAGGCACTTCTCCTTCTACAGATTTCCTACTGGATCAAAAAAAATTGAGCAAATTGCTCCTTCCAACTCTGCACCAGAAGCGGAGAGTTTACCACATAATTCCTAGGCAAAATAGTATTGTTGATCAAGCTTGCTTGATTGACTAAGCCAAGTGTGAAGCAAACTCCAAAATTGCAGGTTGTCAACCTTACTTTGTCTGTTTTTTTGTGATTTGTAGGTTTTCCGAACTCTTTCACTGCATTCGCTACAGCAACATAATGGCCTCTTCTGTGAATCTTCTCACTCCCTTCAACTACCATCAATGGAAGGAGGACATTGAGATTCAGCTTCGCTCCAAAGGACTCTACAAAGTCACCATGGACACAAAGGTAGAGCCGAATCATGTTGTAGACAAAGCAAAATACTGGAATAAGCTTGATGAAGCATATGGATTTTTGTGCCTTTCAATTTCTAAGGACCTTCTCTTTCACATCACTGGATTGAAGACTCCCAAGGAGATTTGGGACCAACTTGCTACTCTATTTGATAAGCAAGATGACTTGAGAATCTATCAGCTAGAGAATGAGTTGATATCTCTAGACCCAAGCAACTTCGAAACCATGAATTCAAGCACCTGGTGCTCCAATTGAAGCAATGTGAATTTGAGAAAGAAGATGATCAACTCATCCTTGCCATCCTTTCGAAACTTGGCTCAGATTATTTTGTTTTTGTGTCCACCTTTCATACCAGGAAGCTCACAATCCTGAATTGGAAGATGCCAACTCACTAATGAGCAAGACAAGCTTGTCTAAATGGGAATCATCAGATCTTCCAAGGACTAAGCCTTGTTTGCTGAAGGACCCAAAGCTACAAATGGCAAGGGAAAGCAAAAGAAGACAAAGATTGAGCCTCCTAAGGAGAAGGGTCAGATGAGTCCTTGGGTTTGAGGAGAAACAAGAAGAAGGGCAAAGAAAAGGTCCTTTGTTCCTACTGTGAAAGGGGCTTCCATCCAGAAAGCACTTGTATGAGGAGAACAATTGATCAAATGGCTCTTCTCCTAGAGAAAAATAACATCACTCTACCAGCTAGCGCAAAGAAGGTTGACAATGGAGAAAAGACTGAAGATCAAGATGAGAGATGCCATGCATTGAAGGCTAGTTGTTCAAAAACACATGCTTACTTCATTGATTCACGAGCTTCCAATCATATGGTTGCATCCAAAGAATCATTTTCTTCTTTACAGTCTACTGATGGTCCTAGCATTCACATGGGTGATGACACTCAGATTCGAGTTGAAGGGAAGGGTTCTATCAAGTTGGAGCATGGAAAATTCAATGATGTACTTTATGTGCCCTCCTTAGCTGCAAATATGTTATTTGTATACCAGATGACTCACATTGGCCCACCAAAGTGAGTGATAATTGGTCCTGACTCAGTAGAGATCGTGGATATCTCTATTGGGAACATTATAGCAAAGGGTGTTGCAAACCATGCCTTCAAGGCATATGAATTCTCACACTTTCTACCATATTCAGATCCAGTGCACTCTTAGCTACCACTTGAAAGGGGAGGTAAAAACATTCTATCTACTCCTTTTGCATATGATAAAGTTTCCATTAGTGTTTTAGAATCCGAAGCAGACGACTCAGTTGTATCAGTTTATGAGATTGAAGATGAAGTTCACAATGATTCAGATCCAAATTCAATCCCTACTCCTAATCCTTAGTCTAAATGGGCACAAAAGGCTATTGGGGAAGCTGGGAAGATGACTGGAAATCCATCTGACATAAAGAGGACAAGAAATCAGTTTCAAGAAGAGAACCTTGCGCTATGTCAAGCAAGCTCATCTCCTTCAGAGAGATGTAACAAACTCCCTGTGAGATGCTACATGACAAGGTCTGATCAGCTACACTGCTCTCAGAAGAACAAAGTGGATCAATGCTCTCTACCTCCGAAAAGAGACAGTTTACATTCCTCCTTCCTTCCATCATCATTTTGGTAAAAGATGGAGAACTCTACATGCCAAGCCACGGGATACATGTGCACAAAAGAACAAGCATGCTGCTTCGCTACACCACAAAGATGAAGGTTGCACCAACGTTTTCTCAAGTTTTTTTTCAAAGAAAGCTTGAACCCTGATTCTACCTGCTTAGTTTGAAGGGGGGTATTTTTCCCATGAGGTTTTTCCCCATTTCCTTGTTTGTATTAAGCAGTTACTTTTTGCATTTAGCTGTAATGGGTGACCTTTGGTCTTTAGTTACCAGGGCCCACAATTGTCCAAGTTAGCATTCAATGGGGTTGTTAGGATTATAATCCTCCCTTGTCCAAATTGGTCAATTCTACCTAAATTAAGAGTCTTTCTAGTCATTATTGAGTCACTACTACCATTGGGTCCACTTGGCCTAATGGGGCCACATATACCAGTCACTAGAGTGTGGGGAACACTAATTGAAGCTAACTGCCACTGACTGCACTTGCACGCATCAGTTTAGGTGCCTCCTAGACCAATCCCTACAATTTAGTAGCCATTGGGAGTGTCGGCACCAACCTCCTTCAATTGAGTTCAGTTGGTGACTAGTCAAGCCTAGTTATGAGTCAGTTATATTCTGTTAGCGCCAATCTCTGCATGACTGCATGTGGGAAGGCGCCTTTTCTCACCTACCACATCAGTTAGACTAGTTTAACTGATCCTAACTGATTGAGACTGTTTCAAACAACTGGAGTTCGCTAGTTAAGCTCCGATAGCGATTTAGACATGTCCAGTTATCCATGCAGTCATATTGAGTTAATCAATTCAAATTTCCTCTCAATGGATTCGAATTGTCTAGCTATTAATGCCAGTGTATTGCATTGTAACAATTATCCAGTTTACTTTTTGATCAATGAAAGCATTATACAGCTGCAACCAATTATCGCACTGTTTCATATCATATTTTGAATAAATTGTTTGTGAGATCTATTTGTGAGTTTTGTCTTGGTTCATAGATTCCTGTGAGCTCATTTTTTATATAGAGATGGCACTGCTCTTCAAGTTTAGATTAAGAATTTCAAAAAAAATCATAGATTCCTGTGAGCTAAATTTGTATATAGAGATGGCACTGCTCTTCAAGTTTAGATTAAGAATTTCAAAAAATTTAAGGTATGATGAACAGTATTCAAAATGGCTTTCCTTACGTAGAATTGCTTCAAGGCCTGCACCAGAGAATAATATCTTCAACATGGGTGTCGTACTTCAGCTTGCCACCATAAGGTCACATCCCTATTTTAGTATGGCACCAAAAGCATAGTTTAAAGCATCTGTCTCAATCTCAAAGGGTTGTTACAAATCAAGAAGATGCAAAATTGGATCTAAACACTGGCCTGCCTTTAATCTCTTAGACCTCTTCGTTGCCTTAGTCCAAGCAAACACAAGCTGACTGGAAAGTTGATACACGAGGGTGGCAATGTGAGAGAATGACAGAAAATGTTGATCAAAATTCAAACCCCCAAGAAGGCTCTTTACTGGAATGGCGGTAGAAGGGATGGGCCATTCTACAAGTGCTTGGACATTAGCAGGATATGCACGAATGCTAATCTGATCAATAACAAACCTAAGATTATGAATGTCTAACCAAAATAAGACTCCTAGTGCTTCACCTGCACTTTGTCAGTATGAAGCAGTGCTAGCATCAAGCACGCATGTTGTACGTGCTCATCCCACGTTTGGTTGAAAATAAGAATGCCATCCAGATAGATCAATGAAACGCCCCAAGTGTGGACTAGAAAAGATCATTAATGAGCCTCATGAAAGTATATGGGGCATTGGTCAGGCCAAAGGGCATTACCAACCACTCATACAGGCCAAATTTAGTCTTGAAAGTCGTTTTTCAAGTATCACAACAATTCATGCAAACATGATGATAGCATGTGCTCAAGTCCATCTTGGAAAGAATTTGGCACCCCTAAGGTTGTCTAGCAAATCATCTATTCATGGTAGACAATTGTGATTTTTGATATTGATCTCATTAAGAGTATGATAATCTATGACAAGATGCAATTTGTGTGCCTCTTTCTTACGAATAACAAAAACAGGGGAGCCACGAGGGGAAGAACTAGGTTGGATATCGAAAACTTAAGGAGGGGGGTTCGATTTCAATAGCTTCAAGGGGAAATAAATAATATCCCAAGGAGGTACAAAGACAGCCACCCAAAACCAAATCAATGGAATGTTAGATATACCTGATAGGAGGAATTCCCTTGATAGGTTGAAAGACATTAATAAACTCCACAAGCAATTATTGCATAGTAGAAGGTGTTGATTTGTGTACCTAGGAAAGTGTTCCCCTAGTGATTTTTTCCTAAGTCGTTTAAAAGGAAAAATTAAAGTGACCCTTGCAATTAATAGCTTGAGATGAGTTTTAATTTTTACTTTTAGAGAATAAAGTGACTTTTTGATAAATTTAAGTGAGGTGAGTGAAATTAATTTTGAAGAGAATTAAAAGTGCATTTAATCTCATCCATCCATTTAATTCATTTTGGGCCCTTGGATTAGATGACTATTCAACTTCCTCATTTGAGTCTCATTCTGTTTTTCATGAGAATTGAAGAGCACAAAAGGAGGAAAAATTGCAGGCTAAGAGAGAAGAGCAAAGGGCATGTTTCCCAAGACTGTACAGCAGCAGAAATTACATTTTCGTACAGCACATTTCCCAAGAAAAATTTTGGGCACGTTTTTCGAGGCATTTTCTGGGCACAATTTCAAGAAAAAATTCCCTGGGCACAAAATTCTGTACAGTCCGTACAATTCAATGCAGTCTGTACATTATGTGCAATCCGTACAGTCTATACGATACAGTAGTGGGCACAAAAATCGAGGCAGTTCATACAGTCAGTTTGGCATGGTTTTCGAGGCAAAGAGTTAGCAAAAATTTTGAATGTAAAAATTATGAATTCAGTCAATTTGTTGAGCACTGTCGTTGAGATAATTTATCTTTATTTTTGTTGTACTTTCATTTTATTGCAGAAAATAAAATTCTCTCTTTAGAACAGGTTTTCCCCGAAGGTTGGGGTTTTGCCTAGGTCATTTGACCAAAAATTTCTGAGTCTAACTCTTTTATGTGTGACTGTTTTTTTTAATTGTTGCTCATTAAAAGTAGTAAAATTCTTCTTGTGTTTCAGTCATAAAATGTTTATGAGAAATGACTTAATTTGCAGTTGAGAGTAAATTGGGTTGGGCATTAAACTATGATGAAACTGGTGGTTAAAAACGGGTTGGGAAAATGCTGAAAATTTTACAGAAGGAAGGTGCTATGAATCATTATTGAGCTTAACAGGATGAACCACGCAAAGGGAGAGACATTTCCTCAAACTTACTTGACAAATTGCAGCATTGCATGAGAGGAGTGGGGGAGGAGAGACCATAGAAGAAATCAACTCATTGGTTTTGCCTTCATTAAAAAGTTTATAAATATTGCGACAAGCATCATATAGGGCATTACAATGATGGTGATAAGGGATCTTTAAGTAGAATCGCAATGTGGGGACATGACTGTACACAAAAAAGGACTAAAATGTATCTGGTAGCACTCCACAACCCGATGTAAATAGATCTAAGAAGCAAACAAACGGGGTGGAGGGCTCAAAAAACTGATGGAATAAGTAAAGCTAGGTTAGTGTGGGAGCCAAAGGAACAAGAACTGAGAAGAATAGCGCCTAAGGTGGAGGATTAGGTCTTGAATGAAGCCAAGGATATGCAGAGAAAGGGTTATGGGTGGATGTGGATGATAAAGGAACTAAAAGAGAAATCCACAAGCAGTTCAAGTGGAGGGGCAAACCTCAAGAGAACCCAACACTGGAACAAAGTCTAGATCCAAAAAAATTGTGTGAGGAGACCTTGACTGAAGGCTTTGATTCCAAATGATGAAGTGCACAGCTTAGCAAAGGAAATAAAACTCTTCAAAAAGATAAATTCAACCAAAAATAAAATCCAAGCAAAGTTCTTGTCCTTTATTCCTCTAGCAATTGCTTTTATTTGACATAGTCAACTTTAAGCACTTAATTCATAACTAAAAGAAACTACATGGGGATCAAGGCACGTTGTGCATTTATCTACTTCTATTAACTTATTATTCTACCCTACAAAGGAGCAACCTACATGCCATATCATCTTAGGATGCATATGGGAACCATAAACATTTTTTCTTCTAACACTTGAATCGAAAAAAAATAAACATGTGATATGGCTTTTGGCTCATATTGGGTTATTGATCTAACTTATGTTGAGAACAAATATTCTAAGTCTGTGAGAAAGACTTGACCAGGCTTGGGGTGAGACAATCTACATGGTCTCACTATCTCAATGCATGTTGTGGCACTCACCAAAAGATTTGCATGTCACCTAGTGCTAACAAGTGTTGAAAACGACTAAAAATAGAAGGTAATAATAAATCTTAATGGGTGAGGTCTATACGAAAATTGCAAGCCCTGTTGTCTAAGTTCATGACCTGTGCATTTAAAGAGCTAGACACCTCTACTCAAGTCATCGAATGAAGGTCGATAGGGATCTCCCTGTATCATGAAAAAGACATTGGTATCTCCAACTAATCTCATAGCAAATGGGGCATCTAAAAGTGAAATGTTCCTCAAATTCCACCAACTACAAATTCCATAGCTAACATATCATCTCTTCTAATAAGAAACAATGTTCAACCTCAATTCAACGTTAATGAGAGCCTGCTCTAATCTATCTGAGCGAAACCTTGAGGCCATTAGATAAAGTGACACTAAGTGTAACTCAAGGAATACAATATGATCACTCCCCAATTGTATAAAATGTTCCGAGTTAAAGACCATCTTAGGGCCAAGATCACTGCAAGGGGGCTATTCAAGTAGTCTATATATATTGTGAGTAAATCTCATCATTGATTAACATCTTGATTGGAGAGGAAGTAGATAGCTAGGAGCATCCAAAAGATCACAACTTGGGGGAGCATCAATAGATATGCTAATGAGTAGGCTTCAAAGAACCAAACTCATCACCATCCCAAGAGAGTGGAAGCAATCTCCATGAAAGAGAAAGGGGCTTGGTAAGGGTACTTATCATGCTTGAAGAGAGAAAGTTCCTAGTACTAGATTAAAAGGGCCACAAAAAAAGTTATCAACAATGAGCAACAATATAGGCAAAAAACTCTCATCACATATGTGCCCGTCATGCAATGGATGGGCGAAGGTTAATTTTGATAAGACCTCAAAGGCAATCCAAGCAAGGCTAGAACAAAAAGTTTAATAAGAGATAATTGAGGAAATTTCTTATTCCCTTATAAGCAAGGCATCAAGAACAAATAACCAAGCAAAAAAAATGGGTCTAATAGAAGAAATCAAGATCATAATCGCAAGAAAAATCAAGACAATGATATTCAAGACTCAAGGATTATCACTGATTGAAACACAAATGACATGCACATTACCGTAGGAGTTAAACAAGAGTGTCAAGTCTCACATGCACTATTTGGACTTTATATTGATGAATTAAAAAGTCCAATTACAAAATCCATAGAAGACTTTATTGGTGCATTCTTTATAAGGTTTTTAATGTCATTTCCCTCCTCGTGGATGGCATTGTTCATCCATCTTACACAACTGCAACACTACATAAATAGTTGGACACTTTGAGCTCATTATGTGATAATCATGGTCCTCAAGTCAACATTGCAAAGACAGCAACCAAGTAGCATAACAAATTATGATTAGAGGACATGCAACATTAACAACTTCGGAGAGACAATGTTTCCAACTTCAAATGCAGAACATTCAAGATAAGCATCGATTCGGTCTTGATCGTGTTGATGTTTTGTGTAGCTTCAGAAGATATTCCACAAGAAAGAATAATAACAAAACCAAGAACAAGTCGGCCTAGTTAAATTGACCTGGTCAAATGGTCAAGGCGGAAAATGGCCCAATTTAAGGGGGAAAATCAACTAGTCCAAAAGACAAGTTAGCCCAGTATGGAAAAGTGACTTTTCCAAAATAAATAGAAGTGAACTTGGCTCATTTGCAACACACAATTTCACTCAGGACAAGTGTGCAAATCCAAGGAAGACAAGTTAAGGGGTTCAAGAAGCATTGTGAAGACAATTGTTAGGGTTTTATCTTTCTCTCTTCTACGGTCTCAGAGGTTATTCTATATCTTTCTTGTATTATTATTCTGTAACTAGTGTCAAGCACTATTCTTGTTGAAGAATCTTATCTAGGGAAGTTTGTTGGATTTTTACCATGAGAGGGTATTCTCGCAGTAAATTTGTGTCTACTGTGAATGTGTTTCTGTCAGTGATCCTTTATATGCATGCAATTTATGTTTATGCAATAAATAAGTTAATAACATCTAACTACTAAGAAAATCAACAAATCAAGCAGTTGAGAGAAAGAATTGTTATCCTCCCCACCAAAGTTCAATTCCCTCTAGTGACATGTTTGCTCTTTGTGAGCCTGTGGTTCATGTTCTTCATGAGCCAATAGAAATATCTCACCCTTCTCTATGGGCTAAGTTACCCCTCATATTGTATGAGGGTAATCCAGATGATGATTGTGGTGACTTCATTCAGATTTCATATCCCAACACAACATAATCAATTGCACATGGCTTACAATCCCTTGGGGTGATTTTCATGTTATATTACTATAAAGTAGAGTTTGATGGCATGTATATACTATGTGGAACACCCCACTCGTTAAAAAAATGGTGGTCGCACTCCATTCAAACCAATTTAACCCCTCAAACTATGTTAGGTGAATCCTATAGAGACATTGGATGTTGGAGACAAAATTCCATTATTTATGGAATTTATGTTTGGAATCCCTAAGACACAACCCCCTGATTTTAGCACCAAAATCCCTGATTTTTGGATTTTGGTTGGGAATTTCCTCTAAACAGAGTACTCTTCTGAGCTTCCTCCAGTCGACCTCGGATGGTATCAAAGATACTCCCGATGCTTCCAATATTTCTAATGCCCCAAGATAGTGGCAGTTTCACCATTTTTGCATCATAGCTCTTGGATCCACTCTCTTTCAGTGTTATTAGAACCAAATCGGAACCGATAAATCCAGTCGGTCTAACTAGTACATGGGCCCAACCGGTCCAGTTAGGAGCAGTGCCTAAACTGAAAAACCCCTGATTTTGTCCTAGACAAGTTGTTAACAGTTTGATTCCATATGGAACCGAACCAATGTCAAACCGACTGGTCCGTACTCTATCGTCTGGGCTCCGTAGAGCCTTCTTGATGATGTATTTTGGTTCAAAACTTCAAAGATGTATTGCACTCGATGTTATTTTGGTTATTTGCACATGTACTTGCTATATATGACAAACTTTTAATGTGTGTATTATGGTTTGGATTCATATGTATTCACATGAATATATATGTTTTTTTACAAAATATGAATATTTTATGTAGTTTTTGGTCGACCAGTTTTTTCCCAATTTTTTTCGATTCTGAACCGGTTTCTAGTCTAGATCACTGATTAGGGATCGAGATCTCTCTAGTAAATCCTTGGAAATCCTTGTCTCCAGGCTCACACAAATTCCCGTAGCAGTCTTGTGATTTCCTGTATTTTGAAGTTCGGTAATAAAACCAACAAAATTCTTTAAAGAAAAATTACCGAAACTATATTGACAAGGGTTTTAACGAATCTTGTTCAGCAACTAATACCACACGTTACTCTTTAGCAAATATTGGTTATCTCCTCCCTTGTGGCGGTCAATCTCATTAGTCAAAACTCAAGGTTTACGGCATCATGGTTTTTTTTATGAAAGTTGGATCACTACAAGAATACAACACTCTGGTAGTTTGATTACCAAAATTATTCTCCCTTCGTTCTTCTGATTGTAACTCAACAAGATTCCCTCAACTCTCCATTTGGAATCGTTGGGTAATCCTTCTATAACCCTCTCACAACTGAATGGAGTTGATATTTCTCCCTTCTCCTGTCCAACGAAATTGCCTTGCACTGGATATCTTCACACGCATTCACATAGAAGAAAATATAAAAAATAAATAAAAAAACACTCTACAATTCGATTTCAAAGACGGCAATGCAAGCAAACTCTTACAGAATTTATGTGTGCAGTAAATTAACAGACTTATATACTTACCATTTATTTGCTCAAATCAAACCTCCAAATTGATCAACGATCTCGTAATCACTCATAAAGCAGTTTGGACACATAAATTCAAAAATGCCAAGAAACTCTGAACTTACAATTCTTGCACATAGAAACTAGAAATTATCTCTGTTTATTCACTTCACAAACAATTTCATTGTTGTTGGACATTGGGTTCAGCACTCCCCGTGAGTTTCGCGACATGGACTAACCGCCTTCCAAGATCCTAACTCTGGCAATTGTGGCAGAGATTAACACATGCAAGTTTTGGTCTAACGATAATCGTGAGTACAACAATTGGTATCAAAGCGAGCCTTCGTCATAAGCCTTGCAAGCTTGAAGGAGATCCATGGACACAATGGAAGAAAAAGCAGAGTCATCAAGCAATGACGTGTTTGTACTTGATGTTACAAACTATTTCGATTGGAGGAGAAAAATGAAGGCATATCTAAAGAAGTTTGGCATTTGGGAGATTGTGATCAATCCAACTGCTCCATCAAATAAGAAGGGCAAGTCAGCTGCACAGAAGGAAGCAAAGAAGGTTAATGCTACAGCCTTGAAGTTCCTCATGGATGGACTTCCCAGCTCAGTGAAGGAAAGTGTAAGGGAATAAACTTCAGCCAAAGAGCTATGGTTCAATTTGGAAGGCGAGTATCAAAAAGCAAGACCAAACACCGAAAAGACAGAACAAGAATCAGAAAACAAGCCCACGATAGAGGTCAATCAAGAAGAAGACAAGCAAGAAGAGGACTCCAATAAAGATATGGATTCTTGTGATTGTAATGATAGCTTGTGTGATGAAATTGAGAAGGTTCTTGCAGACGATGATGAAGGGCTATCAAAGGTTGCACAGAGGATACATATCACCTTGTTAAATATTGATCTTGAAACAAATTGGGTCATGAACACAGTAAATCTGAATCATAGTGAATTCACGAAGTTCAAAAAGAAAATCTTGGATTCTTTGAATGAATATCAGCAAAAAACCATGACAATGAAAGTATTAGTTGTGACACTCAAACACAAGGACAAAGAGTTGCAGGATCAGATGAAAGACAAGGATGTTGAAATTGAACGACTAAGGACAGAATTGATCAGTCAAAAGGAAGAACAAGAGGAGTCTGTTGAAGAGCTTGAAGAAACTAGAGAGGTCAATCACGATTTGAAGACTCAACTGGAGGACGCCAAAATGATAGAAGAAATCTTGAAGAATTAGTTGGAAGAAAAGGAGCAGACAATCCAAAGGATGGAAATGGAGGTAGTTGGTCTCAGGAAGAAAGGTGAAAAGAATGATGCATTTGTCAAGTTCAAGGACAATTCAGTTGTCCTAGATAAGATCTTGGATTGCCAAAGATCTCCATGTGACAAGACTGGTTTTGGTTACAAGGAGAAAGAAAAATCTAAAGATTGAACTTGGTCACCCAAGACTCCAAAAGCAGGTCCATCAACATCTAAAGCTGCTCCTCATGCATCTGCACATGACAACAAAGACATTGAAAGTTCAAGAATGCAACAAAGAGTTAGGTCTATTCCTCAAAGCAAGCTCAAAAAAGAAACAACTCCAAGATGGAACTAGAATCCCAGGTATGAAAGTGGTTTCAATGGTTATTGTTATTTTTTTTCTAACTTTGGTCAAAAGGCTATGGATTATAGACTCTGCGGAAGAAGAAGTGCTAGAAACCCCAATGACACAGTTAGATGTTGGACATGTAATCAAGCTGGACATATTGTTGCCACCTGTCACACATTGAGATGTTACACCTGCAGTGGTTTGGTCACAAAGCCCAAGAATGTGCAAGTCAAAGAAGTCAACCAAGGAGGAGTCCTTCATTCACATCAGCAAGAAGATCTGAAGATTAGAAGACAAAGGCCTACAATCAGGGACACTCTCAGGCATGGAGAAATGAAGTTGATCAAAGAAGTGTTGGAAGTTCCAACAGCTCAATTAGGTGTTGGACATGCAACCATGTAGGTCACATTGCTGCATATTGTCGTATGATGAGGTGTTATAGTTGCAGTGGCCTTGGGCACAAAGCTCAAGATTGTTGGAGTACACGGAAACAACCCATGAGAATTTTCTCATAAATCTCATCAAGGAAATCTAATGAAGATGAAGGAACAAATGTTGAAAGGACAAATGCGAAGAAGCAGGTATGGATAAAGAAGACTGAGCAATTACAGATAAGAGAGGTTGATCAGAGCAGGGAGGATGGCTTCCATATGGCAAGCCAAGCTTAAGGTCTCTCAAAGACCTTAGCACACCTTGAGTTCATGAGGCTGGAACTCAAAGGAGAAATGATGATTACTCCAAGCATACAGACAGGTCCTAGGATCGTGCATATTGACAAGGGGAGCCATGAGCAGTGATCAAAGGTTTCAGATGAGCAATGACCCACTTTCTTAATTAATGAATACTTATATCGAATGACTTTTTATTAAGGCAACCTAATCATAGTGTGTCTTTATTGCAATATTATATGGGAGCATGTACACAAGGGTAAGGGTTGTGCTCCATGCACTCCTAGGATGCAGGCACTCCATTGAAAACATTCTCAGGCGTTCCCTTTTCAAGGAAATGCATGGAAACTCAGAAAGGGAATGCCCCCTTCAAAAGGGGAACATTCCCTCCCCAAATCAAACACTCCCATGTCCACATGACAAAAAAGTGCCAATAAAAATTTTAAAAAGCAAAAGAACAAATTAATGACTCACTACGTAAAGTTAAAATTTATCGAGAAACACCCCCTTCAAAAAGGGAAACATTCCCTCCCCAAATCAAACGCTTACATGTCCCCTTGATAAAAAAAATTGCCATTAAAATATTTTTAAAGCAAAGAAAATAAAGAACACTACATAAAGCTCAAATTTAACCTAATCTACTCAACTTTATCTTCATTTATTCATTCTCCTTGATGCCGCCATCTATTTATCATCTACGCGTGAATGTCTTTTGTCACCAATTGTTTCTTCTCTGCCTGTGATTATTCCTTTGTCTCTGTCGTGGTTGTGTGAGAGAGGTCAACAGTGTGTGGTTATGTTCTTGTGTGAGACGAGAAGCAGCATAGGATTGTTGTTGTGTGACAGGGTTCTGATTTACCTCAACCTATGTAAGACCTAAGTCCTAAACCCATAGTTAACAAAACTGGACCGGTCATAAAACCGATCGACCCCAAAAACCAAAACCAGACAAAAACCAAAAAAATAACAGACTACAAAACCAGTCGACCAAATTATACATAAAATATTCAAAATTTGAAAAAAATACATGTATTCATGTGCATCCATCAGAATTCAAAGCATTATACACGAATATGCAAATTTTCTCATGTATATAGCAAGTAAGAGTGCATACAACCAAAATAGCACCGAGTACAATCCATATCTAACGATTCTGAACCAAAGTACATCAATAAAAAGGCTATAAATGGCCTCTACGGTCAAAATGAAAATATAAGCAGATAACTATAGTCAAAACTCTAGAGTTTAGACTCTACAATCTAATCATATAACAAATCGTCCGAAGCCTCATGCCCAGAGTCAGAGTCACCATCGGCATCTATGTCCTTGGACCATGACTAAAGTAGACCGAGAATAGGGAGTCCGAGGCTGGCTTGAGTAGTGGGAGACAAAAAGAGGCCTCCAGCCTCTTTAAATAGCATTAGAAGGCACCTAGGGTTAGTTCCCCCACCCCTTACCTAACTTTTTTATTTAAGAGAAAGTTAAAAAAAAATGTGAAAAAAAACACCGTTGTACAGCTTGTACGGAATCAGCCATTTCCGGTTTAGTGCTCCAACTCAGACCACTTGGACTTGTAAACCAGTCAGACTGGCCAGTTTTGCAAAAACTGGTCCGGTTCTGATAACACTGCATAAACCCGTTACCTGTGTGAACAGTGAACAACTTCAAGTTCAAACCCACGGGCTGTGTTTTATCCAAAGCCTTCACCTCGTGGCTGTGTGCTAGACTTGAGCCTTCAACTCATGGCTGCTGAGTGTTCAACAGGTGAGGATGCTGGACAGTGGATAGTGGAGGGATTGCTGTTGGAGTCATTGTTGCTGGACAGTGTTAAGTTGGAGACACTGTTGGAAACTCGACTCCTTAGGTTCTCAGACATCTAAATTTGAATCTTGATATATCAGATTGAGCGTTCACAGTTTTTATTTCAATATGATTGTTTTTGTTTTTTCACTTGATTTATGTTAACTTGTATGAGTTATCAACTTATCTTAACACGTAGATCTATGTGACCATATCTTCTAATTTTTCAATTTTCTAAATATAATGAGAAATATAATGCTGATAGTGTAATTCTACTTTTAAATTTTTTGTATTTCAGGTGGGGTACCTTATGCTGAAGATCACAATATCCCCTACAACATTCCCTAAAATTTGGAGGGCGGTACTACATATGCCCCAGCGAAGATTCCCTGCGTCCCAAAAACGAACATTGCTTTATTGTATTAGACTTGTCACTTTGGTATTGGAGTGTTAATATTCCAACCAATACTTCTATGATGTATGCTTTGTCATGTCATATCTCATCTCTATTTCTGCAAATAGACATATCTGTCTTTTTGGCTCCATGCCCTAAAAATTATTTGCAACTATCTAAATATCACAGCCTTAGGTGTCTTTCAAGAAGAAGAATCCATAAGATTTTTGTATGCTAGAGGTGTAATATACCACAGCCTTAGGTGCCTTTCAAGAATAATAATCCAGTTATAAACATATTTTAAAAATTAAATTACTATATGTCTTCCAGCTGGTTCTCTACACCTCCCCTCCAAACTTTTAGAGGACAGGTTATACATGTTGGATATTGAAATCCTTCCATATTATCAGTGTATAACATTGTGTGTTGACTGGCAAAAGAAACCTCAATCTAGGTCACGAAAAGAGCCAGCCAGCAATTTTTCCTTGAAGCGCATTTAGTGATCCATGGTTAAAATTATATGTTTTATACTTGAGGATAAAATAACTTGCATATGCACGAAATTTGTAGAAATCTGATTAAACATAAATAAATGGCGTAAAACCCTTGATTTGCATGACCAATCATAATGCTTAGCTAAAGACTTCAGACAATCAAGATTCAAGACACTGCCATAAGTTTCTCTCATACAAATCTGAAGCTTAAACAACTTAATTATAATCAAACACAAATTTAAGCTCGGAAAGGGAAGCTCCTTTTGAAAAGAAACATTACATAAATTGGATTCAAACTCATTCCACTGAAAGGATGAGGCAGCATATTATGTCAGCGTGGTTATACCAGGTACCTCTGTCTATAAACTTATAGCTGTAGAATAAGATGCCTTGCAGTGACAATTGACCAACCTTTTATAAGTAACAGTCATACTAATATTCCAATCTCTCAATGTAAAAATACATGCAAAATATAACTAAAATACATCCATACTGGGAATAAGTATTAATTCGATAGGTTTGAAATGCCTAGAGATTGTAACACTCATTAAAACTGCAAAGATTGTTAGAAACAATAAACACTATGTTCTGATTTCTGGTAGTACTGACCTTCAATATTGGCTCCACTTTGCCATAGAAAACCTTACTTGAACGACCTCGTCCTGAACGAGGATTAAGTATAACACGCATAACAGGAGGACTTTTACATTTAACTGGTTGTCCAGGTGGAAAATCTCTTAAATCAACGACTGATCCCTGTTGCTTGGAAGACAACAAAGGATGTGGCAAGCAATTTACAAAACACCGCAGATCTGCAAATGCAGTGACCCACCGTAGTGCATCATCAGGAGTTGAGGCCAAGAAATGCAGATCCTTCCGCTTTCTCTCAGTTTTTATTAATGAAGATGGCGCCCATGATCTCTTTACCAATGGATAAGAATGCACTGTGAAACGTCTAAATCCATCATTGTAAGAGACCTGTCGATTGACCAAGCATGAAGATTAATATGTAGAAATAAGTAATGCCAATAACTTTTAAGCAAAGATGGGATATTTCATCCAATGCAGATTAATGAAAGAAAATGAAATAGTACATGTGAACATACGACGTAGCAAGTACTAAAAGCTACTAATATGGTAAAGGGAATACTATGCCAACATTCAACCATGCTGAATATGGGAGAAAATAACTTACAGCAATAATGTCACCAAGACTAAGGCAGTGTGTATCCCACACAAACACCTTAATGGTAAGTTTTGCATTGACCTCGGCCTTGGTTGTATTTGATTTTATAGTTTGATTATCAAGGCCTACACTTGATTTTTTCTTAACAGGGGCCAGCTTTCCAGAAACCAAAAATTGTCCCAACAAATCAGAACTCTCATCTCCAATATCAATCCTATGCTCATGTCCATTAACATGCTCCAAGTTTTCAACTGATACATTCAATTCATCTGTTTTAGAGGATTTCACTCTGCTTCGCTTTTCACGAGCAGTTCCTGGAGAAGAATTCTGCCCAGAAGTTACCTGCGGAGAAACATTATTCCTCTGAGGTTCAGATAAAGCATGACGATGATGATTTTGTGACAGTACCAAGGGGTTTATCTTTTGAGAAAGAGCCCCAATCTTCCCAAGGGGACTCCGCATCTCTCTTCAACCAAAAAGTAGAGCAGACAATTGCAACAACTTCCACCTGGATAATGGAGATGCCTAGCTGAATTCTCTTAGCCCTCCCATCAATTAAGAAAAGGTTTTGCAGTTATGGAGAGACCTGTCTCGCATTCCGTTTTCACACTGCAAAGGATAACATCAAGAACATGCATAAGAAATTGTACTTCAAGAAATAAAAAATTATGAATTGCAGGGTTGGACTTTTCTCCTGAAACTAATGTCGCATCTCCCAATACATTCAGAAACAGAGTGGCATTTGGCATATATCACTAAATGCAAATGGACTACTGATGCTGACTTAGCTACATGAAACAAGAATTTATAAAAAGAAACATTATGGCAAGTGTACAAAACTTAAAAGGCATACAGACATTAGTTCATACATGTCAGGCAACAGCATTGAGACAAGGATAGACAATCAATAGATTTAGTTGTCCATAAAGGTATTAAAGTCTGTGGGCTGACAATCCAGACAACAAGGGGAAAGCAAATATGTCATGCCACCATACAGAACTATCATAGATCAATATTAATCCCAGATATATAACTACCGAAAAGAAAAAGAAACAGAGTTGCATCCTTCTCAGTGCTTAAAAGACCTACTGTTAAGATCTATGCTAGTTTATTTTATTGGTATTATTATTATATAAAATGACCAGCTTTTACATCACAAATTTCAAAAGGATATATATTTTGGTTTATAAGTATCTCATACTATGATCTATACTAATTCAAAATTTAATGAGAATGAAGCTGGCTTGAAGTCTTCTGGATAATGTATTATCTTTATTTCTCTCAGCTAGATGAACAAAGGAGGGACTGCTGACAGCGCAGATAGGCTCTCCTGTTTTGATTGGACTATCTAGCCCAGGACAAACTGTCAAAGAGTTTGCATTAGACAAAACAATAAGTTTCTATCTTTTAGCCCTTGCAGGTTAGCTTGCTTGGTAGATTGTCTTGTACAAAGGTTCATGGAGGTCTCGGAATCAAATCCTAGTAAGTCCCTTGGGGTTACCAGCCAGCATTTTGGCTGGAAGCTATTACCATCCTCCATCCAGAAAACTGGGGAAGGAGAAAAACCGCAGGGGTATCAAAGTACCAGCATCCTTACATGGAATGCTTAACGCATGGGCAAGTGAGGGACTGTATCTCTCCAGAATAATTATTTTTTTATCATTTTATGAGCCTTTCTGTATTGCAATCTGTATTGTTACTTGAAATTATGGGATTAAGGATAATTTCATGCTACTTGTGAAGAATGTTAAGATTTTGGTTTACAGATATATGTTTTGTGGGGGATATACTTCTTAGAATGGCTATTGAAGCTCCTCCTAAATACATGAGTTTGTGATTTCCATTACAGAAGTGCCATAGATAACAAGGCTTTATGTTTAGATCTATTTGGCAACATATAGATATATGTTTTGTGGGAGATACTTCTTAGAATGGCTATTGAAGCTCCTCTTAAATACATGAGTTCATAATTTCCGTTATAGATAATAGAAGTGCCATAGATAACAATGCTTTATGCTTAGATCTAATTGGCAACATATATTAAATCCAATTAATATAACTTTAAAAATTTTGGCATGAGCTTGACCAGGTCCAAAACAGAGACATTATCTGCAAGTCACCACTTGATTGTATGCTCAAATGAAGAGCATCCTCAGACCTCTATATAAAATTTAAATAGAGGACAAAACTAGAGCCATTCAAAGGACAATCTTAAAAAGTAGGTTCTTAAATTCGGAAAAGCTCATCTTTGTCAAAACAACAAAGATGATACAAACTCATGTTTATTTGCTCCTGTTGTTTCAGAGAAACTTCAGAACAAAAAAAAATACAAACTCAAGTATCTTTGAAAGAGAGGAGCGTTTACTGGATACCAGATTAAGCTTTGAAATTACATAATAATCATTACAAGCTTATTTAAATTTGGAAAGCTGGTACATCAAAAAAATATCTTCCAAAATTACCAAATACAAAAGAAGGGATTGAATAGAGGCAAAATGGGATTTTTCTGTGAAACAGAGAAATAGTTAAAATATTAGCAGTAGCAAATATCACTGGAAGATGTAATATCAACATACTAATAACAAACAGTTGGAGACTTGAGATCTACCCAACTCTAGCAAAAATCAAAATCTGAAATCACTTGAATATAAGTTATAACCATGAATATGAAGATAGCAAAATGAATGGTGTTTGTACTTTAGATTTTGCATTAACTCCTAACAATGGCTTCTCTCAAGTTCGAGAATTCCTGATAAGAACTTATGCTGGGAAACGGTCAAATAGATGCTTCAATATCTAACCAACTCTCAACCTAAAAGAAAATTCGGAAAATCACTTGAATAGAACCAGGAATATGAACATTCAACTGCAAGTTTCTTCTAGTTGAGATTTGCATATGATATCATGAACTAGCAATTTCCAAATTCTAATTCATAGACATTACTCAAACACTAACATGCAAAGGACTAATATTATTTGAGACTAAATATCTACTATCATAGATTCAGCTTAACCACAGATCTATTAAGCACCAAGAGTGATCAAAAAACCAATGTACAAACTTCTTGCCACTTAACCATCAGGTGTTAAGATTCATCTATGCTATTTTTTGTTTATGTTATGGTAATTAATTAAAAGATATAAAGCATTTGCTCTTTCTGTTTTATTTCCTTTTTCGACATAATGGTAGTTAAAAAACTTAGCTGACAGACATCAGTTTTTTTTCATTTTATTGTATAAGTGTTACCAGCACACAAATGGACATCATATGGAATATCCCCCACAGAGACTTCTCCCACCCTGGCCTGTAAGAGTACCCTGCTTCTCTGGATGCAACCATGAGCCCGCTAATTAATATAATCAGATGCTCTATATAATATTGCATCTTCAAAAGGCTCATAATCAGTGACTTGAATGGTTTTACAAAACAAAGTTTTGCAAACCAATGTGATGTTTTTTTGTGGTTGACTCTCCCCAAGGACTAAAGTATTATAAATTGAATGCAACAATGCTTAAATGAAGGTTGCTCCAAACCCCGCCAGACGTGTATCATACAGATAGAGTGTCAAACGAACTATGAAGATACTTGAGATTATGTAGTCCCCGAACCCTCTTTGATCGTATCAATACAATTTCTTACACTCTTTCCTCATTCACTTAAGAGTTTTAATTGAATTTATTTTCAAAAATTATCTGACAGATATGTTTGAGCTGACTTAAGGAGATGCTCTTAAAACAAGGTACTATATTAATAATTAAACTTCACTTTAAGCAAGCTAAAGAATCACATTGCCCCAAAACAGAATGTTTCATGGGATTTAAGCCCCCTGCTGCTACTAACATTTACATCCTGATCATCCCCACCCCAGATAAATATCCTTTGGTCAAAAGAGAATTCTAAAAGCAAGATGCAAGCTAAGAAACAATATTCACCTCAAAAGTTCAGTTACATAAAAATGTAGCAGGTACCAAAGATTGGTATGCTCAATCTTGCTAAATCTACTGCTATGAATCGTTTCACAAGACCAAAGATCGACATTCTTAATCCGATAAACCCAATACAATGAAAACGTTGGCTCTAGGCAGATACCAAAGATTCATGTTCTAGTCTTGTGAAGCCCATAGTCATCAAATGATCACAACGCGTATCCCAAGATGCGTGAGTTTGAAATGGACATTAAAGCCAATACAATGTTTAAAAGCTTACAACAACAACCAAGCATTCATGAACTCGTCACATGCAAGTATGTCCACGCATAAGCATACAGCCACAAAGGCAAACCTGTCATGAGAAGATTCTCAAGTTCCATTGCTCCCTTGAGATTAGTTTATAAGATCTTTCATCTCATTTGACTCTAGTTTACTTGCTTTAAGACAGTCTATCAAAAGGGGAATAACTACTGAAGTTTTGAAAAGGGAGACATGAGAAAAATTTAATTCCTTTATATTATCAAATATTTGTCTTCAATTTTCTGACAGATGTTGCAAAACTAGAAAGAAAGCCACTTGTTTACTCTAGAAGAAAAGCATTTGCTTTTTCATATTTTCTTTGAAGTGTGCAAACAACATCTCATCATAACAGAATCTAATGGGATCTCATTCCGACTTCTGGTTTAAACTTATGAAAATTATAACTTATTTTCCACTCCTTTGACTTAAATTCCAATTAAACTTAAGTCGTACTTTGTCCTCTCTTCTATCTACTCTGCTGTTTGCAAGTTGCAAATGTGAGATAGAAATAGTCTGAGAACAGGAAGAAATATTGTTATTGTGTTTTATCTTTGAGAGGATCAGTGCGCTAAATGTTCAGTGAGTATCACAGTTTAACAACACATCACCTTTGAGGAATGAGTCAATGCCCACCGTGCTATCCCTTTCCATATTGCCTTTTGCTAGTCAAGAGCATCTCATCCACAGAAAAAATATTCATTAACATAACTAGTTACTGTTGTACAAAAAACATTGACCAAGTCAAATGACATGCAAGGACACAGCTTGATCAACTCATACCTCCCCTGGCCCCTTCCGATGTGTTCTTGTGGGATATAGGAGATGGACATATAATCATGGCCCAAATATTCAAAAGCATTATAATTTATTGTAAGTTATGAGTCTCCGAGAAATTATCACTAAGCGTTAACTCCATTCATGCAAATATTTCCTCTTCCAGATGTTTCTTCTTCAGGTAAAATAGAATGGTAAAGCATCTTTGTTACTACATTCCCCACAGCTGATTGAGATTTATTATAATACTGAAAAGATCATCATAATTCATGGGAGATGGATAGAGATTGTTACAAATTAGGATGACATGGTAGAATACTGAAGATCAAAAAATATCGTAGCATGAACAAAGAAGCCTTAACTGCTACCAATGGGGTTATGGTCCAGAGTTGAAGACAGTAGCGTGTCAGGCTACCAACCATGGTTCAATTGCCCAAATGGTATGAATACGTGGTTGGAACTTGGGACCAAATGCAAGTCCTAGGTGATTTTGATCGATTGCCCAATGGTATGAATACGTGGTTGGAACTTGGGACCAAATGCCAGTCCTGGGTGATTTTGATAAACGGACACCAACCTGTCACAGTAGTTTGCTACTTGAGGGCCATCTCGACCACAAGAGCGAGCCACTTGTGGCGTCCAGCCCCTTTGGGCTAATTGTAATGCTTCGTTCGATTAAGCACTTGCAAAACAAAACAAAACAACAAAAAAATGATCTCAACTGCTGTCACAAACAAATGACCTCAACTGCTGTCACAAACAAGGTTAAGACTGAACCGGGGACGCGATGAAGGGCTTTTGAACCAGCCAAAGAAGCATTATTTGCAGAGGAAGGCAAATTAACAACGCCGGAAAAAAAACCTCTCAAATTATAAAGGGATATTTTCTGCTATCTAGAACAGAGCCTTCAACCTCACGACAACCTTACCAGCACCGCCGTTTCCTAGCTTACCTACGCATCGAGCTCTCATTCAACCGAGCTATAAACTTTGCATTTTGGCGCTCTAATAACTAACATCAAAAAAAATTCTCTCTTTTCGACCCTACTTCTAGACAAATTCCACCAATAGCTATTTGCAGATGCAAAATTCATTAGGCTTTTGCATATCCACAACACATTAATCTTTTGCCTGAAAATAATGCAAATCAAAGTCTCTGTTTTATAAAAATGTAAATAACAAAGGGCGATTTTAGCTCGTATCATTCACATCACTCTTTCAACAATCTCAATGTGTAAAATAAAACACACCCAATTAGAGACAGCTCGGTGTCTTACCTCTGGCCATAAAAGATTGAAGCAGTTTCCCAATTGAAATACGAAAGCAGGCCCCGATCTTCCCCGACGCGGAATGAAATTAAAAAGATGACGGACCCCTTAAAGAGAAGCAAATGCCAAGGAGGAAAATGCAAATCATACTAGAATCAACCCGAAAATAATTCCAGCTTACAGAGGATCAATCGGAGTAAAATTCAAGAACAGAAGTCAAGTAAAAGCAACCCTAAGCAAGGGTTTATAAATATCTAAATATTCCGCTAACAGTTTCCTGTTCCCCTTCAAATTTTTACTATCAAGATAACAAAGAGTTCCGCAAAATCGCCGAAATTTATGCGAGCTGCAGAAAAATAAGAACATTTGACGAGATCAGGGCTAGCATAGCTTAAATCCTGCGCAAAGATTGAGCAGATCGAATAAAAAGATTCAACTAAAAAAAAAGAATGTTTGGGAATCTCGTACAACAAATGTGACCTGTAATAATGTGGATCGAGCTGAGCACAGAGCTTGAATTGCTTAAATTGGACGATCCAGCGGCCGATTCAATCAAATTAACATATATATTGATAATTCTCAATTATTCTAGCTGCACTGTACTAATGGCGTTTTAGGTGGCGCAGAATTAAATAAAGCCCAAATGGTGGTTTCGATTTCGACTTTGTGTTAATCCAAATTTTCTTTAGTTTTTAAAGATTATCATGTTAACTGGCCCATCCGGTTGCCAGCCCCGTTTCTGTGCCCGCTACCGCCCGATGCAGTTTAAAAAAAAATTCTGACAGTTTCGGTACCTTCCGTTTGCGCTTTCACGTTATAAGGGGGGAGATACGGAGTTTCCCGTCGCCGACGACGGCATGTTAGCTGACGGATATTTGATTCCTGTTGTTCTTCGGTATTTCCGTTTGACTTTTTACTATCATTAGTTTTATCCAAATCAGAGGAGCAGTATAAGCGCTATTCGCAAATCAGAGGGTGGGGTTAAAAACATTAACTTTTTTGTTTTTAAAATTGGGTTTTTACTATTATCGATTAACATGATTAGGATATCAGTAGATGAAATGATAAAAAATTATATAATTTTAATTAAAATTTTAAAAAATGTCGTTGAAATTATATAGTTTTAATTAAAAAAATTTAAAATGTCGTTGAAATTTATAAAATTTTAAAAATATTTCACGGGCCTGTTGTTTTCTTCCAGCTTAAGCCTAAAGTTGTTGGTAATCTATTTGTTTGTGGTCTCGTATTTTCGTATTTTCGTTGATTCTCAACGTATTTTGTCATGTTTATTTCAAATTTTCTTGAAACTCAATTTTCAGCATATTTTCTCGATATTTATATTAATTTTTTTTCTAAAACTTAATTTTCAGCATATTTTCTCGATGTTTATATTATTTTTTTTCCTAAAACTTAATTTTTAACGTATTTTGTGTAGTTTTACCCAATAAAATAACTTAAGCCACGCATTTTAAAAAATTGGCCCCACTTCAACGATAAAAGGGGAAGTTTGCGTGTTTATGTATTAAAGGGCCCTCATAGTAACATTGCCTGACAAATTTTAGCGATGGTAGGAAAAATGTGAATTGACAAAAAACCTTTCGAAAGTATGTGGTTTTAGAGAAAACATCCATTCTCGAGCCAAAATCATCGGTGGCAATAGTGTGGTATTGATAAGGCTTCAATGCAAAATGGACCACCCTATTTGCTTTTAAGGAAAAATGAGAAAAATGTGGTTGAGAAAAATGTGGTTGTTGAATAGGGATAGATGTATGTGTATTCTATTTATGTATTTGTGTAAGTTAATTATTTATAATTGGAATTAAGTATAAGTTTTAAGTAAGAAAATTTGATGAAATTGGTTCTTCAAAGCAACTTGATTTAGCTAAAGAATGTTATTCACACGTCTACTTGCTTGTATCGACTAGAAGCATTTAAATAAGCAAAATATGTGATTAATAAGAGATATAGCATCACTCTAGGAGGGTGTGGTGTCATAAATCTTTAACTTTTTTATGTTGCGGAATGACTTGCAACGTAATTGTTTCATAGAATAATGTTGAGTGTCAAGTATTCAAATATTCATTCATACACAACACTAAGAAACCAAATGAATGGCCCCCCTGGGGTTTGGTATGTTGGCCACTCCACGTTCTACTAAGGCGCAAAGGTTGTTACACATGTTGTACGTTTGAACCTCTTGGTGTCCGTGAGTCGGGGGGTCAAGTAGGCTTCCCTGGGGGTTATAGTGGTGGCGGCAGGAATCGACCCCATGTCACGCGAGTACGAAACCAATTAGTTGTCAATTCCCTTTGTACAAAAAAAACCCAAATGAATGAACTCGATGGGTTAACTCAAGTGGCAGTGGTTAAGTGTTGTAAAAAGCAAGCAGAAGATCTCAAGGTCAACTCCCTCATCGGCTATTTAGGGCCTCACTTGATGTCCCCGCCGAGTTAGGTTGCCTAACCACTACAACCAAATGGTTTACCTTAGGTGCCATCCTCAAAATGAGGGGAAGTGCCTAAGGGTTACCCGTGATGCTTTCCGTAAAAACAAAAAACAAAAAAACAAATGAATGATGAGGAAATGATCTACTCTTGTGTTGATATTCAACGTACATATCTTACATAGTGCAACTTGGAGTTCTCGACCCTCTCTCTACTCCAGCTTTTGGCCCACTCTCTAGTTAACTCCCTATATGTGACTTAATTAATTAACCTTACTTCTTGAGTTTGTCCTCTTAATTATGTTAATGTTTGTCTCTTAAGTTTCCCCTTGGGCTCTTCAAATTGTCATCTAATTATTTAATTACTCACTCAATACCTCAACATCCCTTCTTATCAGAACACTTCATTGTCCTTTGGCACACTTTCTTTATCTTCATCATTTTGTCTTCGTAGTATGTTATATTGTCTATTATACTCGTCTAGTGTGTTCATTGCCACAGTCTTGTATGCACTATATATTGTGTTCCTTGTTGATGTCACCCTTCGGGTGCTTCATTTGTTGCCGTTCTCTTTCTCCCTTTGCACGAAAACTATGCATTGCATCATATAAGTATGCTTCCTTGTCACACACTTACCCATCTCCTACATCAATCACTCGCCCTTTATAGTGCTCACACACCCAACATTAAGTTGAATTATAAACCACCACATATCGATCGCAATAAGAGTTAGTAAGTAAAACAAAGGGTTTGAAATGAAGTCTTTTATGTTAGCACACTCATCATTAAGTTGAATTATAAACCATAAGTATCGATCATACGAAGAGTTAGAAAGCAAAATGAATGGCATAAAATGAATGGGAGAGACCATGAAAATTAAGATGTAAGGAAATCAAAGAAATTCTCGATAAAATTTGAATTTGCAGAGAATCTAGGTCACCAACGATGTAATTCTTACTTACTACCAAATAAAGAAATACAATTGAACTAACATAATTGATCCAAGCCAACGGGATGGCATGCAAATAGAGAAATCTGAATGTAGAACTCATTAGTAGAGATTGGAAGATAGATTGGCATGAAAAAAAGATCATCTACTATTTCTTTTAACACTATCAAGATTGTCATCTTGATGCACTATAAAGATAACATGGACTCAAAAGATAAATAACCCAATAATTTAGGTATTACATAGCCATAGTTTGATTTTAGTTCGTATATAACATGTTTTTTACTTTATAGTTGTCTTGTGATTTCTATAAAGGACCACAATGTGTTTCTTAGAAAAAAGGTTCACATCTCGATGCACTTGAAAGATAACACAGACTCAATACCAAATAATTTAGGCATTACATAGCTAAACTATAATTAGAGTATCTTTGAAGCGTAATTAGAGTATCTTTGATTTCATAATTGTTTCATGCTTTCTATAAAATATTTATGAGAAATTTTTATATTAATTAAATTTAATTAAACAAATATATATATATATAAATTTCTAATTTTTATTATTTACACTTTAAATAAAATTGATAATCATACTTTTATATCATCTTTTTTCTTTATAACTCATAAATAATTAATGAAAAACGTTGATATCCAACCTTTTCCTTTTTATAAATATCATAATTTTATACATTTGATTACATTTCACTCTTGTTTTAGAAAACAATATAAAATTGATGTTAACCTTTTAACTATGTCCTTAAGAACCTTTAACTAACAATGCAAAACCCACCTTACATTTCCTCTAGGTATCTTCTCAATCATTTGGTTGGTGATTATGCCAAATCATAATAAATGGGCTCAAAAGCTTTGGCATTGTTTATTGAAAATTGATTTGTTGAGAAAAACTACATATAAGTTTCATGTTTCAAAAATCCTTTAGTGGTTTTTCACTAAAAGCACTCACCTTTAACTAACAATGCAAGACCCACCTTACATTTCCTTCATGTATCTTCTCAATCATTTGGTTGGTGATTATGCCAAATCATAATAAATGGGCTCAAAAGCTTGGCATTGTTTATTGAAAATTGATTTGTTGAGAACAACTACATATAAGTTTCATGTTTCAAAAATCTTTTAGTGGTTTTTCACTAAAAGCATTAGGCTTCATAAAGCATTACAAAATAAAGCAAATCTTTGGTTATTTTTTTGGATTGTTTGGAGGGACCAAAATGTTGTCACCTTTCAGAATGGTAGGCATACCCATTTATGGTTGGATCGAAGGCTTTAGGCTGGCTTCACGTCTATGATTTTTTGTGGCATAAAGCGTCTAGTCGTAGCATCCCTCTCCCAACGGTTGTTCAGCAGGGTATTGCCGGCTTCTTTGATGGCGTCAAGCAAGGTGGGATATGTGGGGCAGGGATGGTGATTAGATTGAGCATGCATCGTTCTTTTAGACTTAAGTTGGGCATTGGAGTTGGAACTAATACTAAGGCAGAGCTTTTAGCGCTTTGGGGTCTATTGTTTTTTGCAAAGGAGAAGGATATTTCTTCCATCACGATTTTCGGGGGCTCAAAAGTGATCGTGGATTGGGCAGAGGATGTTCATTCTTTTCACTCTATTGAGCTCCATCACTGGATTATGCGGGTAAAGAATCTCATAAATAGTTTCCAACATATTTCTTTTAATCATATTTATCGTGAACTAAATTTGGACGCAAATTTATTATCTAAGCAAGCTTCGGGGGAAGGAATGGAAGCTATTGTCTGAGAATTGGTATAGGATGGGCATAGGATTGAGAACGACTCACTAAGTATTATGTAGTGACATTCATGATACTTGTCAATGTATGTCAAAGTGAAGGATATATTCCTTGTTGCTTAAGATTAATATGATGTTCCCAGCCTTAACCGGATATGTAGCTATGATCTTAAGTGACTTTGTTTTTTTAGAAAATAGGATTTATGATTGTAAGACTCAACTTTTTCTTTTATATAAAGTTGTTTTTTTTCTTTTCAAAAAGCTACCACTTTGAGAAAAGGTGTATAATTTGATTGGGAAAGGGACATCTCTACTATAATTAAATATTATGTGTATGGTAGGACAACCCATATAAGTGGTGCCTTCCAACTAATAGATGTGATTAAATAACTAGTTTGAGATCATCCCATGATTGGCCCATTGGATTTGTTTATGAACTTCGATGGTTTGTTGGGGAAGCTAAAGGGATATATAAATGGTTCAATATTGTATATATCCAACAAAACCTTATAGTCCTTGTATGGAAATTTGTTATAAGATAATTCGAATACGATAGTTAACCTAGGGAAGGTATTTATATGGACAAAATAATATAATATAAGAGAACATAATATAATAATATAATATAGTATCTTGCCGAGACTTTGGAAATAGGCTCTCATAGTTTATGTATAGTATTGATCCATTGAATATTATATATAAGGAAATTTGTTATAAGATAATTCGAATATGATAGTTAACCTAGGGAAGGTATTTATATGGACAAAATATTTATATAGTAAGAAGTCATAAAATAATATAATATCTTGCCGAAACTTTCGAAGTAGATTCTCATAGTTTATGTATAGTATTGATCCATCCAATATATTTTCTTCGCAGGTTAGGTGTAATTAAGTTTAAACATAATAATATTTACATGACTAATGATTGAAATGAAACATGATAGTAAAAACAAGTGTTTTTTCAAGCATGGAAATTTTTTTGACACTTTTTAAGGTTAAAAACATAAAAATAAAAACGAGTATGGTGTGACTTTAGTCTTTATTTTTAAAAATAAATAATAATGATTATTTAGGTTAAAGACATGATTTCATTGGTTTAAAAATAATAATAACAATAATTAACTCTATTAACATACTATATTAGGTCTTCATCCTCCAATGTGCCCTCTGCCCCAAAGTCCGTGGAGGTGAAAATCAGGGAGTTGAAGCATGACTTCAAGCTGTTGCAGAGCCAGGTCAATGCAATTGATCATGAAGGTGGCAGGAGGTTGGACAATGTGGGTAAAGATTTGGTATTTCTGCGAAGGAAGTTCAAGCGCAAGGTGAAGCGGTTAGAAAACGTGTTAATCGGGCAAATTGCGGAGCTGGAAATTAAGATAGATAAGCTAGCCCTCAAGCTCGTCAAGCACGAAGCCCCTCTAGTTCCAGGTTTCTCGTCTAGCTCAGAAGGGTAGTTTAATTGAGTTTCATAGATGGTTTTTGTTGTTTTGTTGTTTTCCCTGTATATGTCTCTTTGGCCCTTTGGATAGGACAGACCCAGTTTTTTGAATCTCTGAATCCCCTATTGTTTACTGAAATGTTTAGTTTTCAAATTGTTAAAGACTAGTAATGCTTTGCCGCTTTCATAAGGGCGTAATTAGAAGTTTAATAGCTACATTGTCGCTCCCACAAGGGCTTATGATGAGACTATGAGTTTCTATTGCCGCTACCACAAGGGCATTTTGTAATTCTGGTTCTATTTGGTGGTCACACCACCCCTCTAATATACTATAACCGTTATTGTAAAAAAAAATACTATATTAAATTAAATATAAAAGTTATAAATATTGTAATGTTATATCTATTAATAAAATATAATGAGAGGAAACAAATATTATTAATAATAAGGTTGCTTAATTATTATTATTTTGACTCATGAAGCTACTTGCAACCTCGGGTTGATCGCCTCCCTAACCTGCAGATCGCGTTGGTCCTGGCAGCAGCCCTATGTTGTTGTGTCCTTGGCACCATGGGCCCAGAAGGGGGCCCCAAGGCCTCCACGTCTCACCCAACAGATTTGGTGGCCTTCAAGAAGCTGATAGCAAGTTGCGACAAGCGTAAAATGAACGAGACACAGCACAAATTCGTCAAAAAGTTGGATAGTATCCCTAGCATCGCCCTCCCAACTGAAGAAACTTGTAAATCGGCTATGAATCTAGCAGATTGAGGACTCACTAGATAGTCCATAGGCCTGTGGCCCTCCCCTAAGGCAGTAGATGCATGGGTGCAGAGGAATTGGAGACCGTTAGTAAAAGAAGGCATCATAAGCTATTCTGTAGGCAAGGGATTCTTTGTATTCGTGTTCGAAGAATGACAAGACATAAGTCTCATGTTCAAGAATAAACCTTACTTCATGGGCCCTCAGGGATTATATTTGAATAAATGGACTCCATACTTCGATCCTACGCAAGATGTGTCGTCGAAAATCCCGGTGTGGGTGCGCCTCCCATACTTACCCTTGCACTGCTAGAATCCGAAGACACTGGAAACCATTGGTAACACCCTCAGGAAATACATAGATCGTGCAGAGAGAAAGGACCAGTACTCCTGCGCAAGAATCTGTGTCAAGGTAGACCTGGAAATAGGGCTACTATAAGCAATCAATCTAACGGTTGCAGATTGGTCACATATCCAAGAACTAGACTATGAACAACTCCCCTTCAAATGCAGGTATTGTCGTAGTCACTGACACTTTGTGAGATACTATAAGAAAAAGGCTAAGGAAGAGGTTGAGAAATCCAAAGAACAATGGATCCAGGCACAGAAAACAACCTCGGCAAAGACAAATAGTAGGAAAAAGGGGAAAGAAACGTCGACGGGATCTGACGTGCTAGAAGTAAGGCAGGAACAAGAGAGAGGAAATAAAGACCAATCAAGGGAAGAAGCTGAGGAAAATCCTTTTGAAACACTTAGGGTAGCAGAAGATAATACATAAACAATAACTAAGGAGATAGAGCAACAACCCCTTCCTTCAGCAGTTGAGAAGGAAATGACAGAAGCACCCCACCTCGGATCTCCAGCAGGGATATACTCCTCACCTACCTATGTTGAGATAACAAAAAAAACCTCTGGAATCCTCAAGGTCATCGAAAGATGAGTCCTTTGAGAGGCCCTCAAAAAAAGTTGGGAGGAAATCTCGCAAGGAAGCTCAAGAGGAAGAAGTAGAGAGACAAAAAATGCAGGGAATCCAATCTACAATTGAAATGACCATTGGGAGAAACACCGAAAGAAGACCTCCCAAGGGAGGTTCATCCCATCCCTATCTCAGTAAATAATGTGGCTGGTCTCTTGGAACTGCAGAAGATTGGGGAACCTTTCGAAAGTCGAAGCAGTAAAAGACATTCTGAAAATAGAAACCCCCGATATTCTCATGCTCCAAGAGACTAAGATTGAAGGGGAAACCTTTCTCCAGATCAGCAGCTCAAAGTGGAAGAAAAATGCAAGGAAGGCCATAAGCACGAGAGGCACCTTTGGGGGCCTAGAAACTCTGTGGTCAGAAGAGGAGTTTTCATTATAAATCTCTTTTGAAACCCAATATTGGATCTACACTGAACTCTGCCATACTACAAGTAAGCTTACCCTTTCACTCTTCAATCTATATGTTCCTGTTCTCCAATTAGAAATAAATATTGTTGGCTAACTATGGCAAATTTCATAGAAATTTACTCCCCTCGAAAGATAATAATAGTTGGATATCTAAATCTAATATTGGATCCAAAAGAAAAGACGAGAGCGAACAAAGGCAAGGATCAAATGGTACCCCTGGTAAAGGATCTCATGCAACATTGGGACCTCTTAGACATCAAGTCAAAAATAGGTCTTTTTACTTAGACAAACAACATAGTAGGGGTAGACCACATAGCTGTCCATCTGGATCATTTCCCGGTTTAGAGTTCACTGTTGGAAAAGTGATTGATCTCCTCCAAAACTCTCCCCAAACTGACTTCAAATCACAAACCCATACTACTTCAGTTGGAAGAGGAAGAGAATCTGGGTCCCATTCCATTTAGATTCATCCCACTCTGGATCGAAAAGGAAGGGTTCATGGAAAATGTAATCTCAGCTTGGTCCACACCAGTGACAGGGTCCCCTTCCTTTTTGTGGGAATAGAAACTAAAGGCCATGAAGGCAACTCTGAAGGATTGGTTCAGAAAGCCCAACAATACCCCAACTAGGCATAGAAAGGAGACTACCCAGCTGTTAGAGAATCTCCAAATAGACCTTGAATGCAAGGATATTACTTGCACAGATCTTGAAAAAGAGCAAGCAACCCAAGGCAAGTCTTTTCTCTCTTTCCAGAAAGAAGAAGAGTTCTTGAGGCTGAAGTCTCAAAGTTTGTGGCTAAAAGGAGGAGACCGCAACACCTCCTACTTTTATAGACAATGCAGAGCGAGACTATCCAAAAATCATATTTATGAAATCACCTCTTCAGACAGGACTCTGCACAAAGGCCATGATAAAATTAAGCTAGTAGCTAAAACTCATTATCAAAATATGTTTAAAGACAATAGAGAAGGAAATGAGGATGTCATCTATGATTTCCTCTCCCACGTCCCTCTATTAGTCAACATATATGATAACACAGCCCTCTCAAAGCAATTTACTGAGGAAGAAATCTATAGTATAGTTTGGTCCATGGAACTAGACAAAGCCCTTGGGTCGGATGGCTTTTCAATCCATTTTTACTAGCAGTGTTGGGAAATCATTAAGACTGATTTCCTGAGAATGGAAAATTATTTTCAATAGAAATCCAAGGTGAGTGTCAGCACAAAATCCGCCTTTCTTGCTTTGATACCCAAAGAAGTGAACCTGGGCTTTTTTGAAAGATTCAGGCCAATCTCACTATGGAACACATCCTACAAAATTTTGTATAAACTACTGGCAAACAGAATTATACCTCTTCTTGGGAAACTCATCTCATCCAGCAAGGGAGGTTTTGTTAAAGGGAGACACATCATAGACAACATGATCCAGGTACAAGAAGCCATCCACTCTAGGTACCACCGGAAGGAGCAAGGAATGATAATAAAGCTTGACATGGCAAATGCATTTGACCCGGTAAAGCACTCATTTCTTTACAAAGTTCTTCTCTCCTTTAGGTCCAGCTCTAATTTTGTCAACTTGATCAAAGCATGCATAGAAAAACCGTGGATAGCTCCACTTGTAAATGGCAAACCAACCAGTTATTTTCAAGCCTCGAGGGGTATAAGGCAAGGTTGCCCCCTCTCTCTCCATTTTTGTACATTCTTATGGTTGATTCATTAAGTAGAAATAGAGTTGCAAAAAATAATGTTGGGACAGTGCCAGTTATAAGGATAGCGAAAGCCATTGAGCCTATTAATCACACTCTTTTTGCAGATGATTCACTGCTGCTGGGGGGATCCTCCATCAAGATAGCCAAGGTTTTCAGTGAAACTCTACAAGACTTCTGCGGCATATCCGGAGCTCTCATCAACAAAAGGAAGAGCATTGTGTACGGTTGGAATGCATAGAAGAAAGATATCCATCGAATTACAAAATACTTGGGCTTCATTGGCTTTGCAAGCTGGGAAAAAAAATACCTCGGACTCCCCTTATCTCTGGGGCCTAATAAAGCTTCGTTGTGGGATGAAGTGCTAAGCAAATTGAAATAAAAAAATTCGAGCCTGGGGTGGCCAATGGCTCACCAAAGCTGGAAAGCTCACGCTGGTGAAAGCAGTGCTCTCCTCACTGCCAATTTATCAAGCTTCCTTCCTTTTAGCTCCAAAAATGATCATGGATCATATCACTAAGCTAATTTGGGATTTCCTATGGCAAGGTGGAAAAGGAAATCAAAAGAAATTCCACTTAGTAAAGTGGGACACTATCAAACGACCACTAGCAAAAGGAGGATTGCAGATACGAGATCCGAGGCTAGCGAATTTGGCATTGGGAGGTAAAATTTCATGGAACTTACATTCAAGCAACAAGCACTATGTCAGTAGTATTATGAAGAAGAAACAGTTGAGAGGAGAACCTGTGCAACCTATAGGTAATCAAAATTCCCAAAGGAACTATAACATGGAATCTTTGTAGAAGGGGGCTCGACTTCTTCCAAAAAAAACTGTACAAGATCTCCGGCAATGGGAAAGATACAATGTTGTGGCAGGAAAACATCATGGGGAAGCCAACTCTTGATAGCCTGGAGGAGATCAAAGGAGCCTGTGACTGGTTAAAAACGCAGGGGTACTCCACGCAGGCAGCTATATCGGATTGGGAAGATGATGGAAGATGGCATGATTGGGGCATACCATGACTGCCACAACAATTGGAACCTCAAAAATCATACCTCCATCTCTCTACAATCGAATCATATGCCAACCCTTCCAGCAGAGTTATGGAAGCAAGTCTAAGATCCTAGCAGTCTCCCCAAGATTTTTTTTTGGGGTTCTGACGAATAGAAAGGCTCTAACTAGAGAAAACTTGAAAAACAAGGTATAATTGGCCCCCACAGATGCATCATGTGTTGCAGAGATTCGAAAACCAGTGACCATATGTTTGTGGACTGTAAATATGCTCAAGAAGTGTGGGTTCTCACTCTTCATGGCCTTAACGTCCCAACCCCAGAGAAAATATCGTTGGTTTTGTTATTCTCTACCTGGAAATCAAGATATCCCCATCCAATTCAAGGTAAGTCTGCTTGGAGTGGAATTTGGGTGGCAATCCCCAAATACGTGTGTTGGAATATTTGGCCGGCTATAAATGATAAAATTTTCAACAACACCCAACACCAACCGCTTAAGGTGGCTGCAAAAAACAAAGCTCTCCTTATTGAAACAATGTGCGTTCAATCTTTTAATAAGGGTTATACATTCCTCCTAGAAGAGAAAAAATGGCTAGGCACATATACCTTCAGAGATAGAAAAAAGTATCATGGCCGACCGAGCATAAATCCAAGGTGGTGGCTTAGAGACAAGGAAGCATATTTTCAGATTTGGTGGAGGTCACAGGGAAAAGCTTCGATCTTCTTTGACGATGCCTCCAAAGGAAATCCAGGGAGGGCAGGAGCTGGCGGGGTGATTTACTCCTCGGATGGTAATAGAGTTTAAATTTTCAGCTGGGGACTTGGCTAGAAAACCAATAATCACGTAGAAATTCTTGGGTTACAAAAATCCTGCCAGATAGCTCAAGGGAAAGGGATCAAAGATGTTCAAGCCTTCGGGGACTCGAAAATACTGATAAAGATTATAAACATAGATGCTTTGTTCAACGATCCATTGATCAACAAAACCTTACAAACGTTGAGGTCAGTGATGCAAGACTTCTCTTCATATATATTGTTCCCTATTTTGCGTGGTTCGAACAAAGAAGCGGACGCCAAGGCAAATTTGGGTTGCCTACTGCCATAAGGAGATCTGAGGAAAAATGAGGAAGAAGCTTAATGAGCACCTATCCCGTAGTCCTGAGGTAAATAGAAAGGGGCTAAATTAGAAGCCTTCAAAGAGACAGATGATTGTTTGTAATAATGGTTGCTTTGGCTAAGGCCCACCCTATATTCTTTTTATAAAATTATAACCGTTTTAGTTAAAAAAATAATAATAAGGTTGCTTAAATTCAAAATTATCTAAATAAATAGTTTTTCATAATAAAAATACCTTAACTTTTATTAATCAAAATTAAAGTTATATTTTTCATATGCGTAAAGTATGATCAGTCAAATTCTTAAACATTTCAATATCTCATACAAACCTGCTCTCAAGCTTGTTCTTTACAGAATCACAAAAAATACATATACATAACACATTATATGTCTGCGGATTTTAAGTTTGAAGCTTCGAAGGACAATATTCCAAATACCTCAATACCTTGCTCTCAAGCTTGTTCCCTACAGAAACATAACTTTAAGCATAAAAAACTTGTGAGAATTCACGTAATTGTTCTCATACATGTGTATTTGGGTTCGAAGCTCAGAGTGACTCGAAGCCAAATAAAAAACATTACCAAAATAATTTCGCCTACTATTCAAGAATATCCTCTCTATCATTAAAATATAACATATCCTTTCTTACCTTCGATCCACATGTGTTATCCATAATTATCAGAATGTCCTATTGTCCCCTCATATAGCACAATAAGGTTAGTGAAAATATTATGTTAATTGACCATCCTCACCTTTTGATATGTGCCATTCCCCTTGCTCCCTATTCATCCCGAGCTTGGACAGATTGTCAGCCTCTTGATTAATTTCCCTGTAGATGTGATTGAACGATATTTCTTCCATACATAGTTATCTCCTCTTTGTCTCCTCCAAGATTGGGCCTAATAATACATTATGACATGTCTTTTTTTTCCAATTTATGATAAGATTTGCATCCCTATAAACATGTAGCTTCTGAATATTATTCTCCATTATTAAGCTTAATAAGATCTTAAGAGAAACCAGTTCTGCAAAATTATTCCTGTATGGTCCTAGCCTTGTTTAAACCTAATCTTGATCGTTACAAACAATATTCCTTTAGCACCACTTTGACCACGATCTCTCTACATTGCTCCGTTGAAATAAAACAACAGAAAATTCCAATTGATATCTTCTACTTTCACATGTCTCACCTTGATATTTAGATTAATATGTGAGAAGCTATGAAGAATGGCTAAGTTGGGACTCACACATTGGAGAGGAGACAGAGTCTAGTCTGGCTAAGTTGCGACTAACACATTGGAGAGGAGACATAGTCTAGTCTTCAAAGAGGCTATGATTCTTAGCAATCCAAATTTTCCACATCAGGATAAGCGACAGAGCCAAAAGAGCTTGACTAACAGGATTTTCAACCCAACTCTTTAAGCAAACTATGTACACCTCATCTAGATTATAGCTTCCAACTCCTTCGAGACCTAAATAATGAAACTGTATTCCACGAACAAATCATAGTTAAACTCGTCTTCCCTCTTCAAAAGGTAGCATCTGTTCGGACCCTATTTGTTCCTTCTTTGTATACTATCCCAACTTAGTTTCACCAGGTAAACCATGTAAGGGATTTTTCCTTTACTGGGCATTTAAACTTCCAAAAAACTCGTCACCACTAGGCCGAATCTTTTGATTGATTTGTTGTCATCATAGTACCATAACTAGTTTCGGGTGTATATATGCCATGGGGATCATCTATCCAAACCAAAGAGTCCTTTAGTGCATGAATTCGAACATGACTCAATTGTAGTTGATTTTGAATACCTTTCAACAACGATAATTTTCTTCCCTAAATCCTACATAATCCACATTTCGCCAACCTTATGATTGGTCTACAATTTGATTTAGTATAAAAAACCTTTAAAAGATAGTTGCAACACAACATGGAATGAAAGTTTATAAGTAGATCCACTCCCAATCCATGAATCCTCGCCCAACCAGACATTGTGTCCATCACCTACCCTCCACGCACGGAAGGCCATCTCTTATCATGTTAAAAGAGAGCACAACTACTTTCAAGATAATTGAGACGTTGTGAATAGATTTTGCAGGCTTACAAATCCATTCTAAAAGAGATGATGGAGCAATGCACATCTACAAAACCACTTGTACCTAAACCATTTATCAATCTCCACATACTCTTTACACCCAATGCCTTAGAGAAGACCTATAATTATTTTATTCCCCAACCTCCCTGACTTTTGGGCATTGTTAAAGATTGTCACTTGCTCTAGGCACACCCCTTTTGCTCTCAAATCCCCGACCATAAGAATGAAGCATTAGCTTCTTTTTGGAGTCCAATATGCCTCGTAGAATCCATGAAACGATCATCCAAAACACTGATGTCGCCTTCAACACAACCTTTGTAAGCATCAGTCTCCCGCCTTTGTACAACCACTGAAAACTCTAATTTGATAGTTTTTCACACTTTGTTATCAACCAATCCTAGTCTTTAATGAGATAAGATAATGGGTTTATTCGTAAGCCCAAGTATTTTAGCTCGTCGTCAAGTTTGAACTAAAATAAGTTCTTGATTTTTACCAAATCTTCAGAATCAATACCTTCAACGACTATAGAATTTTTTCCCTGCATTAATTTTCATACTAGTGACTATGCAATGTAAATACATAATGGAGGATAATTTATTTGTATCTCTAGTTGAACCATCACAAAAAAAAGATATCATCAACAAAGAGAATATGTGTAAGCCAACAACCACCTCCAATATTGATCCCTTTAAAGGTACCATTCCTTTTAGATTCAAGGATTTCCCTTATAAGTTCATCTACTACTAAAAGGAATAGTAGTGGGGCGAGCTAGCATCCTTGTATGATTCCTTAGGATGGCTTGAAGATGTCGGATATTGCACCATTAACCAAAACAGAGAAAGAAACATGCTTACCATGTAGTAAGCCTTCAATAGGACATTTTTTATAACCATCAATTTTAAATTCTTTGTTATAATGGAATGTAATACCTCCTCTGTTACCCCAATTGCAATATGGATCTGTTTGTCAAGTAAAAACCCAAATTGCTCCTAATAAATTATTGCATATAAGAAAGGTTTCATTCTTATTAAAATGGTTTTTGCCACTAACTTGCATATAGTATTGCATGAAGATGTAGGGAGAAAATCACCGAAAGAACATGGGTTATCAAATTTGGGAATCAGGGAGATAAATGAGGTATTAAAAGCAACTAAGATCTTCCCACTACATCTGGTATCTTTGACCACACGTAAAAGATCATGTGCCGTCACATCAAACATCCCTAGGAAGAATTTGATAGTAACATCCCATCAAGACCGAGACTTTTGTCCCTTTTGAGATTATGTCAATTTACCTCTAACTCTTCATTAGTGATTCCTCCCTATAGTCTATAATTATCAGCTTCATTTATAATGCAAGGAAATAAATTGCCTACTTTAACAATTTTCCCAATCCTCCATTTTGAACAAATTATCGAAATGCTTGATCCTTGGAAAAGCTATAAAACTATTAAATTCTATTCCAGAGTCATCTTTAATCTTCTGGATTGTATTGCAATTCCTTATATGGTTTGCTTGGTGGTGAAAAAACTTTGTTTTCTCGTCTCCCCTAGCCAACCAAAGGTTCTACCTTTTAGCCTCCACTATGCTTCCTGAAATTACAAGATCTTCCTACGTCTCTTTTCCAAATTGATTACCTCGGCCTTTGTTTCCTCTGAGATGAAACCCATACTATCTAAAGAATTCCACTCTACCATACGCTCCTCGGTTTCTTGAATATATTTCTTTCTACAATCTCATTTTTTGGGCCACTCAATTTAAATATCTTTAACACATTTACAACTCTTTAAAATTTAAATTGAATCCAATTCTCGACTAGTATCATCATTAGTGGACCAAGCATTTGTAAGAGTTTTTACAAAAACGCTATCAATCAATCAAAGAGAGATAAACTTGAATGGAGCAGGAGGTTTAGTACCAGCACCAATGATTTCCAATACAATTCGTAAGTGATTCAAATCACCTCCACCTCCTACCCATTGCATGAACCTGCTGGGAAGATCCATTATTCCTTCACAAACCACAAACCAATCAAGGTGTTTCACAATTCTTTCCTACTCGACATGCTTATTATTGCAAGTCAATTTAATCATTTTTGGTTCAATATCAAGAAGCCCATCAAACTGCAACTTCCTTAAGAAGTATTTTGGCAAACTATCTTTATGTGTCGTGGGCCTCCAAATCTCATAAAATCCCATCGAGAAATTTAGGTCCCCTCCAATGACTAGTTTTTGCTTTTTATAAGGTCCTTTGAGAGGAGATCATCCCATAATAATTCCTTGTCCAAGTGTGGACTATAAATGTTTATGAAAAGTAATTCCCTCCCCAAAGAGTGAGAATACAGAATCATGCCCAAAGCCTAATCCATTGCCCAATAATTGGATAAAACATATTTTGAATGCACTAGTAGGTGATTAACCCCACCGAATGACCTTTGGCATGGTAATAATAGAACTCCCAACTAACTAAATCATTCATTAACTCCTTAATAGTATTTGCACCTTCGCACATTATCTCTTGGATAGATAATACATTTGGTTTAATGTATCAACCAAACGCCTGATTACTAACCCTTTTGAGGGGTTATCCAAACCTCTAATGTTCATAGAGCATAAGGTCATATTGAAACCTCATATGGGGTGTATGTTGCTCTAAGCGCCCCAATAATATATTTTTGAGAACCAACTGTCACCTTGCAAGAAGCTCTCTCATGAGCCTCATGGGATAGTCATTTCCTACCTCTCCCCCCATGTTTTAGCTCAATAAGGTCCATTACTAAACCCCTCGAACCAACCCAAGAAGAAATCTCCTTATGCAACCTAAGCTTAATCTTATAATATTCCTTCAATTTTTTATTTTTTAACTAAAACGAATATATATATATATATATATATATATATATATATTTATTTATTTATTTATTTATTTTCCTTAAAAAAAAATTTGGTTGAGCCTTCACCCAATTACATCTATTCCAAGATATGCAATTCCTTGTTTCCAAAACTTCTCATTTCTAGATTATGGAATATGATGCATCAAACTAGGGTCTTCATTCAAACTTAGCATTCTTGGAGGTAGTTGGCAGCCCTAATTTGCTTTGAAGTCTGCCATCTTATTCAATTCATGAAGAATGTGATAAGAGGTTACATATACACAGTGTAACAAGATGAAATGCAACCTTTGCATAGTCACGTTCAAGCTGATATTGTTGAACTTTGTAGCAGAGTTTAAAACTTTTATTATAAATTTTGAATATCCAAATATTTGAACGTTGTCATGTCCAACTTTATTTGCGAGTAGACAGGATTTTAGAAGAGCAAGTAATTCTGCTTGATTATTTGTAAGTTGTCCTAATCTCCAACTGAAACTGGTTTCTAGCCTTCCTCCAGTGTAGAAAATCAATCCCCCTGCCCCAGCTTTCCCCATATTTACTTTTGACACTCCATCGAAGAAGATTGAGACTTTATTTTTCCTTTGCCACCATTCTGAAAAATCTTTTTCCAGAAGTCTCACCTGCCAAATTGGTTTAATAACAGGCCTGACAGAACCCAACTAAATTTTATCTGCTTGCAGCGATCCAAGCCAATTATGCTCAGCTTTGAATTTAATGGCAGCAATTTGAGTATTTCCCACAACTTCCAATTGCAAAGCCTTAGATTTTATTGCCACAATCTTTGGTTTCATGACTTTGGTGTTAAAAATCTAATCATTTATTGCTAACCAAATTTTCCACCATAAAAATTTTGGATTGGCTTTCCAAATTTTCCCGCATTCATGACTGGTTGAAAGAATTCCTGGATACCTTGACTGCCAGTTTGCAAATAGACTAACAAGTTCAATATTTGAAGGAGTTGAGACCGACAGCCCACTCTAGATATGTGCCCATGCCTTATGAGTAAAAACACAACCAATAAAAATATGGTCTGAAGTCTCTACAGCTTGATAACAAAGACAACATCTTAGCGGTCCAAAAATCCTCTTCTTGATAGGTTTTCACATGTTAGAGCTTTCCGATGCATGAGTATCCAAGTAAAAAAATTACTTTTGGAATATTGGGAAAATTCCAGACTTCTTTCCAAAAAGAAGCGTTGTGAGTTGAAACTGAATTTGTCTGAATTGTCTGAAAACCGTGTGCTACTGAATATTTACCTGATATTCCCCATCCCCACACGTCCTTGCACATTGAGTGTATTGGTTCCGGTCCTGTCAATTTAACCATCAACAAATTATGTTGAGCGATAAGCTGGGAATGCCCACGTTTTGACAGAGCTGAGAATGCCCACGCTGCCCAATTTCCATTTTTGTCCCAAGACGTAATATCAGACAATCTTAAAAAACCTTTGTTGACCAGCCAAATATTGATCTCTGAAAGTGATGAATCAATGTTTAGTGGAGTGTTGCCTTTGATGTTGTCATCCCACAATAAAGTTTCCTGCCATTTCCTGGTATGTAGTAAAGTTGTTGATTGAAGAATTCTAATCCTCTTCTGCATACATTCCATGTTATAGAACCTTTAGGGGTATTTGTCATCTGTAAATTTCTTAGAGTTTCTCCTTTAAGATATTTTTTCCCAAAAATTTGACTAACCGGGTGTTTTTTATTAGAGAAGAGTTGCCACAACAGTTTCCCTCCCATAGCAGGATTAGCCAATCTCGGGTCTCTAATTTGCAATCCACCTTCTAGAACATGTCTTTTAACAATATCCCATTTAGCCAAATGCATTCGACTTTGATTTCCTTTTCCACCTCTCCAGAGGAAATCTCTGATCAACTTGGATATCTGATCCGTAATCTCTTTTGGAGCCAAAAGAATAGAGAATTGGTAAATTGGGAGAGCTGATAGAATTAACTGAATCAATATAAGCTTCCCTGCCTTCGTGAGCCATTAACCACCCCATGAGGAAATATTTGCTTTTATCTTGCTAATAATTTCCAGCCAGAGAGAAGGATTGTTTTGTCCAAGGGTTAATGGAAGACACAGATATTTAACCTTGTCCCATGTGTCATATCCTTCAAAGCCTAATATTTGTGATATGTTTGCAATTTTTGAGTGATCTGCGTTCCAACCATACACAACACTCTTTCGATTGTTAATAAGATCCCTTGAAATAATACAAAAATGCTGCATAATTTCTTAAAAACTCTTGCCATCCTTATCGAATCCCCTCCCAAAAGCAACATATCATCCGCAAAGATAGCATGGTTGATATATTCTACTCCACTTACTGACTTGATGCCCAGAATAATCCCATCATTTTTTCCTGCAGTTGACTTTCTACTCAAAGTATCAACCATTAGAATATACAAGAATGACGAGAGCGGACAACCCTGTCGAAGACCCCTAGTTGCTTGAAAGAAGTTTGATGGTCTACCATTTACTAATGGTGCTATCCAAGGTTTATCAGTACAAGCTTTTATCAAATTTATAAATGTAGATCTGAATCCAAATGAATGAAGAACTTTGTAAAGAAAGGATAGCTTTACCCTGTCAAAAGCATTTGCCATATCAAGTTTTATTAGCATGCCCTTTTCCTTTCTTTGAAAGATGGAATGCATGGCTTCCTGAACTTGAATCACATAGTCCAGAATGTGTCTCCCTTTTACAAACCCACCTTGAAGAGGTGATATCAACTTCCCAATTAGAGGTTTGAGCCTGTTAGCTAAGAGTTTAGAGAAGATTTTATAAGATGCATTAAAAGTGAAATAGGTATGAATCGATCAAAAGTAGTTGGATTAACTTCTTTAGGAATTAATGTAAGGAAGGTGGAGTTGGTACATCCAACAACTTTCGCTTTTAACTGAAATGCTTTGATCCTCCAAAGTAAATATTTTATGATTATTGTCTAACAAACTCTATAAAAATGAAAAGAGAATCCGTCTGGGCTCAAGGCTTTATCCGGTTCCATAGACCATATAACATCAATGATCTCTTCCTCCGTAAAAGGATTCATTAACTCAACATTTTACTCCTCACTCACCAAACAAGGAATGTTGGACAAAAATTTTGAGGTTAAATCTGAGTCAATAGAGCCATCCTCTCTATATAGATACTGAAAATGTGCTTCAACTGCTTGTTTTATTTGAGAAATGCCTTTAAAAGTTTCACTAGTCAAAGAGGAGATTTTCGATAGATAATTATAGGAGAGTTTGGCTCTATACTGTTTGTGGAAAAATGAGGTATTTCGATCTCCCGATTTCAACCATGTACTACGAGACTTCAATCTACAATATTATTATTTCTTCCTAACGCTCGAAAGGAGTTAAACTGTGTTTTTTTCTCTTTTTCCAGCATGGCAGAGGTGATTTATGTTTCTTCAATTTCCAATTGAATATCCTCCAATTTTTCCAGAGCCTCTTTTCTATCGCTGATTGGATTTTTAAGAGAATGCTTTACCCGTTCCTTTAATGCTAATTTAGTATTTTTTAGATTTCTCTCCCACACATAATTCGGTGATCCAGTGACTGGGATACTCCATGCCTTGGTTATTGTGTTCAAAAAACCATATCGGTATATCTAAAGAGGATTGAATCGAAAGGGTATGGGGCCGAGGTCTTTTTCATCATCAAGCTGCAACATTATTGGTTTATGATCCGAAGAAATTTTGGGCAATATACTGTAGGAAATAATATTTTTTTTCCATAAAAAAAGAGCTATGAACCAGGAATCGATCCAACCTGGCTGAGACATTTGTTGCTCCTGTTCGATTATTAGTCTAGGTGTATTTGCCTTTTTTTGCGTTTAAAGTCTAACATGTCCCATAATAAAATGAGATTCTCCATCGATTTATGCATGGGCTCTCTCCCACAAACTCCTCCTTTTTTCTTTGTTGGATCCAATGTAATGTTTAAATCACCAGCCACAATAATATTTGAGAGAGCATTTGCAACAAGAAAATATGCCAGAGAATTCCAACATTCTCTTTTCTCTTGGAAATTTACAGGTACATATAGATTAAAAATAGCGAGGGAGATCTTACTTGGAATGTGTCAAAGCTCAATAAATATCCAGTGTTGCGTTTCAAGTGAGCTTTCCAATGAGAAGAATTCTTTTGTCCACAAGGTTGCAAGTCCACCAGATGAAGCCCGTGCGCTCACAACCTTCCCTGCATTCTTTTTACAATTCTTTTTTCTTAAGGAAAGAAGTCCGCCCTCTTCTATTTTTGTCTCTTTGAGCATAAGAACATCGGGAGAAGCCATTCTTATAAGGTCTTTAACAGCTTTAGCTTTTGAAGGATTTCCCAGCCCCATGCAATTCCAAGAGACAATGTTCATTAGTTATTATTTACAGAAGGAAGAGGGCCTCATTTTGTAGGTCTAGCCCGAGTATTCCTGCCAATTGATATCTCTATTGTAGCTTGAATTCCTTGCATCTTCAGACGTTCGACTTCCCAAACCTTCTTAAGAGATTTACGCCCTTTTTTTGAAGACCTCTCAAGGGATTCTTCTTCAGATAAACCAGAGTTATCTATAGGTTTATTTTTTGCCATTTTTGTATATGTGGGGGAGGATCCACCAACAGGAGTACCAAGCTTCGGCTCAGCTGATAATTTATTTTCTTCTCTTATATGATCTTGAGATTGTTGAACTTCTCCCTCTTCAAGCACTGAAAGCACTTGTTCTTCTAGATTGCTCAACACTTCAAAATTGTTTTGTGGTGTTATTTCCTTCATAGTTGTTCCAATTTCAGGAAGATGCGGCAACCTAACCCAAACAGGAACAACAGAAGGGACATATTGATTCAGATCAAAGTCCAGGGTTTACTTGTTCAGGTAAATCCCTTGAGGGCCCATGAAATATGACCCGTTTCTAAATATTAAATCTCTGTCTTTTGAATTTTCAAATAGAAATACATAATATCCTTTACCTACCAGATTGCTGCGGATGCCTTTCAAGATAAGGGGATTCCAATTCCTCTGGACCCACCCATCGATTTCCTTGGGGTATGGCCAAAGACCAGTAAACTGGACAATGAGACCCCGATCTACAATATTCATGGCTATTCGGCAAGGTTGTTCCGCAGGTAAATCCACCGAAGGAATGTTGTCTAATTTCTTGACAATTTTTTGTTGATTCGGACTGAGCTTCCTCTTGCTGCTTGCTACTACCAATCTCCCGAAAATAGTGAGTTTAGGGGGAGGGAAGGAGCCCCCTCCTGCAAGTATGGAAGAAACACTCGGAGGATTGCTAAAAAACCAAACCCTACAAAGATTTCCTGTTGTTCTTCTCAAGGAGGGCCAGGTTTCACCAAACCAGGAAAACACTCAGAATGCTGCTAAAAAATAAACCCTGTAGAGATCTCGTTGTTCTTCTCGAGGAGAGTCGAGCTTCACCAAACCAAGAAAATCAAAAATATTCTTGGAGCGAGTTTTTTCTCATGGTCGTTGTGATTTTTTTTTCCTTCAAAAAAGTTTTAGAAGGTGCAATTTAATATCTTAATAATTCACTCAAAGGCCTATGATCAGATCAAAAATCTCTGAAGGGAACCCATACTAGAAGATTCATAAACATATTTTAAGAGCCCAATATCAAGATCTAAAGTAGAATAAAAACTTAAGGGATTAGATCCATCTTGATCTTACCAAAGTTATTCTCCATGAGAACAATATCCTCCTTCAAATGTACATCTCAATCAGATGAATGTCGAACATTCCCTTTAGCTACCTCCTTCTACTTTGTGTTCTCATGCATCTCCCACAACTATTCATTAAAATGGTCATACTTTAATTCCTTAGCTTGGACTGATTCCTCCAACTTCTTATGACCCTCTCTGACCTTCCGGGTAATAGAGTCTTCTAAGATTTTATTTCTTTATGCCCCTGATTCCTTCACAACCCAAACTCTTTGCTTGAAGGGAAAATAACAACTTCCCACTAAATGGCCATATACATGACACTTGTTGCATTTAAATAAAATGCCTTGGTAACCCAAAGATTGAGAATGATATCAATTACCCATATGTAAAATAATGTTTTATGCCAAACCCTCCTAAAGAGTCAAGGTCACAAGAATTATATGCACACTCATACAACCTATGGTGATATATGAGTTATCCACCTCTACAAAACTCTCCAATGAGTTTTTGAAGGCCTTGAAAATATCTATAAAATAAAATTAGAAAGGAAGGTTTGGTAATTTAATCCATATTGGGACCAAATATTTCCTCTCTGTTACTGCATCAAAGAGCAAAGACCACCTTTTCAAGTCAATAACACAGAAGTCCCACATCAACAAGATTCTAAAGATTAATTCTACATATTGTGCAAAATTAAATTAGTAAGACTCCCAAACCCTTGAGAGAATGAAGGACACATGAGTATATCCTAGGGTCTTCCACATCTTAGATACCCATTCTTTAAGACCAAGTTCACCCACTCGACGACCTAAAAAATGCATGACCAACATCATTTCCCAGTTCACAACAACTTTGTGCAAGTTAATATCTTGACCTAGAACTAAAATAAGCAACCCAAATTTCCTCTTAATGCATTTTTTACAATGAATTCGTGCATCTCTAAGATATCATAACCCTTCCAACATGTGAAAGCTCAGATGCATTATGAAAAATATTATCTTCTCTGTTTTTTGCACCCTCAGATATTTCCGCACAGTTTTGTCTAACTTTTTTTTCCCTTCCCCTGATAGACTCAACCTCCAAATTGAATTGATATAACAAGTTCTTACTATGGCCCTTAAAATTGGTCTCTACCACTTGGGATTCATTAAGAGTTTCATACTCCTAAGGTTCCGAAATGAGGGTTTCATTACCCACCAGGTTTGAAAGCGTACCTCCCCCAAGGTGTCATGATAGCTTCAGAGAGTGTGAAAATGTCCTTTCTCTTACATCAGTGTCTAAACAATTAAACCATATGATGGAACCCCTAGAGCCCTACCCCCTACATCACTTCTAAGATCACCTATAAGCTTCCTAGGTGGAGTAACAATCCTTGCTCTTTCCTTAGCATGTCTAAAAGCCATAAATCACATACTCTTCCAATGATAATTAATGTACTCCTGCAATTGATACTTTCTTGGAGCTCATCTTTGACTAATAGATTTTCCTCTAAATAAACACTTATATATAACATTTATACAAATAATTTAAATATTTTTTATACAAATAATTAAAATTCCAAAATACTTCATAAGAATTATTTACCAAAGTATATATGATTTGTTTTATCATAGAATGATCTTTTAATTGCCTCAAAATTTTCTATAATACCAAGATTAAGCAACTTCTGTTAGACATTTGGTTCAACGCTCCCCATGAGTTTCGTGAGATGAAATAACTGCCTCCCAAGATCCTAACTCTGGCAATTGTGGCGGAGATTAGCACCTACAGGTGTTGGTTTAATGACAATTGCGAGTTCAACAATTGGTATCAGCACACCAGGTCAAGGGTTTGAAACTCACCCGGCTCGCGCTGTGAGGGAGATTGTTGGACATTGGGTTCAATGCTCCCCATGAGTTTCATGACATGAACTAACCGCCTACCAAGATCCTAACTCTGGCGATTGTGGCAGAGATTAACACCTGCAGGTTTTGGTCTAATGGCAATCGTGACTTCAACAATTTCAACATTCCAATTCACAATGGCATAAAAGAGTTAATTGATTTTATGAATTCCTCAAAAATTTACAAATAAATAGTTTTTATTATTATTCAAATTTCTAAAACTCTTCAAATGAATATTTTTTTATTACTCAATTCTTTGAACACTTACAAATGAATAATTTTTTATTTGTCTCCATTAAAAAATGATGATTAAAATAAATTTCCATGAACACTTACAATTGAATGGTTGTGGATTTTTTTTATCATGAGTGGTTATATAAATTCCTCAAAAACTTCTTTTTTTCCCAGGGGAAAATATCAGTTCCTTGCTATTTCATTGAAATCAAAGGAAACATGGAGTACATCGTCAGCATATGCTGAGCTCAGGTATATGAAACACATCATCAAATATAACAACAACATCCGCATCAGCTAAGCTCATGTAGGAAAACATCAATCCATGATCTGCTGACTACAAATTCATGATCAGTATACCATAATGCTTCAAAGCTTTAAAGAGAGTAACAAGCTGGGAGATACTCCATCCGCTTCCCTACCCTTCATTACATAGAGAGTTCATACACTGGCCGTGTTAGCTAATCCAAAGAAGCATTAAACAAAAGTAGTGTTGAAATATATGGTGCTCATCCACAACCATCATCCAAAGGATGTAATAAATAACTATAGCACAAAAAGGTCCAGTGCTGTGGGCTAGAAAAGTAAGAAAGAGCCCTGATCAATACATTCACCATTGGTGAATTCAGTAAACTGAAGCTGGCCCAGAGCCAGTGTTAAAGATTCTTTGGATAAGTTGTCAGCAGTTGTATTGTGCTCTCTATATATATGAATGGTAGTGAGTTGGATGAAGTGGGGTTCCAAATCTCTAATGTAATGACACCATCCATCAAGTGTGAGTAATGTAAGAGCAGATCGCTGATTGAACCAGTTGATGATGACAGCAGAGTCACCATGAATATGTAAAAGGGGAAGGCCCATGTGTTTTGCACGGTATAGGAGTGTCCATAAGGCCAGAAACTCTGATCTGGTATTTGTGCTCAGGCCTACTCCCAATTTGAAGCAGTAATAGTGGTCTCGACTGAGCAAAAACTGTACACCTACACCTCCCATATGATTAACTGATGCGCCATCAAAGAAACCAGCAGGAAAGACCAAAGTGGGTGCTAGTCCAATAGTTATCCTTAATTTTTTTGCTGAAAAATGGCAGGATAGAGCTGAAGATGATTCTGGATAGAGAGGACAGCAGTAAAAACTTCAGGCTTCTTGTCCTCAAAAATGCATTTGTTCCTAGTCAACCAGATTTGCCAAGTAAGCAGAAAAGGAAGATACTTCAGAGTGTTTCCTAAGCTGATCCAGGAAGAGACATTAAGTATGTAATTTGATTCCTTCAAAAAATGTGGAATGTCAAGAGTGGATCTGATGAAAGCAATGATCTTCTTCGTAAAGCTACAATCTAGAAATAGATGTTCAACAGACTCTAACAAAGACAGCACCAGTGAGGACCAGTCCAGCCTTCTTTGATCAAGTTGTCACATGTATTGATTTTATTCAGCAGGCTAAGCTAATTGAAGCAAATAATCTTAAGTGGAATGTGGAATTTCCATATCTTGATCATGAAGTCTTCAGGTCTGCTAGTAACAGAAGTTTTAGCAATAAGTTCATACATAAGGTTGGATTTAACCATGCCTGACAACTTGTTGAACATCCAAACCAGAGTATCAGGTTTATTGCTGATACGAATACCTCCATGCTGTAAACCTTTAATATAGTTGGACTAGGCTTCCTTCCATAGTCCTCCCAGCTCAAGCTCATCTGCAGTGATCCAGTAATCAGTAGAGGAAGTGGCTACTCCTCTATTGAGTACATCAGAGAGTGTGTGAATACTATAATCTTCCAAATACAATCTTAGATCCTCTAGAAGAGTATAATCAGAGGATACTCCAGCTATGGGATCAAGGCCAACTTTGATATTATTACCATTGCCAATCTTCCATCCAAGACATCTAGTAATCCAAGACATGGCACGAATAAAACCATTCCACATATATGATGTACCCTGAAATTTGAAGGACTGTTGTTTGAGCCAAACATCCACAGGTAGGTTCTTAAGGTACTTATGCTTGATGATTTGAGACCACAACCCTACACCATTAAGGACAAGCCATAAGCTTTTGTTACGCAAGGCCAAACTGAACCACTCCAAATTCTTAATGTTCCATCCCCTGAGAGTGTAGGGCCTGGAGATAGAGTACCAATCAACCAAATGATATTTCTGTTTTCCATGCGAGCTGCCCCATAAAAAATTAAAGATATATCTCCTGATGTAATTCAAAATAGTGTTGGGCATGCGAGCAAGTGTGAGCCAATATACTGCAAGACTTGTCAAGACAGATTTGACTAGTACCAATCTTCCACCCAAAGAAAGTAGCTTGTAGGTCCAATTGCTCAATTTTTTTTTGAACTTCAATAAAAACCATCTCCAGTCCTTAACGCCATACCCTAGAGGCTTGAGGTAATACCCCAGATACTTAAAACCAACAGCAATAGGTTCCATCTTATAAGGCAAGAGATTGAAAATTTGTTGCCTTACCGGTTCATCAACGTTATTGTAAAGAAAGGAAGACTTATCTGCATTGATCTCCATTCCGATTGCACAACAAAATGTGTCAAGAATAATTTTATAATGCTGCCACTCAGCCAGAGTACCAGAACCAAATAGGACAACATCATCTACAAAGAGCACCATCCTCAAAAACTTCTTTGATATCATGATCAAGTAATTTCAACACTATGATTTATAATGGCATAAATATACATTATATTGTTTTCGATTTTATTCAAAAAAGACTTCCACTCAACTTTTCCATAAAATTTGGCTCCTTTATACTAATATGTATAAGATTCTTATGTGTCAATTTTTCTTATTTCAAAACTCTATTTTATTACCAAGTTTTTGCCAATTACAAATAAAAAATAATAGTACATTCGAACCATCCCCAAAACTGGTTGAATTTGAACTATTTCTAAGAGGTCCATGGATCAAAACTCCATCTCCACATGCTTTCCCTCCTTAAAGGTATGAGGGTTGAGTCTCTAACCTATACCCACTTCAATTGCATTGCACCACACAATGGGACGATCGAAACACTTAGGAAAATTAACAATCTCAAAGATTCAAACATGAGAAAATAAGATTGCAATTGAAAAATTGGACACAATAACCGTATCCCAAACTCAATCTAATGAATAAATATTCATATGGGAGTTTAAATTACTCAAGCTCCAAATCTCTCGTGTGGTATGTAATTGCAAAAGAGTGCCATAAGGACATAATGGGGCTCAATTTGCATGAAATTTCGTCAATGGATTTGTAGCCAAAAAACGATCAGAGTATTCCACCGAGAATGGGGATCCATGCACCCTCGATTTGTTTAATCCAAGACTCAATCAAACCAGGCGCTAACATCATGGAAAGAGATATTATTCCACATAGTTAGGTTGCTTCTTAATATCCCGTAAAAACTCTCGAGAAGTAATGTGCCTGGTGAATTATTTTCATTGAGATACAATGAATTTAAAGACAAAATCTCTACAAGCTTCAATGAGATTCCCCCACTTAAATAATTGTCATTAAGAGAAACATGTCTCAATACCTTAGATGAACCAACGTACTATGCTATTATTCCCTCATAGCTCGAGTTCGAGAGATTGAAACTCGTTAGCTTTGGTCATTTATCCTAAGCCAAAGAAATACTGCCTCCAATAGGATTGGTTCAGAGATAAAGCATGTCCAAATTACTCTTATATGTCAATGTTCATTATAAGGCTACCAATAAACCTATTGGTGCAAATATCCAACAATGTTATATTTTTCAGATCACCTAATCCAAGCGAATTTATCCCTTAATAAAACTATCATAACATATTTGAACCCACCAATTTTAGAAGGCAAAATGCCACTCAACCTTTTGAAAACCGGATCTAGTATTAGCAGAGTCTCCGAGTTACCAATGGAAGAAGGAATTTGGGCAGAGAACTACACTATAAGGAAAACACCTTCCGATGGAGGTTTTTAGTGTTACAGGATTAAACAAAATGATTAAAACAAACCTTTGTCATTAGTAACAGATGTTTTTGCATATGTTTTAACAAATTTCAATTGTAACTAAAAAAACTAGGTAGTTGGAGGTTTTTATTGATGTTTTTATTTTATTTGTTAAATGCACTATACTTACAATAGCACACTTATGCATTTAAAATCAACTTGCATCGACACATTTCACTAACAAACACACTAGTGCATACCGTTTAAATGTGATACATTGGTGCCTTTCATTTATATAACACCATGGTGCTTGATTATAATTCATATCTTTGATGTTTTTCCTTCCATTTAAGGCACAAGTGCATTTAATTGTATGATAGCGTTAGTGTGTACAATTTAAATGTGATGCATTGATGCTTTCCATTAAAATAACTTCCATATGCGTTATGTATGTATAATAACACCAGTGTGTTCTATATGTATCATAACATCATTGCACAAAGTTTAAATATATTTAATAGCATTGAGATTATAGTTATAGGTGACACACTAATGTTGATGGTGATCAAATGCATACCAGTGTCAACGGTGCACAACTACGCACTGGTGACTATGTTATTGTGTGCATTGTATTGTCATGTAAATTAAATAATATTTTTCTTTTTTTGTAAGTTGAGATCTATTATATTAAAAAAAGAAAAAGAAAATGTTGGTACATACATAGTTATAAAACAACCTGCTTAGGTGGAGCAGATATGAAGTGCCAAAATGAGACTGGGCCCTCCCTATGGGAAGGAAAACAGGTCCATGGAACCCTCCCTCCTAGAAGGAAAACAGGCCATCCAAGTACATACTAACAAAAAACCTACATAATTTTTGGTGTAAAGGAAAAAATCCATCTAGAAAACTGTGTTGAAAGCAAGAAAACAAAAAAACCAGATATTTCCAAGATGTGTACCACGTGACCAGGAAGACACCCAAGCGTGAGTCGTGTTGCATGTGGACAGAGAGGACACACGACCATGAACCATGTTGCATGTGGCTGAGAATATACGCGGCCACTGATCATGGTTTTTGCCAAGGTACCTCCTCGATAGGGCAGGTGTACCCCGAGGAGTCTAGTTGTGTGGGCTCACATGAGGACGTATCCGGGCTGCCATTGGAAGTAGCCATGTCTTCATTGCTGGAACTATTCTTTGCCTCCACGGTCCTTGCAAAAGGTGAATTGGTGGGTAGAGGCGAGGTTTTTTTCGTGACAACTGGGTTGGACGAGAATTTGTATACAGTGTTGGTGGACGATCGATAGTGAGGTGGGGGGATGGCGCAAGGTGAAGGAGCAGAGGTGTTGGATGGGACTGCAAGTGGGAAAGGAAGAGCTTGAGGTGCCTCAGCTTGAGGGCCATGAGTTGCAGTTGCTTGGTGAGCCGGTTCAGGTTGAGGTGGGGGTGCAGGGGCGGGAGGAACCAGGGGGTTGAAATGGAGGACTAGGCGCGTGAGGAGGTTTTTGAAGATCCAATAGTTCTGTAGACGCCCCACTGTGCGTCCTGCTACACCAGTGCACTTGAAAGTTCATCCTCCCAATCTGAAACGATTCTATGAACTTCGACCGGGATTTCCAGGTCGAAGCCATTATTGATGGCTTGAGCCAAGAGGGGTATTTGTCCTTCTGCTCGTGTTGTTAGACCTCGCCCCATACAGGGAGTACCCCTTTGTCTTCTGGGCATAATGGGAGAAGCTTAGCAGGATGAAGGTGCTCCTGTAAAGGCTGGAGGCACGCCTGAGCAGAGCAATGGGCAGACGGGTTCAGACTGTGAGGAATGCTTCTGTGGCTCAGGGCGATAATGGTGGAGCAAGAGAGACTAGAGCTAGGGGAGGAACAACAATGATGAGCCAGGCATCAGGAAGCCACAGAGTGAACCAGAGTAGTGGTGGGGAGCGGGTTAAACTCAAGGGTCAGCATCTTTTGCAGTGAATGATGCTTGTGCGGATATCGACAACCAACATGGATATTAATGGCGTCTAAGCGATGGAGAGATGGCTTAGTCCCATTGAGAAGCAGAGGGACGACCACATTGCTTAGGGCAATTAAGGCTCCAATTGACGACATGGAGAGAAGGTTATGCATGGGCGGGGGAGGTCGCGTCAGCCTCCATGCTAGCACTAGTCTTAAATTAAACAATATTTATAGATGTTGGTGTGTTTTTAATAAATAACACCATCAACGCTATTATATGTATAGAACTGGTGCATGTTATTGTTTGAGCACTGCTTGATGGCTTGCTTACAATACAAGCATCAATGCGCCTAATACCTTAAAACGCATTGGTATGTATTGATTTATGTTGTGAAAAGCACCATTAAAGAAAAATCATCAAATAATCAACAATGTTTTTAGTAATATTGCATTTGAATTTGAATTATTATGTTTGAATATAATGATTACAATAGTGTGTTATACAATCGAATTACACATGTTCATTGTAATATATAATCATCCATGTTTTACTCGTACATATATTTCATTTGTAGTGTAACATTTGAGGACATTTGGCAATGCAATACAATAGGAAACCCATTTCACTATATATGAGTAAGAAACCCTTAGTCATACAAAATGGGACATCTTAAATGTCCACAATAATCACAATGTCAATATGTAATTATTACACTTATTAGTAACTTGAGGTCATCCAATTAAGACAATATGTCCAGTAAATTAAACAAAATGTATGATTCCCATAGACTTTCATTTCAAAACATACAACTTGCATTAACATTCAATTATATTGATAGTCATTCTTCATTCAAACCGTTGTCAATGTTCAAGTTACTCGCATGCCTCATTTCTTCATCACTTGTAGGCAATATTATAATTGGGTTATATTTCCGAATGTTTTGTGGATTGGCTTGATTGGTTCATTCTCTTAATGTTCCATCTACAAACATATAAATAAAGTGCAATGAGTATATCTAAATTAATAATATAATATAAATAATTATGTAAATCGAAAAGCGTACCATAGCAAGAACTAATTCATAAATAACACACATTCTTTCGAAGTCATATTTCATGCCATCTCTCAAGAACTCCTAAGTTGGCTCTTCCCCATACCTTGTTTCATACAAGTGTTATATGCCATAACAAATCATAGATTTAATATAAAGGTTTCTTCTTGTTCCATTAAGTATAAAATTACGGGAGTAAAACAACATAAGTACTTACAAATCACACAATTAACTTTTGTTACTCCAACATATACTCATAACTCATACTTAACCCAGTGTCAATTAATTCTTCTAATGACTCTTCTTTGTATGTTAGCACCTGTTATGAGACATCCAAGGATGTGTGTAAATTAGTTAAGATATAAAGATCACAACAAATATCAAATATTATGTGGAAAACACAAGTACTAAGAAACTTTGCAATCAACCATTTTATCCCTTGTCATCCTATCATATCTATTGAACGGGTTCCATATTGTTTCCTTCTCTACAACAAAACAATTGAAAATCAATAGTTCATGCAACGATTAATTTATATGTACATACAAGAAAAAAAAAATGACTATATATGTTTAATGCATGTTGTTGTTGAGATGGCTCCTATTGCAATGTAATTATGTTCATTTCTTTAACCATCTCCTTGTATACTTTTTTGGACATCCCTATTGGCATGTTTTAGATATCACCTCGTTCGTCCATTGTATTTTTCATAAATTTTGTCCAAAAAAAAAGAAAATAAATAAACATTTTATATTTATATGAAGGTAAATATAGGCGAAATATTAATTTTGATTTTTTTAAAGTGTCGTATACTATTTAAAGAAAGATGCTTATGATAAAAAATACTCGTTTGAGTTAAAAAAAAAAGGATGTTTATGAATGCCCATGGGGGTTAGAGCAATTGGTAATAAGTAATTGAAATGCAAAGTTGTAAATGGGAGATCACAAGTTCAAATCCCCCGTTGGGTACTTACTTACAAAAAAAAATATGTTTATGAAAAATACTTTTTAATGATTCTTTATTATTATAGTTGTATGTTTTTTCTATTGCAGTTATGACAGGTTTCATTGATGATTGCTTTGGAAGCACTTTTTGTAGTTCATATTTAACATTATTCTTGGATTCATTGGATCGCTTTTTGCATTATAAGTGGAAAGTACATCTATATATTCTTTCCACCATATCCCTTAAAGTTTTATAAAAGTGCCCCGCCCCTTTCATGATATTTTAGAACCAATCCAAATGAATTGAGGACTGATTCATCATCATTTACATCATTTGTAAATTTTATCTTATTATGAAGACAATCCATTCCCTTATTGTTGGTCCCTACACAACCTTCAACAAATGTAAAATAGATTGTTTGAAACATGTTATCAATTGTTCATAAGAAGTACATTATTACTGAAAATTCAAATATACATTTCATATCAATTACCTTTGTTTCACTTAGTTCATCTCTTTGCAACATTTCTATAAAGGTTTACACTCTTTTGAACTCAAATTGCAAACAATTTTATCTAGTATTTTCAAGTTTTTATGATATGAAATGGATCAAGGTATAATTTGTCACCTACTTGGAGCTTTTGGGGTTGAGAGATTGGATGAATTGGCTTTTACGACCCATTTTAGGGGTAGGTCTCACTTTTCATATCTGGGGTAAAAAAATTGTCTACAAAATTATGACGCTATTTTGAGGGCTTAAATAACACTTTATTGGATAAAACCTTAATTTTACCATGATGCCATATTCTACACACCGAGACCTTTCCAACAGTCCAAAAATCGCCTCAAATAAAGTATGTATGAAGAAGTTATGTCTCCCGCAAGTTGACCTATCCAGTTGACCAACTTAGTATCTAGTGGATTCCATGCCAACTCTCATTTTTCACACATGTGGAGCTAGTAACATATGGACCTTCAAGAAAATTGTAGAGGACCAAAAGCCTAACCTTAATTGGGAGTTGAGGCATGCAAAAATAAACCCTAAAAGTAACACTAGACGATTATCGGGCTATGTTAAATATCGGGCCTCTAGGAGAAGAAGGGGGTTCCATTCTTTTAATGTATTGTATTATTCCATAGCTGAGCAATAACACGGGAGTGGATGTTAGAGCAGAACAAAGGAGATAAGATATCATGTAGTAGCCCTTTTGGTCGTAGAGTCATTGTGGAATATCTATAGCAGTTTACAGATCATATTGGTATCCAAGCAATTTTTCTTTGGTTTTTGTGGGTAATCGTTGGATCTGGTAGTTGGTGAAAAAAAGGTCTTCAAACAATAACCATGTAGAATGAGTCTATTCAAGGAGTGGTGGATGATTATGAGCAGTGATTTTCAAAACTGGAAATACAAGTCACTGATATCTCACACAACATGTCAATCCTTATGGCAGTTATGGAAAGCAAGTTTAGACCTTTCATGGATTTTGGAAGCTCGAACTTAGATTTAGGATCTGAAGGGAAATTAAAAGATAAAAGTGACAAAGAAAAGGAGCAGACGAACTATCCCAAGGGAGAGAACCTAAGTTACAACACCAATATTCCTTCCTAGTCTCTCTTCAAGGTGGAAGCGAAAGTCAATATTAAGTTGTATCAATATGAGATCAATGCTTTAAAACTTAATCATTGGTTGCAACAGTTGGAACTTTATTTTCACATCCTTCAAATAAAAAAGTATCAAAATATCTCACTTGCTCAACTGAAGTTAGAGGGCCATGCATTAACCTGGTGGGTGGGAAATCCACATGGAATAACTTAGGCTAGAGGTTCATTCACCAGTAACTAAGTCAGAGGATTTTAAAACCCTCATCAAGTCCTAGTTATACCTTATTGCATATGTAGAAGACCGTTGGATCTGTTGGCATTAATTTAGGCATAGGCAGCAGTAGAGTGTGTAAGAATATGCCACTGAGTTCGTGAAGATGGCTATTATGTTGGGTATCTCTCCCAAAAACCTAGATGTACTCCTCAAGCATATGGGGGGCTTACATGGTCACATATGGAGGTAGGTAATTCTCATCAATCCCAAATTAATTGATGAAGCATGTGCACAAGAAAAATACCTAAAAAACATAAGTCAAAAGAAAGGACAACCAAGTGGTTGAAAACAGAAAGAGATCCAAGATGCTACTAAAGAGGGGAAGGAGAAGTGGAAGGGAACAAATAAAAAGACTACAACCACGACACATTAGTGCAAGGATATGAAAATCCATTGTAAGCATTATGATATCAATGGTCACACTGAAGAAAAGTGTTGGAAGCTACATCCAGAGATGAACCCCAATAAGGATTCCAAGAAGAAGAACATTCTAACCACGTAGTCAAGTAAGGAGTTAGAAAGCATATCGAACGTGGATGAGAAGATTATCTATACCATAGTGTAGAAGGAGGCAAATCTTAGTAACTTCACTCTAAGGAAAAGAAAGAGATGATGAAACTCTTCCACATCAAGGTTCAAGTCAAGAATACCAAAATCGATGCTCTATTCGATTTTTGTTCATAGGAAAACCTCATAGCAGAGGATCTGGTACAAAAGATTGGATTGGAATTATATGATCATCCATGTCCCTACCCATTGGGATAGGTAAATAATGATTCAGAACTTAGAGTCATGAAACAATGCAAGATCAAATTTTCCATAAGTGTATAGAATGTTGCTGAAGCGGAGGTAGATGTATTACCCCTGGATGTTTGTGGTGTAGTGTTTGAAAGACCCTACATGTATATGAGGGATGTGATATTCATGAGCAAATCCAACCAATAGCACTTGATTAAGGATGGGGAATTCTTCATCATTAACACACACAAAGGTAAATCGAAGATCTTTGTGGTAAGTTCCAACCAAGTGAAAAAGCTAATCAGTTTAAGTAGGAAGTTTGTATTGCTTTTATTAAGACAAAATAAGCAAGAAGGTGAATCTGTAAAAGAGTAGAAAGATCAGTTAGAGAGGATTTTGCAGGCATACAAATAAGTTTTCTAGGAGCCAACATGGCTACCTTTTAAGAGGGAGGTGGAGCACAAGATATAATTATTGTCGAATTCTTTGTTGTCGAATATCAAAATATATAGATAGTCTGTCATAGAAGCATATGAAGCGAAGAAGCAATTACAATAATTGTTGGAGCAGGGCGTGATCTGACCAAGCACCTCACCTTGTGGGTCACCTATCATCATGGTACAGAAGAAGGACGAGACTTAGAGTATGTGCATTGACTACAAAGCATTGAACAAGATCACACTCAAGAATCGATAACCTCTGCCAAGGATCGATGATCTGTTGGACCAGTTTCAACATGCCAAATACTTCACTAAGTTGGATCTCAGATCATGATACTACCAAGTTCTAGTGAAGGAAGAAGACACCTGGAAGTCTGCCTTCAAGACTAGGCAAGGTCTATATGAATGGTTAGTAATGCCATTTAGTTTATGTAATGCACTAGCTACATTTATGTGATTAATGAAATATGTATTACGCCCTTTCTTAGATTTGTTTGTTATAGTATATCTAGATGACATACTGGTTTATAGTGTTACCTGGGAAGAGCACATCTCACATCTCAAGTAGGTGTTAGAGACTTTGAAAAAACACCAGTTGCTGGTTAATTTAAAGAAACGTGAGTTCACCCTACAATACTTGGTGTATTTGGGGTATGTAATTGGTGGAGGAGAACTCAAGATCAATCTTGCAAAGATGGAGGCCATCACTAAGTGGCCCACTCTTACAAATATCGTTGAATATAGGAGCTTTTTTGGGGGAACACAATAACTTTAGAAGTTCATAGATTCCTTTCCAACTATGGTTGGACCTCTCCATGCCACAAAAACCTATAGCAAGGGGTTCCAGTGGGGAAGAATCAACAAAACTCCTTTGAAGAGCTCAAGTGGAAGATCGGTCAGGCACCAGTTATTGCATAACCTAATTTGAAAAATCCTTTCAAAGTAGAGACAAATGCAAGTAGGTATGCCATGGGAGTGGAAGCACTATCTAATGGGAAAGGAGATAATCATTCACATTGATCACCAACCACTGTAGTATTTGTAGGCCCAGAGTAATCTACAACACACTAGACATCATAAGTAGATGGGATTCTTACAACAATTCCATTTTGTCATCAAGTATAAGAAGGTAAGTGCAAACAAGCTGGTAGACATTATCTCAAGGCCACCTACAACTAGTATTACATATTTGGGGACTCTTATGCACATGGAACCTTTTATGAATGATGAATACAAGGAGGAGTACACAAAAGATGAGGACTTCAAGGTGGTTTTTCAACAACTACAAGGCCAATTCCATATAGAAAAATGTGAAAACAAAGATGTCTATAATCTCCATGATGAGTTACTCTACAAGTTGGAAAAATTCTATGTTCCTAAAGGCGAGGGATTGTAGATTATCAGAGAGTCAAACACCTCCAAAGTTACAGGGCATTTTGGTGTAGGGAAGACAATTTCAAACTTACAAAGGTATGTTCACTGCATAGAATGCAAGACGATGTAGCTTAATTTATTGGAGGATGCTACTTTGTTGTACAAGCAAACCCAACAATAGGAAGCACGGTTTATACCATCTCTTACATGTTCCTATGAGACCATGTGAGAGCATCTACATGTACTTTTTGGGAGGTCTTCCAACCACTAGGAAGGGACATGGCTATTTATTTTTGGTAGTTGCTAGATTCAACAAGATCTGCATTCTTATGCCTTGGAAAAAGACAATCAAAGGAAAAGAAGCTACAAAATGGTATTTGAATGAGTTTGAGTGCACTTTGAGATACCGAGGATAATCATCTCAAATAGAGAGAACATATTTCTTTGTACATTTTGGACTACACTTTGGGAAAAGATGGACACTAAGTTAAACAGGTCTATGACATTCTATCCACAAACAAATGGATGGATAGAACTGGTCAATAGGACTTCGGTACAAATTTTGAGGGGTTACAATTAGAACCATATAAATATTTGGGATGAAAATGTGATCTAAATCCAATGCTCTTCTAATATAATAGTCCACACTTCCATTGGGAAATCCCCTTTTTAAATTTGTTTTGGATGCTTTCCACCTTCACTTCTAGATGTTCTTTATGGAAAACAATGGGGAGTGAAGGGAGAAACCATGTACATGTGAGATAACAAGAGCTGAAAATATCATTGATAAGACTAGGCTAATCCATTTACAAGTACAGGAGGCACTGTAGAAGCCACATGAAAAGTACAAAGCAGTACACGAACAACACAGGGTTGAGAAAACATTAAGGGTGGGAGATAGAGTATGATTACACCTAAACAAGGAAACATTATAGGGTTCTAGTAAGAAGATCAAGGCTTCGAGGTATGTCCCTTTTTAGGTATATAAGAAGGTGGGAGGTAATGCCTACAAACTTAGTCTACCCCCATACATGTGTACTTACTCTGTAGTGAATGTGTAAAATCTAAAACTCTATGAACCTTCCATGTTGGATTTGGAACCTGAGCAGGTCTTACCTTATGTAGAGGACTTATCATTGTTGTCTCAGGCATAGTTAGCAAAAGGCACGGTTTTGCAGAAGAAGTCCAGAACTACCTGGTGGGGACAATATGAACTCTAGCAGGTGTGTTTTAACGGACAACTTCTAGGCAAGGAGAAGGGAGAGGAAAAATTTCCTCACCTTATTCAATAAAAGCTTGTAGGACCAAAAGCCTCCCAAAATGGGGAGGTGTGGTATGAAATGGATCAATGTATAATTTTTAACCTACTTGGAGCTTTCTAAGTCAGGAGATTGAATGAATTGACTTGTAGGGCCCATTTTAGGATCAAGTCTCACTTTTAAGATTTGGGGTAAAAACCCGTCTAAAAACATCCAAGGCCATTTTGAGGGTTTAAATGACACATGTTTTGCTCAAAAATATTTTTTCCCCAAAATGTCATATTCTACACGCCGAGATCTTTCCAACGGTCCAAAAATTGCCTCAAACGGAGTCCATATGAATAAGTTATGCCTCCCGCAAGTTGAACTATCCAGTTGACCATCATGGTACCGAGTGGATTCCATATCAACTCTCAATTTGTACACGTGTGGAGCTAGTAACTTGTGGACCTTCAATAACATTCTAGAAGGACTAAAACCATAACCCTAATCGAGAGTTGAGGCATGCAAAAATAAACCCTTAAAGCAATCCTAGATGACTATTGGGCTATGTTAAATACGAGGCTGCTAAGAGAAGGGGGTTCCATTCTTTTGATGTATTGTATTGTTCCATAGTTGAGCAACAACACACAAGTGGATGCTAGAGTAGAAAATAGGGGATACGAGATCTTATAGTAGCCATTTTGACTACAAATTCATAGTGGAATATCCATGATAGTTTACATATCATTTTTCTTTACATTACACACATTTACCAACATATATGATTTCAAAGTATTGATAATTCAAACATATTAGTTTTATACTAAAATTTCAAAAAAAATGCATTGGTCCTCTATTTGGGATGCATTGGTCCATCCTATCTCCTTTTATTGAGTTAACTAAGAGTTCTAGTGAGCTAAAGGATGATATCGATACCACCCAAAATATCTCTACTAGGAGATTCAAACAGTTGTATGATCTAAGAGAAAAATGTCTAATTATACTACATGGTCAAATCAATTGTTGGAGGGTAATGATGACTCTTCCATTCCAGTCGATCTGTAAAGTAAATACCAAGCTTATTACAATCACGCTTTGTATGGCATTTTTTTTGCATGTGCTTGATCTTGGACCGAATTCGCCTTTTGTGGTAATAATTATATGATCACCAAGTCCAAAATAGATGTCAGAAACCTTGAGTTGTGTATCCTTACATATATATTTGTTCATCCAAAACAATCAATAGCACTTATTCCATTTTGTGGTCCTATTTATCATCAGTATGGTTACTTGAATATTGTTAAATTCAAGCATAGCATTTCCATGTATAGTATGTGCATGAATGGTTAAACATCTTGAAACTTTAACAAGAAGAACTTGTTGTGTATCTAGGATATTCCACACACACATGGGAACATTGCAGGGTTCACAAATAACTACAAGTGCTCATTATTTAGTGTAAATTGTTCTTTTGAGGAACACTTTAATGACAAGGAGTTATTTATTAAAAGGAAAGCATCTAGATTTGTTGTTGTGAATGCAATATGTAGTTTGTCTCCTATTAATGAGTTGTTGATAAACCGTAACTTGTGTAAACCAACAATCACTTGTCTAAGATGACTTGCATTGAGACTACCATAAGACATCCCCTTCGAGTGTAAGAAAAATATATTTGATTAATTGTATTCTATATTTTCAATTGAATTAATGTGAAAATATTGCTTAATTTGACATTTTCTTTTATAAAGTGTTTGGTTGCACATATAATATTGAAAAAAAAATTCCATGCTTCTAATAATTGTTTTGTATCAAGTTTGAACAAACTAAAGGCATTGTGTTTATTGATATCATTGATGCTATATTCAATGTTTTTGCAATTTGGATTCTTGTGATGAAAAACATGTCCACCATATTTTGTTGCACCTCACTTTGACATCATATTGAGAGAAGGTTGCTAAATGAGTGGAGCTTAGAGTGGAAGCATACCAAGCATGATTGAACCAACCACATATAATAATACCCACTCATAAAAGTTTGTCGAAATATAATTAATGTAGATTAGACTTTACCGGTGTGTTATATCAATATATGAAAACACACACTGATTGAATAACAAATAATAAAATGCAAATAAAAACCTTCATTATTAAAAATGTGCAGATGTTTTTTGTTTTGCGGGTGTTTTGTGGAAGTTTCCTTCCCGTGCGTATCGTACATATACACGCTAGTGCGTTTATTATTAACATGTACCAATGTGTTTAAATTTACAAACTTCCACTGTAGTTTTTAAGATATAAATTACAATACTCCATAAGGTACATACATTGCTTAAACTCCCATCTTATACTTAAAAAGTGGTTTCAAAAGTATATTTGAAGTTACATTGTTATATGTTTCCTAAAATTTCATTTAAGAATGTAGACACATATTGATTGTTTATTTCGTTGAAATGCATGGAGAAAAAATTATAATATCAAATGGTCAACTTTTCAGAGTCCAACTCATTCCAAATGTTTCAAGGTTCATCGAGTTCTCCACTGCCATTTGCAGTGAGTTCATATTTTATTTATATTTTGATTATCTAATCGAATTTATGTTATTTATGCATGTGAATGTGAATAATTATGTGTTGAATTTTGTAAGATCCCAATTTAGGATCAAGATCAGATGCACAAGATATTCCACTAGTCCATAAACATTGCAAGCTCTTATTAGGAGCAATATACCACAAGCAGCTGCTAGAAAAAAAAGGAGAGCCACTTTACCCCACAAATTGTAACATGCCATCTTCTAGCCACCATTATGCATCGATGGTAGTTCACCATGAACTATATCTCTTTTATGATGCCCTGGTAGTATGTGGTTGTTCAAAATGTCAAGGGTTGAAGGAGAACTCTCAACGTGTCACTCTGTCCCATTAAATCAATGATATAATACCTAATGTTGGTTGTCTAATAGCACCCACCATGGTAAAAAAAACAATAGGTGATATAAAAAAGACACTTAGAAACACTTCCATATGCTCTCTTTTTTGAAAAGTTGGAAGCCAAAATATCTATGTTTCATCCCAAATTGGCCATCCTATCTCCTTTTATTGAGTTAACTAAGAGTTCTAGTGAGCTAAAGGATGATATCGATACCACCCAAAATATCTCTACTAGGAGATTCAAACAGTTGTATGATCTAAGAGAAAAATGTCTAATTATACTACATGGTCAAATCAATTGTTGGAGGGTAATGATGACTCTTCCATTCCAGTCAATCTGCAAAGTAAATACCAAGCTTATTACAATCACGCTTTGTATGGCATTTTTTTTGCATGTGCTTGATCTTGGACCGAATTCTCCTTTTGTGGTAATAATTATATGATCGCCAAGTCCAAAATAGATGTCAGAAACCTTGAGTTGTGTATCCTTACATATATATTTGTTCATCCAAAACAATCAATAGCACTTATTCCATTTTGTGGTCCTATTTATCATCAGTATGGTTACTTGAATATTGTTAAATTCAAGCATAGCATTTCCATGTAAAGTATGTGCATGAATGGTTAAACATCTTGAAACTTTAACAAGAAGAACTTGTTGTGTATCTAGGATATTCCACACACACATGGGAACATTGCAGGGTTCATAAATAACTACAAGTGCTCATTATTTAGTGAAAATTGTTCTTTTGAGGAAAACTTTAATGACAAGGAGTTATTTATTAAAAGGAACAACAAGAAGAACTTGTTGTGTATCTAGGATATTCCACACACACATGGGAACATTGCAGGGTTCATAAATAACTACAAGTGCTCATTATTTAGTGCAAATTGTTCTTTTGAGGAACACTTTAATGACAAGGAGTTATTTATTAAAAGGAAAGCATCTAGATTTGTTGTTGTGAATGCAATATGTAGTTTGTCTCCTAGTAATGAGTTGTTGATAAACCGTAACTTCTGTAAACCAACAATCACTTGTCAAAGATGACTTGCATTGAGACTACCATAAGACATCCCCTTGGAGTGTAAGAAAAATATAATTGATTAATTGTATTCTATATTTTCAATTGAATTAATGTGAAAATATTGCTTAATTTGACATTTTCTTTTATGAAGTGTTTGGTCGCACATATACTATAGAAAAAAAATTCCATGCTTCTAATAATTGTTTTGTATCAAGTTTGAACAAACTAAAGGCATTGTGTTTATTGATATCATTGATGCTATATTCAATGTTTTTGCAATTTGGATTCTTGTGATGAAAAACATGTCCACCATATTTTGTTGCACCTCACTTTGACGTCATATTGAGAGAAGGTTGCTAAATGAGTGGAGCTTAGAGTGGAAGCATACCAAGCATGATTGAACCAACCACATATTCAATTCCCACTATCTCCTAAGTCGCCAATACATAATGTTTACAGTAACTCACTAGTACTTCACATGTTGGCAATGAAGGAAATGAAATATAGATTAGTATGAAAGATGATTTACAAGATACATGTACCATGGAGGGAATGTTGTTACATGCATTCCAACAGGATGAGGTAGGGGATGATGGTCATATCACTGATACCTACTTCGAAAGCATGAAATATGTTTTCCCCGCCCCTCTCTTTCGACACCGGTCAAAGTCTACCCAAATAGGGACAACCATGTTATTATCCAACTTGAAAGCAATGTATGTTATGTCAAACATGTGTTTCTAGATACTTTTGTGGTAACCAACTATTAACTCCCCTATATTTCGAAGAATCCTTTCACAATTTGAGAATTGTCGATTCTATTAATGCTTGATGATAGTGTATATTTAAATTTCCCACTAATAGCAAGTTATTCAAAGATACTTTACTTCTTAGTGATAATGTTTTACCTAGTAGTTGATAAGAGGCAAACCAAATGTTGAAAATAGTGGTTGTTGAGTACATATTATCATATCATGCATGTTCCCGAATGATTGTATTTTACATAGAGTCAAATATAAAAATAATAAGCTATGTCCAAAATGTGTGCATGATAGGGTACTAAAAAAAAGAAGAAAAGAGGTAAAGCACATGGTCCTCATCATAAGATATCGAGGCACATGCCTATAATCCCAAGTATTCAAATCTTGTTCGTTATAAAAATTATCCATGTTGCAAGGGTGTCATGCCTCGCATAGAAGTGATCCAAGAGATGTGAATCCCAAAAGATTCATTAGTTATGAATCACATAGAAGATACATGGCTTGATAAATTAAAGAATGGAGTATGGCGCCTTCCCTCCAAAACACTAACTATTATGTTTGGATAATAGTAGTGATCAACAACAATATTCATCCATGGTTGACCGTGAAGATTGAACATCTTATGTTGCCTCTTGTAGTCCCTAGTAAAAGACAAGTGAAGAATATGGATGTCTACCTACAACCATTGATCGGTGAATTGAATCAATTATGTGAAGGGATGCTTATATATGATGTTTTAAGACCCATCCCAGAGAGGTATTTTATGTTGCATGGCATATTGCATACACCACACATGATTATATAGGATTACGAGTTTTCTCTTGTAATAATTTTGATTATTTTGTTTAAATTCATAACATTATTTGACATAGTTAATTTGGTGCGACTGCCTTTTTCAACGCTAATGTGCTTTGTATACAATAACATCACAAGTCTTCTATCAAGAGGGAATCATGGATGCAAATGCTATGGAACTTGTATAAAGGCTAGGTGGTCCAACCACCTAGGAAACTCAGTGTATGACTGCTCAAGGGTATTCCTCCTAGAAGACCACTCTTATAGAATATTAGCATATGCTTTTAATCACAAACCAAAGGAACTTAAAAACCTAAAAGAATGACACTAGTTGATTGCCTTAGGGTATATAACACAAAAGGAGAAGGAAATTGAAGAATTGTTCAAAATAAATGGCGAACCTAAGTTTGATGATCCTGAATTTTCAACACCTATATTGAGAAAATGCCCATTAGGATGAAAAGACATTCTGTATTTTTATGAGCTTCCATATTAGAAGTATCTTAAGATTGCTCACTTGCCAAATCTTATGTAGATATTTGAAAATGTTTCATCTTCTTTATGGAGACACATATCATTGAAAAAAAGTGACACATTGGATGTAAGAAGATATCTTATTTCTTTGAATACTAAAAAGAAACATTGATCAAGAAAATAAATTAGTGGAGAGTTCAGTCCCTCTTGGTCTTTTAAAGAAGGTGATGTCCCATGAATTTTGAAGAAAGATGATATTTCTCTAGCGAAGGAAGTTATATTGGGTGTGACGATGTCGTATTTATATAGGTCCACTCTACAAAGTTTCTTAGTTGTAGAAGAACATATGGTGGGCTTGAAATCACATGGCCATCTGAACCTTCTAAAGGTATGTATGTAAAATACATGATTTGTTTTTTGCAGTGCAGGTTATAATATAATATAATATGCATTCATACTTTTATGGAAAGTAACTTTGTGTGTGTTTATTTTGTAGTATCATTAACTTTTCTCATGCATGGTTGTGTGGACCATGACTTCCAATAGGACTTGCAACATGTTATGTCTAAATTATATAGATTTTTACATTGGATCACATCAAAGGAACTACCCATGAGAGATAGCTTAGGTTATTTGTATGCTGAGAAGGAAATTCCCATGATTGTCATGGACTTGCGAGTTCATATTCTAATTCACCTAGTTGATGAGGTTGAATTAGTTAGGGTGGTCTCATGTTTTTGGATGTTCTTCTTAAAGATATACATGAAAACATTAAAAGGGTTTTCTTGACAAAGGGAAAAACTTGAGGGATCTATGGCGGAGGGATACATAGTATACAATTCATTCTATTATGCGAGCGAATACATAAAGCAAATTGATGGCACACTAGGCGTAGTGGTTTGGGATGACCAATGGGATGAGTAAAAAAGGGAGGGGAGGCTATTCCAAATTAATGGAAAAAGGTGCATGATAAAGAGTAAATCAATTATCTTTTGTCAACTTTAGAGTAATTGTTTACAGTAAACTTTAAAATATATATTTGATTGAGTCTCATACTATTTATTTATTTATTTCATACATATATCAACAAATTCAAATATTGATACCATAAATAAATTCATCTTTACAATGCGAAGGCAACACAACTATGAATCACATTGTATGAAGAGAAGATAAGGAATTGGGACACTGACAATAAATAATTCATTGATTGAATAATAGAAACATGCATTATCCTAATCATTTAAAAGAAATTATGCTAACGATTAGTTGGGTGGTTAATTAGATCAAAGAGAAACATGGTGCTTTTGGTCGTTACCCACATGGTGAAGAGGATGCACTAAATATAGGGATAGGGTGCAACAACTCTATAATAATATCTATGTGTACATTTTAATCGTTATAATGCACATTTGAATTATAAATTCTATATGTTTTTATATTAATGCTTGAGTAATTAGACATATGATACCATCGTTTATCCACATTTTTATATGTGCATTTATTCCCATCTATATGGTCATATGGACATCATTTTTCACATTGAGAAGGTTGACGAATAACGTGTCAGATTGGATTGTGGAGTGGAAGTTGAGTTTGACCAATATAGTCCCACTAGCCACCATGATTGGAACATAATAGAGGGGAAGTTGGGTTACATAAAAAAGATACAAGAGATCATTCAAGTGGACTTCCTATATTTCTAATGTGTTATTTTAGGTGCAAGGGGTGGAAGGGCTTCGACAAAGCAATGTAGAGGAATATCACGATAGCAGGATAATATGTATGAACTCTAGAAGGATGTTGGACAAAACTAAAGAGCCTTTTGTTTTCCCAAAACAATGCAACCGAGTGTTTTTTTACCCAAATGTGTTGGATAGGGATTGGTGGTTCCTACTAAGACACGATCTTAGATCAAAACATATTTTGAGAACGACAATGTTATAATGCCAAGTGAGGAAGATAATTAGAGCAATGGCAATGAAGAGGGATATGTACATGATTTATTTCAACATTTATATTATGGATCTGTCATTTTATAATTTTTATACTCTATAATTGGCCAATTATGTTTTTTAATTCCTTTCATGATGTTGGGTATGCAAATTTAATAATCGTTTACAACCATGATATTGAAAATAAATTAAATTGTTTTGGGATATTCTAATAAAATATAAAAATGGTCATTGATGTGAAAAATGCATTGGATCATTTCACATGTAGGTTATAGTTTTGTTCAAAAACTCTTTTATATTGTATTTTGTTTGTTTTTATAAAGTGGTTGGTTGCATGGGTAGTTCGACATTGGAAAGTAAGGTAAGCATTGTGCAAGAGTTGTGTCTTGAAATATAAAACTTATAGTATACAAATTTTATAATATCTATAACATGTAACCCCTTAAATCCCAATACATAACCACTCGAACTCCCTACAACACTAACCACTATAATCTAAAATCAATATGAACTCTAACCCCTATGACCAGTAGTCCCTAAATTTTAAACCCTTTAACCCTTAAACATTGTTACTACTATAACCCTTAATCCCCTTACTCTTATATCTTTTCACCTATAACCCCTTACTCATGCAACCTTAAAACCCTATAACCCCTTACTCATTATCCCTATAACCCCTAATTCTTAAGGTACAATCCTTGTAAGAAATATGCCACTAACCCCTATATCCATTTTTACAATTAAATCTTAATAACACAACATTCCACAATGTGAAATCCTAAATTTTAACCATTGTAAACCCTTATGCATTTAACCCATTCCCCAATATAAGTGCTAAACAATATAACTACTCATCTATATACCATCTAACCATTATAACCTCTATCACCTATGATACTTTTAATCTATGTATCCATTGACCCTTAAGACCTATAACCCCTTAGTCCTTATAAGTCATAATCCATATAACATGTAATATCTATAACCCATAAATCATAACCTCTAACTCCTAACCTCTTTAACACATTTTCCTTGTAACCATTGAACCTAATAAGCACTCACACATATAACAATTGACCCTAATAACCTTACCATCCACATTCCTTGTAACCTATATATGTGTTGACCCTTTCATCCTTGTAATAATTTATTTCCACAACCCTAACATTTATAACTCCCATTATTTATAACCACTAACCATTACCACCTAATAACTATCCCCTATATTATCAAAAGCTTAAGTTTTATAAACATAAATCCTTATAAATCATAACCCCTATAGCTTCTTACAACTATAAACCATCGACACTATTCCTTAACTACTTTATCACATATACATTACAACCACTCTAAATTGTAATCCTTATAACCACTTATTTGAACGATTATATTCCGAACTTTAATATATGCAACCCTTAAAATGTAATAATTACAACCCTTATAACCTGCAATCTTTAACACCAATCCTTAACATCCCTAACTTATAACCTGTAACCCATATTAAATGTATAATCTTAGCCCTTAATCCCTAATCCATATAATCCATAAAACCTAACCATTAAATCCCGACCTCGATAACCTGTAATGAATATAACCCTTACCCCTATAACGACTAACCATGTGATAGGTAATTACAAACCTATAAAGACCTTAATCCCCATAATTCCTTATACCTATAACTATAAAACCCATTATCTTTATACCCCTAATGACTATAAATCCTATTGCACTTGGCCATTCCCTTTTCCTATTCCTTATAACCCCGAATCTCTATAAATTTGAAATTATGTGGTGATTTTTATTTATTTATTTTACCCTATTCTAGTGTGCTTAAAAAAAATGTCACACAAGTGCACGTGTTTCCCTTAAGAGCAGTGTTGATTAACACATTAAGGATTTCAAGCAGCACACTATTAATTAAAATTCATTGGTGTGTTTATTCAATGTTACTACACTCATGAGTTTGTGGATATTATAAGAAATACAAGTTTGTATTTTTTTTCGATCCTCAGACATATCAAGGTGAAAATATTAAAATGTGCACTGGTGCATTTGTATATTTGACACACACATTGTTCAAGTTTTAAAGAGTGTTAAAATTAACAACTTTTAATATTGACTATTTTATCCAGCCTCGGTGCTCCATCTACTATGGAGTCCGAGTGCTTTATATCAATTTTAGCACATCGTTTAGTGGTGAGAATAAGTTGGACCATTGCTCTATTTATAGTAGTGCATCCATGTATTTCCCTATATATAATGCACCATTTATATTTGTGCATATATTTATAATAAGAATGTGTCATTATCCATAAAACAGTTAACAAGACTTAGTGTAATTCTCAGTGTTATGCCTTGATATTGTTTTTCATGGGCGTTAAAATTAGAAAATTTGTTTATTCTTTGAACATGAAGGTAGTGTTCGACGATTTATTAATTAAAATGCATTTGGTGTGTTTGTTCAATGTTACTGCACCAAGGAGTTTGTGAAGAATTTAAAAAAATACCAAATTATAATTTTATTCCATCCACAAACATATCGACGTGAAAATATTCTAATGCACATTTATGCGTTTGGTTATTTGATCATTGTATCTAGTCTTGATACCCCTTTATTTATTTTAACAAAAACATTTTCTATATTTATATAAAAAAAGAGGACGCGGTCGAACCAAACATCCTTGAATTACATTCGATGTCTGTAGAGAGAAACTACATACTACTTTTTTATTTTTAGAATACTCATGATTGAGAATTTTGATATACTTTGACACTTCAGTTGTACAACATAAAGACATTTATTTCTTAATAGATACTATAGAAAACACCTAACAACAAAAGACATTTATATGGCATTTACAAAATTTCATAAATATAAAGGAGATCCTAGCCTTTATAGTCCTGATTCCATAGCTTCATGAAGGTTCTCACTCTTAACTTCAACGTCCCTGTTATATTAAGATTTCCTACTTTCCTTCTGCCTTTGATCATCTTGAGGGATACTAACACAAGTTTCTTTGCTTCTTTTCCTCAAGGGGCCGTCGTGATTTCAGTTGATGCTTTCATTTCTAGGAATACCTTCTTCATCAAAGCCATATAAACCCTGTAATTGAATAAATTTCTTTAAAACTTTGTTCTCTGTTTCACAAATTGCTACCTTGTCTTTCAGAACTCTAATTTTATCCTCATAATTCTCCAGTTTACATTGAGAATGTTTTACCTCAACCTTTGCCATGACTAGATCGACTCTTAGTTGGACCATCTAGACGTCTTTCATTCTAATTTGTTACCGAGTGATGTAATTATTCCTACCGATATCAACTCTAATCTCTATAATATGTCGCTCCAAACGATTTAGTTTTGTTGGACATTTATTGGTCTTTGTCATTCCTACCTCCTTCGTCTTTATGATCCATTTTGACTAAGGGGGACGAAGAATGATCAACTCCAAATATATAAAGAGAGTTATGGCCAATATCCTCGAAATATGATGTTTTAGAAGTATGCAGACGAGAGTTTTTTTCACCCCAAGAAGTTCAAAAAAAATTTCTACTAGTTTGGAGACCATAGCTTGCTGTTCATGATTGCTGGTCTCTACGCGCTATTGCTCGATTTGTTGCATTCTGAAGGCATTCTGGTTCTCTCTGGATTGCTGCTGCATCAATCTTGATCCAAATCTAAAGGCTCATTGGAGTTCTGTGTTTCTTGATTTTTTCTTGCATGGTGCATTTATCTGAAGGCTCTTTTTGTTGACTCTGGAACGTCTCTCAACTCTGGAGATGGGATCTGATCCTTCATCGAGATCCCATCTCGATGAAGACCTCTTTGGCCCTTTTTAATCTTTATGTTCCAGTAAATTACATTGAAAAAAGAGTTTGTTGGAATTCGTTATCAGCATTCTTAGACTCCAATTCTCCTGCAAACATTATATTAGTAGGTGACTTTTGTATTACACTTGCCTTGAATGAGAAAAAAGGTGGCCTTCATGGTAAGGATCATTTGCACGATTCTGTGGTGGAGTTGATCCAATTTAACGACTTGATTGATTTAAAACCAAAGCTTGGCTGCTTCACTTGGTCAAATAACGGAGTGGGTGCTGCAAATATTTCAGCTTGGCTTGACCGTTTTTTAGTTCATAGCTCTTTGCTTGATGGGAGTTCGATTATTTCAACAAAAAATCTCCCCAAACTCACATAAGATCACCACCCTATATCTCTGCTGATCGAAAAAGAAGAAGATCTTGGGCCAATCCCATTCAGGTTCAGCCCTCCCTGGATTGAGAGTAATGGGTTTTTGGATACTGTGTCTCTAGCCTGGTCATTGTATATTGATGGATCCCCTAGTTTTATCTGGGAACGTAAGTTGAAAAACACCAAACATGCACTGGAGAATTGGGTCAAAACTCCCCTTATTACTCCTATGACCTCCAGGATAGCAAGAGTGTCTGAGTTATCTGCAATTCAATTAAGAATGGAAGAATGTGAAATTTCCAGTTCACAGTTAGCACAGGAACAAATTGCTCAATTTAAAACTTCCCAATCTTTTTTACGAGAAGAGGAGCTTCTTAGCCTAAAGTCTCAAAGTCTCTGGCTTCTGTCGGGTGATAAGAACTCTGCCTTCTTCCATCGCCAATGTAGGGATAGATTATCTCAGAACCATATTTCAGAAATCTCCATTGGTGATGGGGTTTGCATTAAGGGTCAAGATCTACTTCTACAGGATGCAAGCAGGCACTTTCAGCTTTTGTTCTAGGATGATGGTCTCTCAAATGAGGAAGTGTCTGCTGAGTTTTTGGATAACATTCCTTCTCTGGTAAGCTTAGAGGATAATTCTAAGTTAATGAAGCCTTTCTCCGAAAAGGAAATTCTGGATGTCATTTGGGCTATGGAGCCGTATAAAGATCCCGGGTCAGATGGATTTTCTTTCTATTTTATAGGGCCTACTGGAGCATTATCAAATCAGATTTGATCCATATGGTTTCAACCTTCCAAAAAAAAGCTAAAGTGGGAGGGAGTACTAATTCTACATTTCTCGCTCTTATCCCCAAGGAAGTCAACCCTTCTTCCTTCAACAGGTTCCGCCTTATTTCACTGTGTAATGCCTCTTATAATATTTTCGCCAAACTTCTTTCCAATAGATTTAAGCTCTTGCTAAGTAACTTGATCTCTCCTCTCTAGGGGGGATTTGTTAAAGGCATGCATCTTGTTGATAATGTAATTCATGTTCAAGAAGATCTCCATTCAGGTTTCCATAGGAAAGAGAAAGGAATGTTAGTTAAATTGGATATGAAAAATGCCTTTGATCGAGTAAAGCTCCCCTTTCTCTATGATGTCCTCCTCTCTTTTGGTTTTGTCCTGAGTTCGTGAAATTGATCAAAGCATGCACATATAGGCCTTGGATTACGCCACTAATCAATGGAAGACCTGCTGAATTCTTCAAAGCTACAAGAGGTGTTCGCCAAGGTTGTCCGATGTCACCCTTCCTATACATCTTGATGGCTGAAACTCTTAGTAGAAAATATCAATTGAAAAAGAAGCTGGCTACATTATGGGCATAAATATTGCTAGGGGTGTGGTCCCAATAAATCATGCCCTTTTCGCGGATGATTCTGTCCTTCTAGGAGGGGCCTCATTGAAGATTTCCCAGACCTTTAATGTAATCCTTCAAAAGTACTGCTTAATTACAGGATCCTTAATCAACAATAATAAAAGTGTTGTTTATGGCTGTAATGTAAATCAATTGGAAATTCTTTGAATATCTAACTTCTTGGGCTTCCCTGGCTTTGACAAGTGGGAGAAGATAAAGCACTTGGGGCTTCCTTTAACCCTTGGTCCGTCTCCTCCTTCTCCTTGGCTTGATGTGATTGCTAAACTCGAGGTAAAAATCACTTCTTGGGGTGGCCAGTGGTTAGCCAAGGCTGGAAAATTGATCTTGATCAAGGCAGTTCTCTTAGCTCTTCCTATTTTTCAATCCTCCTTGCTGCTTGCCCCTAAATCTATGTCGACTCAAATTTCCAAGCTTTTGAAAGATTTTCCTTGGAATGGCAGTAAGGGAAGTCAGAGTAAAATCCATTTGGTGAATTGGGAAATTCTTAAAACACCTATTTCAGAAGGTGGTCTTCAAATTCGAGACCCTGGATTAACTAATATTGCATTGGGTGGAAAACTAATTTGGCGGTTATTTGTGGACAAAAACCATCCTGTTAGCAAGATATTTCAGATGAAATATCTCGAGGGTGGCTATTTGAGATTTATTTATTCTTCAAATACTCCAACATGCACAACTAGTTGGAATTCTTGCAGAAGAGGCTTCAATTTTTTTAATCAACAGTGATACATAATCCCTGGTAATGGGAAGAGGATTCTTCTCTGGGAGGATAAAATATCTAGAAAACCTCCTCTTTCCTCAGTATTCTTGTTATCAAAGATTATGAACTGGGCAATTAATAAAGGTTTGCTCCGCTTGGCTAACATCTGATGTTGGGACAACGTTGGCAATTGGTCTGAATGGTCTCTTCTTGAGCTTCATGCTTGTCTCAGCTCCCAAAAACTTTTGTTGCTTTCCTCTCTTTTTGGCCTTGCCCCTGTTCACTCCTCCTCTAAATGTTGTTGGGGCTGGGGAATCGATGGTTCTTACTCAGCCGCCAAAGGATTCAATGCTTTACTAGTTCCCCACTCTTCATGTATCTCTCCGGTAATTTGCAAAACTATATGGAATTCTCAATGCCTCCCGAAGATGAATGTTTTTCTTGGATATTAATTCATGATAAGGTGCTGACAGGGGACAATCTTAAAAAACGTGGCTTCAACGACCCCTTCCGTTGCTACTTGTGTAAATTTTCCTTGGAAACGACGAGCCATCTTCTCATTGACTGTGATTTTTCCAAAATGGTGTGGGATCAGGTTCTCCTGAGCTCTAATTGTTCTGTTCCCTCTCAACAGACAATAATTTCTTGTTACCTCTCCTGGCACGACCATTGTCCTAAAAAATCAGTCTCAACAATTTGGCATTCGATTTTGAAATACATGTGGTGGTCTCTGTGGATTGCAAGGAATACTTATATTTTCAACGATCAAATTCTGATCTTCTAAATGGTGGCTTTTAAAGCCAAATCGTTTATTGCTGAATCGATTGGTCACTCGTTGTCTCTTTGTTCCCTTCCAACTGCGTTTTCTTAGTGGGTGGGCTCCTGGCCGGATGTGCTAAAAAAATCAATATGTGATAAACCAGTCAGTCGTCCTTCCTAGAAGTTTAGTCGCAATAAGGATGAATTTAAAACATTTTGGATGAACTCCTCTTCAGTTGCAATTTTTTTTTATGGTGCATCCAAGGGGAATCCTAGGATCTCAGTTGCTGGGGGTTTGGTTTTTTCGCCTCACAGATCGATCATTCTCAGTTTTAGTTGGGGACTTGAAACCATGTCAAACAATCAGGTTGAATTCTATGGTCTTCTCTTGGTGAGCCTATTTGCATAGGATTATGGATACAATTCTATCCAAATATTTGGTAATTCTGAGTTGCTGATAAAAGCTCTAAATTCAACTGAAAGTTTCAATAATTATGCATTGAATAAGTCTTTGCAGGGAATCCATAATATTTTGAAAGCATTTGACAAGGTTGATTCTTTTCACATCCTTTGGGATCTAAATAATATTGCTGATGCATTGGCTAATAAAGCTTTCCTTCTACCTCTAGGATTTCTTAGTGTCAATGGGGAATCCAACTACTTCCATCCTTTTCCTTAAAAGGGATACATTCAGTTGTAATTTAGTTTAATGAGATATACCCTCCTCTCTGTTAGGATTTCCTTAGTCATTGATCCTCTCAAAGGTTATTTCTTGATTTGTAAATAGGTTGATTGGTATTTGCCAAAAAAGACCCGAGTCCTTTCATAAAAATAAAAATTAACCGTTTGAATTAAAAAAAAATCTACGAAATACCAACTGCTCTTGATAGACTTGTAACTGCAATGAAGAGTTGCCAACAACTCCGTAAACAAATTATAAATTCAACACTCATAAATTAAATCCATGGGATTACAAAGGTTCCCCACCGTAGTATTAAAACCATAAATTGAAATTTTTTAAAGCTTTAGACTCCCCTTGCAATTCCAAAGCTCAAACCATTGATTTTCCTAATAAATTATCAACAAATAGTCTTAGAAGGGAAGCCATTTCTACCATTTCAATCCAAGAATTCTAGACTAATGTGAAGTTCCAGTTAGACAAAAAGATCAACAAACTAACTCCTAATACAACAAAGTAAGTTCTAAAGAGCCAACTATTAAGATCAATTGAAGAGTTGTTATATGAACTTACCTCAATCCTTAGCGTTTCCCAACTCAAGAAGGCATCCTTTCGACCAGGGAAGAGATAAGTAGTGCCCATCGTTCACTCAAAAACTGAGTTTACCATCCTTTCTTATTAAGCTCAAATAATTGTGAAAATGTGAGGATGTAGCAATTTTATAGATGGGATCATCAATACAACAATTAAGCTCATCCATTATCATAATGTCCTGGTAATACATGAATCTAACCGATTTCATCAATATTCGGGTCTGAAGTACACAAATAACAAAGTACCCAAACCAGATCTCATGCTCAATCAATCTATCAATTAGGTGTATAATAGATATTAATATCTCGGAGGGATTTGTAAAGAACCATAGTGGCATAATTCGAGTACGAATACGATTCGATACTAAAAAAATACGTAACGAAAAAATCTAGTACGAAAAAAATACAGGAGTAGGTTGCTTGTAGATTTTAAAAAACTTATTTTTCAAAGTTAATTTAAAAAAAAATATATATAATAAACCATTCAATATTTGCATGCAATGTTGGAATTTGAGGGGCAACATATTTGTCATGGGCCATTTTTCTTGTCAAATACAATCTATATTTTATACTTCTTGTCACCCAAAAAAAAAAAAACAAAAAAACCTTCTATATATAGTCTCCAACAGGAAGGATGATTTATCTACTATATTTATAAATTAAATTCTAAAAATATTAAATAATTAAAGTGTCAAAAATAACATATCAAACAATAAACCAAATTTCTAATAATATATTCCATTTTTTTTTAAACATAAACGGTTATATTAAACGACAGTGGTATAACCACCGAGAAGGTCCACAAAGTTCAAGTGCCCTTGAGGTAGCGGCAAACAAAAACCATATACAACTTTTAGCCCTCATGGGAGTGACAATATTGAAAGCCCTTGCAGTAGCGACAAACTAAAACATCCTAAATAGACCAAGGTTCCAAAATATTCTATAAGAGTTTTTACGTAAAGGAAATATTGACAGAACGACTAACATAAACAGGTAAATCAAAATTCAGAGACTACAAGCTTTAGCGGGCGCTTTCTCCTTGTCGTGAGGAGGCTCTAGGACGCACCAACACTTCCAACCTTGCCACTTTTAGTTCCAATCTTTCTACCTTGATTTCCAGGTTTGCTAAGAACCTGATGAACACCTGCTCAGTCTTTGAAATCCTGAGCTCGAACTCCTTTCTGAGCTATATCAAATCCAAGTCCACATAATCAAACTTGCGACCACCCTCCATGTCCATACAATGTAGAAGGAAGTGCATTCTCTTCAGTTTTTTCTTTATTTCCCTGATATCTTCATCAACAGGCAGGTTAAGCGGCGAGGAAGCAGAGGATTCATATGGGGAGTCCATGAAGGCATAGAGGAGCAAAGAACTAGCCAAATCTGAGAGAACGCCGACCTTGCAAAATAACTAGCGACGAGAGATCAACATCCATTCACCACCTTGTATAGGGCTAGGGTCACCACGATGATGATTTCGATTGATAGAGTCATATTGGATATCTTCATTAGTACAGAATTGAAGGCAGGCAAGCACATGATGACGGAGGATGAAGCTAGGATGGCACTGAGCTGGATGGGCCTCCACTTAAACTTATTAAAACTGATTCGTGTCTTAGTCCTTTCACCATGCGTCAATCCAAATACCAAGCTCATGCCACTAGAATGGATGGGACGTGAATTAATAACGAAAAGGAACCATGTGGAGGACCACGCAAGAAGCCTTAGCAGACTTAAGCCCATGGTCATATGGATTCACAGAATTAAGGGATAGAGCTCGAGTTCCTATGACCATTCATCTCAAGAATACCCCGATCTAGAGAAGAAGCGTGATTTGCTGTTGAGTCAGCCAGGCTATTATTGCTTCTTAGAACATGGTAGGCATCAAGGTTCTGAAAGAAGGAGGTGTAGTTGTAGATTTGTTTTAGAAGCTGTTGAATCTTCATATCCTCAGGGAGATTTCCTGACTTAAAATCTTGGATTACAAGTCTAGATTCACCTATCACCACTATGTCTCTGATGCCTTGATCTTTGGCAAGGTTAAGACCCTGCCAGAGGGCCAGTGCCTCTGCCATATTGTTTGATTCGAGACCCAGTCCCCAAGAGAAGGACAATATCTGATTTCCATCCGGAGAAAGAATTACCCCGCCCCCTGCCTCCCCCGTATATTCCAAAAAATATTACCCTAACTAAAATATAATATTATAACTAGTTACTAAAATGTAGATTACAAAATAAACCTAAATTAAATCTAATTTAATATTTGATATTTATAAATAAAGTATAAAACAAAACATATATTATAAATTTTAAAGCTTTAAACTTTTAAAATCTAAAACTAATTATGAATGGATATGAACAAAATTAAAAATAAAACAATAAAATTTAAATAGTTCTTATTTTATAATATGTGCAAAAATAAATGTACCGGATTCGTATTATACCAAATATTCAACGATTTTCGAATTGCCTCCAAATTTCCGTATAGGAAAGTCCAATACGACCGAATTATGCTACTATGTAAAGAACCAACATATGCCAAATATCTGCCACCTGTTCTCCACCATGCGTCGGTCATTAAAATTTTTGATTTCAACATTATCCATGGGATCGAGGAACATGATAAGAACTGCCATCCACTACGCCGATAAATAACTGACCCTTTCCAAGATTACAAGCAAGATTAACATTCCTATCCTCGTTTGAATTTATATTCCATAAGACATGGTAGACTCTCACCTCTACAAATTCATTATTCTCTTCATTATACGAGATAAAGATCCTTCTGTTGGGAATTGCTTAATATACAAATATTGAATGACTATCTTGGAATTTCCCACAACAATCAAATGCTTGATATTCTTATGAATTGCTTGCATTAGGCCTTTCTAGAGAGAAAGATATTCTTCTTGATTGTTGGTTGTCTCACCTAAACCCCACGAATAGTTTTGCTTCAAAATTCCTTTGGAGTCAAAGATCGACCCCTTGCACCTTCCACCCCTGGATTGTGCTTTGAATCTCCATAAAAAAATAGAATATGAGATTTTTGTTTTTTTAACCAATCATTCAACTTATTCAACTTGAATCAAAATTCCAACTTATTCAACTTGAATCACATATTCCAAGGAACATTTCCCTTAACCTTTGGCTTATTATACAGGTTCCTCTACTTAGGATACTCTAAAAAACTTTGAATCCAATGTCTTTCCTCAATGTCAAGGTCGCTTGTCCTTTGAATCGATAGAGCTTTGAATCTATATTAACCAAGCCTTTGACCAAAACTTATTTTATGTGAGCTAATATAAACTTAAAAAACCAAAATTTATATTTTTTAAAATTAAATTAAATTATAATTATCATTTATTTGATTGGCTAATACATCAAGGTTCTTATTTTGTAATGATTTTCTCCATGTAACAGTGGCTGATGATTAAAAATAAACCATTTATAATTGGCTTTGTTGAACGGGCTTCAACAACATAATCAAAATTTGCATGCATTAAACCATTTATAATTGGCTTGGTTGTACGGGCTTCAATGACATAATCAAATTTCGCATGTGTTGTATTAAATTTGCTTATGACAAGTACAATAGCAATCAATAATCCTATACATTTAAACTCGAATGATAGGTGAATTACATTAATAATAAAATATATTTTAATAAAAATTTATTATTAAAATTAATTATTACAATATTACAATTGAGTAAAAATAAATACTTATTTTTTATTTATAGTTTAATTTTTTTTTTCATATATATTTCATATGAATCGAATATTTTTATATTTCTTAACTATATAAAATGAAAATTGTATTTTACATATAACTCAGTTAATATATTAACATAATATTAAATATATCAATACTAGAAAAACACATATAAAATAATATATATGACATATTAATTAACATTTTTAATTATATGAACAAAAACATATGTTATTAACATCTTTATTTACATATTTTGGTATATAGATATTTTTGAACTTGATATTTTGGACTTGACTATGGTTATTGGTCGGTAATTTTTTTTGGTAAAATCTAAATTTGGAAGTGTTTAAAATTGTGCTTTTGAATCTATAAATAGATTCAACACCCTTGAATACCCCATGTTATCCAAATTATGCAATTTCCATTATTAATATATGTGATTCTAAGATTTTTTAAACATTTTTAACCGTAAGTCAAACAAGTTAAGACCAATGCTTATTGCATCGAAGAGGTGCATTCTACAGTCCAATAGGGAAGAGATGTGTAACTCCTTCCGTGCTATTCCTAGAGTTCACACGTGTATTTTATTTAAATTATTATTATTATTATTAAAATTAACTTGTGGGCTTAAATTAAATTTAAATTATTTAGAATTACATATATATAAAACAACATAAATTAGATAAACTAAAACCATAAAAATTAGATTACACATTTCCACTTTATAAAAGTGTTTGCACCTTTAAAGATTTGATCCCTCTCGGTGCTTGTTAGATCCCCTTCTAGATGGATATATGCTCGTTAATTACCTTCTCATTTAAAACCAATACAATGTTCATAATTCAACTATCCCTATACAAAGCGGCAGGTACTAGCTACTATGTAGCTCTTGTTTTATGATGATATTTAAAGATACTATTATTTCTAATTAACGAGATATTCCATAGGATGAAATAAGGCAAGCTTCCCAAACCTTCTTTAAGAGGGGCTTATTAATGATTTTTTTTTGATATTTTTTATTCCAAGTTACAAAGGCCTCCCTCCAATTATTTGGGATAACAAGATTCACATTTTGTTTCTCAAAAGTGAGATTCGAGACTTCTACAACAAACAAGCAAAGTAAAAACAAATGGATCACACTTTCCACTACGTGATTTCAATGGGGACACTAATAGGGGCATTGAAACCCTCTTCGCCTTAGGTTATCAATTGTCAGAATTTTCCCATGACTTAGCACCCAAATAAATAACTTTATTTTCGAGAGAGAATCACTTTCCCATATAAGTTTCCATAGAGAATTCCTTGATAAGTCTTATTGATCAAAATTCTGCAACTGATATCCTTCTTTTTACTTAATCACGGTGGAGTTTTGACCCCCAAACCATCATATTTGTATCCTTTTTATCAGTTAGAGACGAAACACTTAAATTATTTTTCATAACAATCCATTGGCACATTAAATCCTCAAAGGGGGGTAAGTCTTTCCATTGTTTCCATCTCCCTTTGGCACCCCACTCAGAAGTATTTGATAAACATAAAAGATGATTATCAATCATCCATCTTTTTAACTCATACAACTCAACATGGCATCTGAGTTCCTTTCTTCATAAAATTGTATCCTCCCAAATATGCATTTTCCTCCCATTACTAGGCATCCAAGAAGCATGAGATTTGATGATACTTGAAGAAACATTTCATAAGATCCAAATTGTCCTGCATTTACCTCCATCGTGCTTCTATCCAAAGTTCAATACTTCTTTACCATTGCCTCCTTCCACCAAGAATCCTCTTTAGTAGAATATTCCAAAAGATATTTTTCCCAAGGGTCTTATTTAACAACCGAGAATCCTTGATTGCAAGACCATCTCTATTTGATGGGGCCATGTCTTGGTTCCATTTCACCAAATGATTTTTTTTTTGTATTCCGTTCCCCCCCCCCCCCCCCGCCAAAGGAACTTTTGATGAAGTCTATCAATTTGGTTAAAACACTTGAAGGAGCTCGAAGGACAAAATTTTTATATATAGCAAGTGAGGATAACACTACTTTAAGCATCACAACTTTACCTATAGGTTTTAACTATTTAGATCCCCATTGATCCATCCTTTTATTTGATCTTCTCTATAATTGAATTCCAATCCATGGATTGGACCCTCCCCAATAAAATAGGAATACCTAAATATATGAATGAGTTCCAATCAAATTTAAAGGAGAACCCAAGTATGTTTGCAATATTTTCCATATTTGAGGCAGTTACATTCCAACCATAAACATATCATCTGTGATTGTTAGTAATTCCACCTGAAGCTATTAGGTAACTATCCATAACATAACCACATCTTTCAGCAATAACCCTTGAAAAACCTCCAAGAAGCAAATTATCATCAACAAATTGAGAGTGGTTAATCTCCTTAAATCCTGTAACAATTCTTATAGAAGGAAGATTTCCCAAATTCCTTTCATATTCCAATTTTTTGCTGAGGGAATCCATAATCAAAATGTATAGTAAAAGGGAAAGAGGGAACCCCTGTCTAAGCCCTCTTTCTCCTTTGAAAAAGTATGTGGTTCTATCATTTACCAAAGGCACTATCTAAGGATTTGAAACACAAGCTTTAATCCTACTGATAAACAAGTAAAAACTGCCAAAGTTTGAGAGAAATGAAAAAAGAAAAGAGTGTCTTACATGATCAAATGTGTTGGCCATGTCCATTTTGATCACCATTCCTCTTTCTTTCCGGATCTGACTAGAGTGGATAGCTTCTTGCATGAGGATAATGTTATATATTTTTTCCCTTTTGGAGATGAAGGCTCCTTGATTATTTGAGATGAGATGATTCAAAAGAGGGTTTATATGATTAGCTATGATCTTTGCTATGATTTTGTAAGAGGATTTACACAAGGAAAATGGTCTAAAGGGAGAAAAGGATCACAAATTCCTTTCTTTTGGAATAAGGGCTAGAAAGGATGAGTTTGTACTTCCTCCCAACATAACTTTCCTTAACAACCTTGCAATCATCTTGCACAAATACATTTTAATTTAGTATCAGATTTTTCTGTATAATTAAATGGAGAACCCATCTGGTCCCAGAGCTTTATCAATCTATAGATCCCAAATAACAACTATTACCTCCTTTTCCTCTACTTCTTTGCCTAGATAAACATTCTCCGTATAGGTAACTAGAGAAAGGGATATTATCTAGCATTCCTTTATTGATCTCATCATTTGTCTCTGGATGCCTTCATAAGAGATTTTTGTAATGTTGAAAATCTTATCCCTTTATGTCTTTATACTATGTGATCCTACTTCCTTGCAAATTTGTGGTTTACTTGACATTATTCCTGCTTTTCCTTGATCTTGTTTTCCTATCCAAGAATGTTGTGTTTCTCTCTCCAGATTTAAGCCATAAAATTATTGATTTTAAATGCCAATGTTCTTCCTCTTTTCTATAAATGTTATGCAAGTTGACGTTAATTTCTTTTTCCTCTATTATCAGTTGGGGGTTAGGTTTTCTTGAATTATCTGGTTTTGGATTTTTGTTAATTGCACATATACCTGTTGTTTTCAACAAAAGGATCAACGTAACTCTTTTTAGCCTAATCCATTAAAGCATATTTTACAGCCTTGATCTTTGACTCCCAGATAAAACTTAGAGAGCCTTCTATTCTCTTCCTCCAGGTGGAGTGAATAACATCAATGACCTTAGTATGGTTTAGCCACATGGGGGTTGAATTTGAATGGGATAGGACCATAGTTTTCACTTTTAGATAAGGAGAGGGTTATAGGATTATAATCCAAAGAGGCTGAATAAATAATAGAAGATGATATATCAAGGTTTCACTCAATAAAATTACTAATGATGAGGAATCGATATAATTTAGATGAGACATTAGCAGATCCTACTCTTATATTTAAAAAAGTATGTTTTTCTCTTTTTGGCTTGATGTTAATCAAATCCCAATTGAAAATTAGATCGTCAAGTCTTTCTCTAGATGTAGACATGACACAGGTCAATCCTCTCTTTTCTTCCATAGATAACACAGTATCTAAGTCACCTACTACAATGTGATTTCTCAATCCCAATCTATTTCTTTCAAAGCTTAAGGACTGCCAACATACATAATTTTCTCTATAATGGGTAAGAAAATATTGGTTAAAATATTAGAAGTGCACAGTAGAGTCAATTCTTACCAAGTTTGTGAAAATAAATTGTTGCATTTGCAACACACCAATTAACTTGAATTTGTTAGTATCCCATAGAGTGCAAATCCCTATTGGTGCTCGTATTGAACTTATCGATGCAATTTTACTATCCATCCACTACTTTTGACCTATTGCATTCATTATATGATCGGGGAGTTTGGCCTCCTAAAGTAAAAGAATCGAAGGCCTTTCCATTTTGATTAAATGTCTGACAACTTCTTCTTTTCCCTTACTTCCCATCTCTTTATAGTTCGAGGAGAATGCCTTCATTATTTAACTGATGGATTGGTGGATCCTCCTTTTTTTGAGCTTAGGGTTACCAAATTTTCTATAGTTTTTGTCTTACTTTCCGAAATCAACGAGCGATCCAACATTGTCTACAACATAAGCATATTTTCTAGGATTTCTTCCTTTCCTTGTGGTTTTTTCATCCCCCTTGGCTACTTCTCAATCTTCATCAGTTAGGGACTACTTATCTTGTTTACTAGTAACCATACCTGGGACTATAGCTTGAGTTTTATAACTTACTTCTCCTCCCTCTAATTTATCCATTTTATCTTCTTCTTTTCTTCTGCTAGAGGTGGGAATTGTTACTACATGAAAAATAGATGGCAATCTTGGCTGGAATGTTGAGCCAAGTTCTTTCACTTGAGGAGCCACAACCTCAACGAAACTACGGGGGGTATCCTGACTTAAGATAGTATTAGGATGGATCAAGATCAATGGTGTCCCTAGCTCCTTTGATTATGAAGAAACAACCTTAGTTGATATATTCTAACTTTCTTGATTTAATAATTTAAACCTATTCTTCCTGGATGTAGGATTCCTATTGTTTACCACAATATTGGAAGAGGACGAAATATCTTTTACAATGGAATTTGAATCATGCTTTTATTTCTTTCTAACTGTTTGTAATACCCCGGTTTTGACCCCGAGGGGGAGGGGACTGTAATGCCCCAGTTTTGACCCCATGGTATTGAAATTGTACATGATGTATATATGGTATTTGAATCATGGCAAGGAACTCAAGGCCAAGGCCCTGCCATTGATTTGGTGTTTTGTGTATAGGTGATAAAGGTTGATGCCTATGGTTGTTGTGCTGCTCATCCACAATATATTTTGATATATCATGCAATTATGCAATTAATAAATACCACAACTAGCTATGGGACTACAACATGAAAGATATGGGGGCATGATTCACAAGGAATAGGGAGGGGAGTTAGTCAAAACCACTAAGCCAATAGGGTGTGACTAGCTGTCGATGGCGAAACCCATGAACCCTCAACTACATTTTTGTCCTCTGTCCTCAATCATTCATTTCTTCCTAAAGTTAATTGAGGAATTTAATGCCTTGGGCAGAGAAAGGCACGACAGTCTGATTGTGTGTCTGAGCAAGCCTGTGGGTCTGCAGTCTGGGAAGCCGCATTCTTGCTTCTGAAGCAAGAAAACCCTGGATTGCGTGCCAAGTTCGGACTCTCATGGGTCGTACTAAACATTTGGGTGGTTATTCTTCCATCCCGTGGTTGTAGGGGTTCATTCCTATTCATTCACGCATGGTGGTTATTCATTCACGATTATGCATTGTTCATCAATACAGTCGCAGAGCGTTTTAGTTTTAGCAGAGGGTTGCTACACATTTCTACAAGGGGTTCCTTTGCTAAACCCTGTTTGTGGGGTTATAGTGTTATCCTGAACTATAGAGGGGTATGAGACCCTATTTTCTCTATGTTACATAGTGAAACCCGTGTGGATGAGTTTCCTTATGGATTGTTGTGATGTGCATCCCTATTTTGCTATGGATACTTAGGAGTGGAAGAGGACCATAATTAGCTGATAAACCCAGTGGAGAGAGGAACATCACAGACATATCAAGAGGGGTTGGCAAATCCTTTATGCACACCTTGAAGAGCACTAGAAGGGAAGGTATGGCCCGAGGGAATTGTGTAACAGAGAAGGGAATACTTCCTTGTGTTGGGTGTGTGGGTATTTTGGAATGCCAAGATGGATAGATCTGGTGTAGGTGTCCATATCTCTATGGTTGAGCTTACTAGCTTAGAAATTCTACCTTTCCATTGCCTTAGCACCCTGTGAAACCCAATTGTATATTGGCTTGGTTGGACAGTTTGTGAAACCCAACTGTGTGTTGGCTTGACTGTGTGTGGGTCATTGCCTTAGCATCCTGAGAAACCCAAATGTAGGTTGGTTTGATGTGTGTTGTCTGTGTGTGAGTCTTATGTTCCGTAGTTCCTTGTGGAAGTCATGTCCAACTCGGGGGTGGAAATTATGTTGAGAGATTAATGAACACAACTGGCCTATGGTTGGGTGGAATGTTGCAGCGACATAACTAGTTGCGGGACAACTCTATCTCCAAGATAAGTATTATTTGTTATTCTTATTTATGCAATGTATTTGCTTATGAATATGACATATGCCTTCTATTGATTTCAGTAGAGGTACTATTGTTAAATGTTCTAGATTTGCATCTTTACATGTCTTGTATGCTTTAATTCATTTTTCCTAAGTTCATGGAGGATAGAATCCTATTACAGAGTCATAATGCATATGAATTAGTGTTTTCGCCCATTGAAATCCTCTTGGGGAAGGTGGAAGGTAGAAATTGGAAAAGAGCAGTTGAAACAAGGAAAAATGTGGGTTTTCCGCACCGCGGGATCTGCCTGCGGGAGGTGGAGGGCGGAAGCAAAAAAGTGCAGAAAATTTATAAGGCAAAAGTTAACTTTCCGATTTCTGAAGTCCGAGGTCAGAAAGTGGAAGTCGGAAGTGCAGAAAAAGGCTAAGGTCGAAAGCTAATTTTTCTGATTCTCGAGTTTCGCACTAGAGGGCAAAAAGGCAGAATGCGGAGGGCATAACCATGGATAGAGGATTCTTTCATTTGTTAGTTTTCTGATTCCCGAGTTCCGCACTAGAGGGTGGAAAGGCAGATGCAGAAGGAGAAAGGAGGAAGGTTGTTAAATGATTCCGTTGAAAGGTTATGTTTTCGACTTCTGAGTTCCGAAGGCTGAAGGTGGAAGGAGGAAGGTCGTTAAACGATTTCGTCAAAAAGATGTTTTTTCGACTTTTGAGTTTCGAAGGCAGAAGGCGGAAGGAGGAACGTGCGTTGAATATATTCATCACACATTGTGCTCCCATTTTTCGGATTCCGCAGCGAAAAGGCGGAAAGGGGAGTGTAGAGGGTGGAGTATGGAAAGGACAGGTTCAGTGCAAAAAAGGCATTTCCATTTGTAGAAGGGATCTATGAAGGGAAGAATGACTATTACAATGGTTTCTAAGCCCGAGAATGAATGTGGAAGAGTGTGTTAACGTCCATTCCCCGTGTTTCGAAAGGAGGACAAGGGTTCTTGAAGCAAATTTTTTAATTGATCCGCATTATGGGATATGGGGACGTTACATTGTTGTCCATTTTTCATCTCGATTCTATGAATTAGAAGTTATATTTTCAACTTTCTTACACTCTTTAGCAAAGTAACCATATGAATGACAAGATTTTCATTGAAAATGTATTTTCTTTTTGTCTAGTTGTTGTATATGGATCTAGTTGTCCATCACAAGATGAATTGTTTATGGGAGTCCCTTTTCCAGATCTACTTCAACACAAATTATTGCATACTAAAACATTCCTTACTTAGGTTCTGCTTTGTCAATGTATTTTCCAAAATTGTTTTGAAATCTCTTAGATCATCATCTCAACAGTAGTGAAGAGGAAGATGTGGCATTCTAACCCATACTAGAACCACAAATGAAATATTTGATTATGGATCAAAATCAAGAGTCCAACTATTAAGATACACACCTCTATTACTAAAAAAATATGATCCACTTCTAAAGATTAAGTCTCTATCCACTTTAAATTCAAACAAGAAAGCCTAAAAATCCCTGGCACAAAAACAATGAATCATCTTGCCATTTATGAGAGGTTTGCAGTTTTTTTTAGCCAACTCTCCATAGATATGGGAGAAGGTTAGATGCATGTGAATTGAACTATAAAACTGTGTTTAGACATTGCAAAATCCTTCTACCTGACAACTGTTACTGGTAATGAGAATTCAAAATGTCATTTTTCTTGATAAATCAAGGCGATTATGACCTGGTTCCAATTTTTCGTATTGTGGATATCAACTATATAAAGGCTGCTTCATTTGGTGCAAGGGGTGGGCGTTATTCTTCGACCATCACCATTATGAACCCTAGATTATCACAATCTTCTTGAATACCATCTACTAACTCCCAAGAAGTCCCCCTTCCAAGCAACTAATTATTATGTTTGTTCTTTTTCATCTCGATACTCCATTTATTATGGAGCACTTGTGCTTTATATACATTACAGTGCACTATTTTAGTAGTTAGAATAAGCGGTTGGTGATGCTCTATTTAAAATATTGCACTAGTGTGTTTCCATGTATCTAATGCACTATTTATATATGTATATATTTTTACATAAAAATGTGCCATTATCCATAAAAGTTTGACATGACTCGATGCATTTCTCAACATTATGGATTTGAGTGTTTGTCATATGAAACAAAACAGGAAAAAAGCATTAAAATATTTTTTTTCAATATCAAGGCATTTTGTCTTTAATGCTTTATAATTTACAATGCATCGATGCATATTATAATTTGGTTCATTGGTGCGTTATCTCCCATTTAAGCATACTGTCAATAAAACCTTCGATCGCCTACCTTCGCTAGCAACCTCAACTATAAACAGACACATGAGACATTTTTTGGAGAGGTTCCACAAAAACCTCTGTTAGTAGGTTTTTTCCTTGTAGTGTTGAATTCTACTAAGAACGAGTTTTTTCAAATTATACAGTCTCCCCAACTCCTTTGGAAACGAACCCTTCAATTTATTTTCTTTCACAATTGGATTTTCTAAGTTTTCTATCTCAAATAACTCGGATGGAAGCTCACCAACGAGAGACTTGTTCTATGAAATGCAAGACTTTGTATCGAGCTTCCTCTGATGTGATTGGATGGTTTGGTTAGAATAAGCACAAATGATAACAACTATGAGATAAGGTTTTTTAATGTTTGAGCAAAATTGAGGCTGCTTGAACTTAAAAACTTTTATGAAACAATTTCAGCACTTTATGAAACTTTAAATCAACCACATAAGAAAATTTATACCAGCCACATAATCAACTTTATTTCAACCATCTATGACTCTTTAAATCAGCCACATATCATTCTTTATATCTACAATATATGAATCTTCAAGAATAAATTAGCCACATAAAACAATCACCATGAGAGACAAGATATACCTTGAGAAAACCCTCCAAATACAGATGATGAAAAACCAAAAAATTCTTTGAGTATGCTAGATAGATTTGTAGAGAATGATTTACAACACATAAACATATTTCTCGATAAGAGATGTCACTGCAAAAATAGAGAAGAGATATCCAAAGCAACCCTACAAAAACAACTGAATGCAAGTTGTGTTGAACTTGCCATATGCCTCACATATTAATAACAAGCTAAAACAACCTAGCATGTATAAGGGGGTGAATTGAAGGCTCAATAAACACACTGAGATCATACATGGCACATTCACCTAGAGTAGCATGCACTAGAACTCCTTTCATGCAAACATTAGGGCACTCCCCTAAACTCCAGTTCCCAATTGACACTTCAATTTCTCTTGCATGCACAAAATATGCACCCTCCTTCTTTATTTAGCTTTAACTAGATGCTAACTGACATGAACTAAATGTGAGTTATTTGAACTGAATGTGAACTTCTTGAACTAAATGTGAATTGATTGAACTGATTGTGAACTGGCTGAAATGAACTCAATCTTCAATTGAATGTTAGGAGACTAATTGAAAGTATTTGTTACTTCACAACTAGTGTCACCCATGCACAAACACTTTGCATGAATTAAGGAGGCGTTCTTGATTTACAACTTAGGATTAATTAAGGCCTTCATAATTCGAGTTCACTTGAGGCATACATGTGTAATTTGAATTCGAGTCTCTTTCTATATGCTTTATCTCGTTATCATTAATTAAATACTACATGGTCCATGTGTGCATTAATTAATTCACCATCTTATCATATCATACTTTGAAGAATCGTTCCATACTAATGATCATATGTATTACCCCGAGTCATATAGTCATATGCTAAAGTAATTCACTCCAGGGGTAGCTAATCCCTAAAAGAATCTTATAGCATCTAGTATTTATGACTAACAATACATCACATATTATATCCTCATTACTTGATACAACACAAGTCTCTCCTCTTGATACAACACAAGACCATCTCTAGTTAATGAGATCCATCTCATAGGGTATCGTCTATGAGAATCATTTGAATCAATACAACAAAAGTCCATAATTGATACAACACAAGATCATAGTACATGGATCACACATCAATACACGAGGGAATATATAGTACTTGATACTACACAATGTCTCGACTTGATACCATACAAATCCTTAACTTGATATAACATAAGTCCCTGACTTGATACCACACAAGTATGGAGAATGAATCTTGATGATGTACATTTAACAAGGATTACGTAATAGTTATATTTTAAATTTAAAAAAAAAACCAAAATTATGTATTTATCTCAATTTTAAATCACAAAACTCATCACATCAACTAAATCTAAACATTCAAAATGCAAAAAAATAAATAAATAAATAAATTTCAAAACATTGCTTAAAAAGAATGGAACACGAGTGTAATTTCTATATTAAATAAGTTAAGGAAAACAATAAAATAACAATTCATAAGCTTGCCATAAAGGCTCTAAACTCTGTAGAGTAGTGTCACAAAAATTGTCCTCAACATATAATCCTATTATTGTGCTTATATTGTTCACAATTTTTTTTGTAACTATAAAGCCTTATAAATTGTCCTAACATAACAATACAAGTGTAAATCATGGAGATACAAGCTATAGGACTTAAGAAAAAACATGGTTTTTATACTCTTCATCCATCTCTTATTCCTCCTTAACCAGTCCTTGAGTACTTGGTGTTTCCATAGTTTCCATGGTTGTTTGTTGCACAATGTCCTCTTCAATTCTATTCGAACCACCATAGTGTACATGTTGTGACTGCGTGCCTTAGGTTAACCCTAGAAGGATGTTAGAATGCATCTTGTTCTCTCCTTGTTCTCTAACTCTGCTTTCCAATTCTTCTTGCTTGACATCCTACTTTTCAATATGTGAGGTTATGTAATCCAATTCCCTGTTCATACCCTCCATTTGGGCATTAAGTATGTGCATCATTATCTTCAATTACCTTATGCCACCAAGTTTGCACCCTCCACGACACCCCAATTCAAGGGGTTGGGCATATGCACACTCACATAGAGATTTGAATACTAAAATTATCCACATGCACAAAGTAATTTAGCCCCAAACATAGTAATGAAATTACAAACAAATAAGTATAACATATGCATATTTACATCTTGACCATTACTATAAAATAAATTCTTCTACTCTTGTATTCTATGTCGTTGGAAAAGGCGAAAAACCCCATTTTTTCCGAGGTTGAAATTACAATTTTTTTGAAATCATGGCTTTAACAGTGAGTGTCATTGCAACAAAAATACCAAAATCAACTCCTAAATCAGAAAAGAGTACTACTTGTAGCAACCCTTTCTTTAGTAAAGTTAAAACTAGAAGCACTTCGAAACCATAGCTAGAAAATGTATTCAATTTTTCTTAAAAATAATAAAAAGTCAAAATTTCCAAAACCATTATATATTTTAGAAAAGCAATTTAAATTAAAAAAAAAACAATTTTCCTAAAAAAAATATTAAAAAAGAAAAGGATAAGACAAAAACCTTCAAACACCTTAAATGTGAATGGGGTGGGGAGGGAGAGATGAAGTGGGAGCTCGATTGAGCTACATATAAACATTTCAAAGTATCGTAGCACTATTTACCTCATTTTTTATTATATGATATTTGCAATATTCCTTGTAAGCATTGCATATTTTACTTCTATCTTATATAAAAAAGTTTACAATCCTAAGCAATTGTTTGCCGGCTCTAATAACCCTAAACTTAAAAAGTTTACAATCCTAAGCAAATGTTTGTTGAATTTAATATCCCTAAACTTTGAGCATTGCATATTTTACTTCTATCTTATATAAAAAAGGTTTACAATCCTAAGCAATTGTTTGCCGACTCTAATTGTTGGAATATAATCCGTCGGGATTATATTTTGTAAATAAATAAAAGAAAATGAATAGTTATGTAGGAAGCTGAAAAGGCTGGTCGGAAGATGAAACTCAACCAGCATATGTAATGTATAAATAAATGATTTTGCAATGCAATAAATGAATTCGGTAGTTATTCTACCTAACAGTGGTATCAGAGCTCCATAACTCCTGCCTGCATGCCTGCCAGTCTGCCTGCCAGACCTCCGTTCTAACCTTTGTTTTATTTCAGACTGCCTGCCTATTGTCAGTCTGCCTTTGGCATTACTCCTCCAGAATATAGCTTTCCCTATGCTACTGCACACTCTTAGAATTATTCTCGTTATTCTGTTGCACGTTCATCCATTCCGTTACATCTTCTTGTGAGTCACCAATCTACGTTGAGGAACGTTTATGAGGTATAGAACAGTATTTTGAATTCTACGTTCTTTTATAATTTGTATTGATAGGATCTTCGATGTCATTTGGAGTGGAGACCATTCCACTCCACGAATGATGCAATTTCCATCTCTCATAACTCTGTGTTCTTTGTGACTGTCAAAACCCTAAATCGTGACCTCCAGTTCATAATTTCCTTACTTCCCTTCCATGTGAGCTCTCTCCATCACACCGTTTTCAATAAACCAACAAGGAACCATTAGTCACCTGTGTGTGAGAGTAATGCACCGCATTCTGCATTTTGAATGTGTGTGAATATTTAGTAGTTTGAAAGGCATAGAATGAGCTGCTGCGTGCTTGACCATGCCTTTATGGATTGATCTACTTCCAAAGAACTTGATACGAGCTGCGACCACCATAGATTCATGAAGACACATTGGTGTTGAATGTTTGTTGAAGACCAGTGAGAAGACTGTGCGATGAACACAGCTCGCGCATATTTATTTACTTTGAAGACTGATTATCATTGGTGAAGATTCATGCCCTCATTTAGCTGCGTGGAGACTCCATTGAATGATATATGCCGCTGTGTGAAAGAGCATCTACAGACTACGTTGAAGTGTATATTCGGAGCCTTTTTCAAGAGTGTGGAGGTAAAAATTTGGTGTTGTATTACTTGTGACCGTTGGGAATACAAAAACCCTAAATTTACCCGAGGTATTTGCGTGAAGTTTGAAGTGAAATATTTTCATGTATATGCTACGTATGAGTTCAAGACATATGTATTGAAGAATATAAGTCTGTAGTTGCTCATCGCTGCTAGTTCATGTGTTGGAGAATAAGTCTATGCCATGCTTCTCTTTTTTTGAAGCGAATTTCTCTAGAGATTTGCTATGAGTGCCATAAACTGCTCACTTGAAGATTAAAGCTTTATTTTGAATATTTTTTTCCATCACAAAGACTGCTATTGAAACACGTGAAGACTGAGCCTGAGCTACGTTTTGAGCTGTTTGGACCATTGCTGTGACTGCAGTTGAAGATTGCCGGAAGAGTGTAAAAGTGTTGAGAACCCATTCATCTTGGTTACTGCTACAACTCTGCTACAATACATTGTATTAATATATCATTGCATTTTTTCATAAGATGTTTTGATTTGTTCATGTAATGCCACTCTAAAACAAATGATATAGAGCTATTGAATTATTTTGATAAGCTGCAAAATTATTTGTATGACAATAGTAGAGACATTGACATTTTTGTAAAGCTTGAGGAAGGTGGCAGAGACTTAGACCTGCACCTTTACTCTTTCTTCTTTTTCTCCTATTGTTTTAGTTGCAAGATTCAATCACAGAAGATGCATTCTAGAGAATCACTTTGCTTTGCTCAAAAAGAAAATAACCACACCAAAGACCAATCCAATGATCATCCCAAAGGAGAAAGCAACAAGAGAGGCAGAGGAAGAAGAAACTTCAGAGGTAGAGGAGGTAGAAACAACTCCAGCAAAAGATCCTATTTGAAGTGCAAGCGTTGTGGAAAGATTGGACACACAGCAGATCAGTGTTGGGATTCGTGGGACTCCATCAAAGATAGACATAACCAGAAGAAAGATGACA
>LPNX010288868.1:5945-18235 GCA_001517045.1 Pseudotsuga menziesii
GCTTTCCTGGGACACATTTCAAAATTAAACCGGTAGCATAAACGCTACCAGTTGACATAATTTATATATATATAACAAATTAACAAAAAAATTGAATTTAACTACAAATTTTCAAAAATCCGGCAGCATTTCTGCTTGCCGGTACACATGTTAAACATGAAAATTATAAAAACATACATTTACCAAATTTTAAAACAAATTTTATAAATTTATAAAAATAAAAAAATTAAATTCCATTTAAATTGAAAAACAATTATTTAAACTGTTACCTCTTGGCTCCGACTCCATTGTGACGAGGTTGGGTTTCTTTGGGGTGCTTGGGTTGCTTCGGGGTGCCAATCCTTACTCCGCTATTTCGTCGTTTCTCGGTCGAGCTTCCATAGTGAAATTTTGCAAAAAAACGACCGCGGCCCCCGCGGCCTCTTTTTATAATTTTTTCTACACAGGCACTTCAGTCGAGGTATGTCCCTCAACCAAGGTATTTCTTAACCCTCGTTCGAGGTTTTAATACCTCGACCGAGGGTTAAGAAATACCTCGGTTGAGGGCTGAACAAAACCTCGATCGAGGGCTTGATAAAACCTCAGTCGAGATATTAAGACCTCGGTCGAGGGTTTAACAAGCCCTCGACCGAGGTACATTTTTCTGTTTTTGCCAAAATGTGCTTGCCAAAAAGTGTTACCCAGGTCCACGAATTCACCCTGGTTTTTTACCTTTCATAACTTCTTTGCTGTCATCTTCACTACCATCCAATTTCTCTTGAGATGACGAAGCTTCTGTTACTGTATTTTTTTTCTTAGCCATTTTGGGATTTAATAACTTCTTCATGTTTAACCTATTCTTCGGCCTTGTCTTAGGTCTCAAGACTGCCCCAACCTCACCTAGCATTTTCATAACCTTTCCTTGATGAGTCACTGAAGCAAATTCAACCACCTTCATTATTTTCTTTTTGGACATTGTTTCCTCTTCAAAATGAGTATTGATTTCTTGCTTAGTAAAAACCATAGCTTCATTAGTAGCAGGAACCCTAGCCTCATCAGATATGTATTTTTCATCCTTTTCTGATAGTACTGTAATAGGGCTCTGCTTCTGCTCCTTAACAACTTCCTCTTCACCTTGATTTGATTCTACAGGTAAACCATCTTCCACTGACTCAAATTTTTTCATCTCTGGCTGTAAAACTTTGCTTTCCTCATCATTAACTCGCTGTCCAAAATCAATGTTTTCATTTTTCTCATTCAAAGCTTCTCCTGGTTTATCAGCTTCTTCATCTTTGACTATGACCTTCTTTCTAAGCTTCTTAATCAGAGTTTGACCCTTATCTACCTGTCTCTTTTGGGACTGTTCCTCCTGCTCAGTCTTGAAACCTGACCAAAATAAGAAGTGCTTCCATGTCTTTTCTCTTTTCTGCAATATAGTACTTATGACGAGTTTTATGAGCCCATGGTGAAAAACTGATTGTTTTGTATGGTCGTGTTGTTCCGTCACTCTACATGACATCTTCAGTTAAAATAGACGAAAATATCTCTTAGCATCAAAGGTGAAGGGCACCTTTTTGAACCAGAATTCTCCCTCATCCAAAATCCCTGTTGCTTCAGCTAGTAATTCCGTGGTTAATTTAAACTTCAAGGTGTCAAAATACACTAGATCCTTGTCTAAACATTGATCAAACTTGTAAGAAACCTCTAAATGATAACCTTCAATCTTTTCAAAAAACACTAACCATCCTACTTCTGCAAACAACTGTGCACAATCTACAAAGTTTTTTACCAAGCTTAAGTCTGAGGGTTCTGCCCTATTGGTCTTTCCACTCTTTTTCATTTTGAACTATGGTTAAACAACTTCTATCAATACACCAGAGTCTCACTGTCTTCAAATTTTAACAAAATGACAGAGAATACAGTATATGGAAACCCCAAAGACTCTACTCTCAATTCTTCTCTTTGAATGATGAATACTTTAAATCCATTGATTAATAATTCATCATTTAATATGGATTAAGTTCAAAACTATTACTCTGCCTTCAATTCTCTCATTAGTCATTTGTTCAGAAAAACCCCAAATTAATAAACCTTAGTAATGGTACGTGGACTACCTGTTAAAAATGACTAATTTAACTGCTGGAATCTTGTTATCTCAATTGTCAGGTGTCGAATGGCATGCTCCGCTTTCCTCTGACTACTTTGACCACTCCAGCCAACTGCTCCTGAAAGCCCTAATTTTCACTCTGTTTCAAAATTTCAATTACGAAGCATTGATTTTTCGCCACAATCTTCACTTGCTCTTCATGCACTTCAGGTAAAAACATATTTCCATACACGTTTGTCTCATTATGCTCTGCTATCATTATTACATCTGCTCTGCAAGAAACCGCCACGATCTGCCTTCATGATGATATTCCACATGCCACAGTGATTAAACTACAAGAGACACATATCAAATCTATCACACAATGTGATTGACATCTCATGTGTGAGAATATCGAAGAAACTGACCCAAAAATAATGATTTTTAGCTTGCGCGACTTTCTTGTAGCGCCTCTATGTAACTTTTTTTGGCTTGCGCTACAGGAATCCCTATTTTATGATTTTTTAACCAAAACTCCAAACAAAGTGTTGTTTTTTGGTAAATAACTTTAAATAAGGTCTGATGATATTTCTATAGAACCTTTCAAAAATATATACATCCTATAATCCCATAAAAACCATGAAATTAATTAAGTCAAGCAAAAATTAAAAAGAAAACCTATTAAATCAATTATAAACACAAGCCTAAAATCAAAATATTTTAAAAGAAAACAAGGTCAAAACTTTAAAGCAATAAGAAAAATCATATTTTTAAGACAAGCAAATGGGTCAAAAATAGAAAACAAAAACAGGCTATAACATCTGGCTCCTGGTGCGGGATGAAGTCCTCCCTATGAGGCTTCAAGAACCTATAGACTAGTGCCTTCTGTAACTAAAACTTCCTGCTATTCTGCAAAACATCCATTGGGCTATGGAGTCTTTTTCAATCCTTCACACATTGCTATATACAATGAAAATCAAATCTCTTTCTTTGAGGAACCTTCCATTTACTGAATCAAATTGTAATCCCATATCCAATTGAACCAAGAAAAAATTTCATCAACCCACCAAAACTTGTTTCCAACTTCGAATATATATATATAATCAGAAATATTGGAAAACATGAAGAGAAAATATCTAACAAGTTATATTTGCTTTCATCAAATGGTGTCTCTAAAATAAGAGATTTATAACTTAGTATTGACTCTAAATAATCTGCCACTCGATCATAAAAATTTCCAAAAGTTACCTTTTCTTGTTCTATGAAGAAGATAGGTTGTCCATAAGAATATTTTGTTCCATGAATATCAAGCAAGCATTGGTGATAAAAAACATCAGGATCATCCTAAATTTGCTCCAGAGTTTTTTGGATAGTATCATCAATAATGTCAACAAGCTGAACCTCCTTTTCCACACTGTCTTCAAATGAATAACTATCATGCATTGAATTTTGCTGTTCAAGGATAATGGACTGAATGCATTCCTGAATCTGTTGATCAGATTGTGCCATATCACACACCTCACACATTTCTGGGTCTTTCTTTTCAATTTCATCATCATATTTATTAAAAATTAGAGCATCTTCATAATGGTTTTGAACAACAGATTTATCATAACCATGAATATGAGAAACTTCTGATATAACGTTCAAAATGTGAACAGCCTGGCTTTCATCGATTTTAGTATCCAAACAAAAAGGAATAGAACATAATTCATCACAGAATTCTTGTCTTGGAACCCTAATCTCTTCCTCATAACGAGGAGCGTTTTGGGAAATTTCGAATGATGATGTTGAAGGTTCATATTTTTATTCAATACAAAGCCAATTTTTAACACAACAATGATTTCCAACAGTTTGTTGAACAAGAGATTGATCTTCAACAGGAATAGCATTCAAATGATTATTAAGACTGTTGAAATCATTATGAGAATATTCCAAACTATCTCTGTTGATGTCATCACTTGAATAATCTTCAACCTGACCTAAAACAACAACTTGACTATTCTAATGATCATGGAATTCTTCCTTGACAAAAGTATCTGAAACTGTTACCTCTTTATCCTCAACAAATTCTGAAACTACAACTTCTTCATGATATGTTTTCAATCCTTGACTATACTTATCATTATGATTTTTTGAATCAGAAATTGTATTATAAAAATAAGCCTGCTCACAACAATCTTGAAAAAAGAATTCAGTTGAGAACACATACTTACAATGTTTCTGAAAACATGTGTGGAATTCTTTCAGTGAGGAAATGCTAGCAGTCGGAAGAGAAAAATACCATTCTTGTGCATCTTGCTCGAGTGAATACATGAACATCTTCATGCTGTATATTTAACTGAACCATATGTTGATGAAACCTGATGAGGTGATTTGAAGGATTATCCTCTTTGCTTTCTCTAAACCGTGGAAGACAGTCTCCCCAAACATCCATAGTAGGTACTGGATTTGGAAAACCTAGAACATCGAAAAAATTGAAAGGTGCAAACGTTCAAGCCATAATGGGTTCCATGGACTTCAGCCTCTGCATCTTGAACTAGTGGAGTCGCCAATCGATTTGTCAAGATAGATTTTGTTTTTCCTCCTCAGAAAGAGGAAGGGGTGATAGTAGGTCAAATTAATTAGGGCTACATAAAGCTGGGGATGACTGAGACCTTTTAATTTTCCTAGCTGTTTTTCAAAATCTGTTCTGGGTCTGAAACACCTAGCTGTAAAGGTCAACTAGGTCTGTTTCTTGTTCCAACTCCCTTAGTAGCCACTGTGAAATACTTGTGAAAAGTAGTCTTTAAGATTTGCTTGTTTAAGTTCACTTATCAAAACGAGGGAAATGGTAAGTATCCCAGGGAAAATAGGTTTTCAAATTTGTTCCCCGGCAACGACGCCAAATATGTTAGTGCCAAAAATTGTTCCCGGACTACAAGAGAACAAGCCAACACAATCTCAATAATCACAATAAAATAAAATAGGGTTTTCTAGGGTTTTTAAGGTTTTTTGGTTGAGCGGTTTGAAGACAAGAGGGAAAAAATTCATAAAACCAAAGTAAACACTAAATCATGAGCATTTAAATGACTGAGATGCATAACATATAAACCATAATCCAACAGAAAACACAATACTGAGTTTCACCCACAGTTAGCAAGCATTTCAAGCATACAAACATTAAACAGGAAATGAATATAGCATCTGAGTAATTAACACAAATTAGAAATAAAACCAGTCAGTAATCTGAAGGGCATATGGCGCATATATTTCATAGTTTAGTCTTCAAAAAACACATAAGAGTTTTTACTTAGCACGTAAATAAAGCCTGATAGCTTTCCACGTCAGCAAAAAATTGAACCCCCCTCTTGTACCATTGTCCAGCTTTTATAATTACAAAGAAGTAGTTCTATCTTCCCTTCATTAGTTCAAATTTGAAACTACTCAGTAGTTACATTAACTAACTTTCAACTAATTGACTAAAAATAGCAAAATCGGATTCCTCGTAAATATGGCGAATTTCTGAAAAATAGGTGTCAAAGAAGCTTCCATATCTCTCAATCTGTGACACCTATGCAAAAACTGAGAGAGGTTTTTGTGAATGGGTTCGTGATGGACAAAAATACTCTTGGTTTTTAAAAAGTCATCTCCAATCAATCAGAATATGCCCTGCAAGGTGAAGACTAAAACAGGAAAATGTTAAATACTTTTAAAACCCTGAACACTAGGCTGTAAAGATTAAACTGAATCTTTCAAACCTTGATAGCTATTGAAAAACAGAGAGAGGTTTTTTTGAATAGGTATCTTATGAACAAAAACCATTTTTTTTTTTCTAAAATTCATCTCCATCAGCTCGTGGTCTGCACACAATTTAAATAACCCAAAACAAGAAAAAAAAAGCGTAATTGTCAATAATCTTTGCACACTCTCAGTCTTCTATCAGTATTTTATTTGCAGTCACTAATCCTTCATTGGTTTCATGCAGGTACTCAATTTGATGTTTGTATTGCTTGATACTCCTTTGTAGATTTTCCTTCTCAGAATCAATGCATTTACCTTCTACTATTGGTTGTATCCCTTCTGGTGTCCATGGAATTTTTAATTTCTTGTAGATTTCTTCATCCTCCTTCAAAATTTTTGTGAAGGTCACAGGAATCTCTGGATGTTCTTCAGCTTCAACATTGCAGTGAACTTCTTCTTCAATTATCTCTCTTTTCTCCATACAGGAACTCTTTACATCAATTTGTTACTGTTCTTGAATCATGTGATTTCGAATCTCCATGAAAATGTCAGAGATCTTAGTATCAGTGAAGACAGACTTATCTTTTGATACTACTGGTTTTTTACCTTTCATAACTTCTTTGCTGTCATTTTCACTACCATCCAATTTCTCTTGAGATGATGAATCTTCTATTACTGTAATTTTTTCCTTAGACATTTTGGGATTTAATAACTTCTTCATGTTTAACCTAAACTTGTTCTTTGGCCTTGTCTTAGGTCTCTAGATTTCCCCAACCTCACCTAGCATTTTCATAACCTTTCCTTGATGAGTTACTGAAGTAAATTCAACCACCTTCATTATTTTCTTTTTGGACACTGTTTCCTCTTTAAAATGAGTATGAATTTCTTGCTTAGTACAAACCCTAGCTTCATTAGTAGCAGGAACCCTAGCCTCATCAGATATCTATTTTTCATCCTTTTTTGAAAGTACTGTGATAGGGCTATGCTTCTGCTCCTTAACAACTTCTTCTACACCTTGATTTGATTCTGTAGGTAAAACATCTTCCATTGACTCAACTTTTTTCATCTCTAGCTGTAAAACTTTTCTTTCCTCATCATTAACTCGCTTTCCAAACTCAATCTTTTCATTTTTCTGATTCGAGGTTGCTCTTGGTTTATTAGCTTCTTCATCTTTGACTATGACCTTCTTTCTAAGCTTCTTAATCAGACTTTGACCCTTATCTCCCTGTCTCTTTTGGGACTGTTCCTCTTGCTCAGTCTTGAAACTTGACCAAAATAAGAAGTGCTCCCATGTCTTTTCTCTTTTCTGCAATACAGTACTTATGATGAGTTTTATGAGCCCATGGTGAAAAACTGATTGTTTTGTATGGTCCTGGTGTTCCTTCACTCTACATGACATCCTCTGTTAATATGGAAGCAAATATCTCTGAGCATCAAAGGTGAAGGGCACCTTTTTGAACCAGAATTCTCCCTCATCTAGAATCCTTGTTGCTTCAGCTAGTAATTTCCTAGTTAATTTTAACTTCAAGGTGTCAAAAGACACTATATCCTTGTGTAAACATTAATCATACTTGTAAGAAACCTCTGAATGATAACCTTCAATCTTTTCGAAGAACACTAACCATCCTACTTCTGCAAACACTTGTGCACAATCTGGAAAGTTTTTTACCCAGCTTAAGTATGAGGGTTCTTCGCTATTGGTCTTTCCACTCTTTTTCATTTTGAACTATGGTTAAACAGCTTTGAACAGAGAATACAAATTTGTCTTCAAATTTGAACAAAATGACAGAGAATACAGTATAGGGAAACCCAAAAGATTCTACTCTGAATTCTTCTGTTTGAATGATGAATACTTTAAATCCATTGATTAACAATTCATCATTTAATATGGATTAAGTTCAAAACTAATACTCTACCTTCAATTCTGTCATTAGTCATTTGTTCAGAAAAACCCCAAATTAATAAACCTTGGTAATGATACGTGGACTACCTGTTAAAAATGACTGATTCGACTGTTGGAATCTTGTTATCTCAACTGTCAGGTGTCAAATTGCATGCTCCACTTTCCTCTGACCACTTTGACCACTCCAGCCAACCGCTCCTAAAAGCCCTAATTTTCGCTTTGTTTCAAAATTCCGATTACCAAGCACTCATTTTTCGCCACGATCTTCACTTGCTTTTCATGCACTTCAGGTAAAAACATAATTCCATACACCTTTGTCTCATTATGCTCTGCTATCATTATTACATCTGCTCTGCAAGAAACCGCCACGATCTGCCTTCACAATGATATTCCACCTACCACAGTGATTAAACTACAAGAGACATGTATCAAATCTATCACACAATGTGATTGACATCTCATGTGTGAGAATCCTGAAGAAACTGACCCATAAATAATGATTTTTAGCTTGCGCGACTCTCTTGTAGCGCCTCTGTGTATCTTTTTCTGGCTTGCACTACAGGAATCCCTGTTTTATGATTTTTTTAACCAAAACTCCAAAAAAAGTGTTTTTTTTTGGTAAATAACTTTAAATAAGGTCTTATGATATTTCTTTAGAACCTTTTAGAAATATATACATCCTATAAGCCCATAAAAACCATGAAATTAATTAAGTCAAGCAAAAATTTAAAAAAAAACCTATTAAATCAATTATAAACATAAGCCTAAAATCAAAATATTTTAAAAGAAAACAAGGTCAAAACTTTAAAACAATAAGAAAAATCATATTTTTAAGACAAGCAAATGGTTCAAAAATAGAAAACAAAAACATGCTATAATAGAAAGTTTATTGGGTGGTGCATAGTTTCACTCCAATGAAGACAGACTTCAGCCTAATATAATCTAAATTTAATTTAATAGTTGTATCAAGTTATTGAAGTTAACCTAATATTTTTCTAATAGTTAATGTAATAGTTATCCAATATAATCACCATTAAATTTAAGTTAATCTAATAGTTGTTGAATCATTGGTTGTATCTAATAGTTAAGCCAATAGTTGTATCAAGTTGAGTTAGCCTAATATTTATCTAAAATCTAATAATTATCTAATATAATAGTGATTAGAGTTGAAGTTAAGCTAATAGTTGTAGAACCATTGGTGGTAAGCTAATAGTTGTACACAATAGTTAATTTAAAAGTTAATATATCAACAATTGCACTTCAAGTAAAAGTCATGATAGGAGTTGAAGTTAAACTAATAGTTGTACCATCAATGGAGTTAAGCTCATAATTTTATCTAAGAATATAATAGTTGTATCTAAAAAGCATAGATGGTAGTCCACCCAAAAATTTAAAAATATATACACTAATAGAATACTTGAAGTTTAGTTTTTCCAACTAATACTAAGTTATATTGGAGTTGACATTAAGCTAATGGTAGTATTAGTAGTATCCTAATTTTTTTATTTTATTTTTTTTAATTATTAAGTATGAAGTTTGGACCAGGTCCATAGAATCAATCTCGAGAGTACACTTGTCTCATTATAGTTTGTGGATGAAATATCATAGATGGTAGTGCACCCCAAAGGATGTTATTAGGAGTTAGATTGTTACACAAGTGCACATTAGGTAGACTCATAGTTGCAAAATGTACTTAGACTAAGTTTTAAGTGATTAGAGTTGAATTTAAACTAATAGTTGTAGATTCATTAGAGTTAAAGTTGAAGTTAATCTAATAGTTGTAAAATCATTGGAGTTAAGCTAATACTTGTAGTATCTAATAGTTAATTTAAAAGTTAATACATGGGCAATAAGAGTTCAATTAAAAGTCATGATTGGAGTTGAAGTTAAGCTAATAGTTGTATCATCAATGAAGTTAAGCTCATAGTTGTACCTATTAATTGAATAGTTGTATCTAACAATTGAAATTTATTTTTTCCACCTAATAGTTAATTTAAAATTAATAATAATCTCGTAGTTAAGCTAATAGTTATCCAATATAACTTTGATTAGACTTGAACTTTAAAATTAAGCTAACAGTTCTAGAATCATTGGAGTTAAGTAATAGTTGTATCTAAGCTAGTAGTTATATTTAACTATCTAATAGTTGAAGTTTACTTTTAAATTTTACAAATTACTTATCACATATTAATTAAGCTATTTTTAATTTTTTCAAATTATTCATTATTAATTTTGGCAATTTCTACTTATAGATAAGAAAATAACCTATTTTTTACACAAACATTACCTTATATAAAATTTCAAAAACTATTGGTCATTACTTTTCTGAAAAGAACCCGGAGTCTATCTATGTTCAAGAAAATTGAGAATAAGATGTCACCTGAAAAACTGCCAAACAGTGATTTTAACAATATATATTTAAAAATTCAAACCACCGGAAATGTAACCATTTGAAAGTTACATATACTGCAACGAGACCATAATTTAAGTGAGTCCATTAAAAACACATCATTCTTTCCAAAATTCCCTGCGTAAATGACAAGTCTGTGAATGTGAGATATTTACGCAAAGGCTCAAAGTCTGTGAATGTGAGATAGGGGTATTTATAGTGTGGCTTTTTTCCTAAAATTCCAATCATGATGCATTGTTTCAGGTTTTCATCAGATTTTAAAAAAAAGACCATTCAAATATTTGATTTCCACTAAAATAAATAATAGAACTTTACCGTTGGAAAAATTATTATTATATTAAAAAATAAAGCAATTTACATACGTGTTATACATATAAAGATGACGAGTGACCAAAGAGCTTTGGCTAGTATTTCCCAGGAATATCTCTAGTAATTTTGGAGGATAATCATTATTGGATTGATCCAACAAATCAATCCATGCACTGCTGAGATATTTATGTCTCGTCTTTTTTTAACAATAACAATGTCAATGTCCTACAGTCTATCGAATGACAAAAGCAAGACACTTTGAGTGGTACAACACTTGGACAGTAGAAGCCCTCTGACAAATTTGCTATCTTTCAACACCAAGAAGGTTTCCATAGTGTGGCGAAGATCCAATACTGTACACCTTGCTGGCCACATTGCTAGTTTGTTTCTGCAAGAACGTCGCCGCCAGAGCATGGAAGATATAATACTCCACACCATAACGAAAATAATGCATGGCCCTTGCAGACCACATTGAAATTTTTATATCGATAGACGTTTTTCTCCGAGGTCGGGTTTGAGAAACCCTGTACCTTTCGTCCGCCATTGGTCAAATTTTTGGTCGTCCATTGATCAAATTAAAACGTGGCACGTTTATTTTTATCTCGCCTATATATCCACTGGTTTCTGTATGTCTTCGGATAGTTTGTCCGCTGGTCTCCGCCCGTACTGCTCGGCCAGGGCCATCCTGCTCGCCCATCCTGCCAATGTTCNCTGTATATCCACTGGTTTCTGTATGTCTTCGGATAGTTTGTCCGCTGGTCTCCGCCCGTACTGCTCGGCCAGGGCCATCCTGCTCGCCCATCCTGCCAATGTTCCGCACATAGCCACGCCATTGACTGTTGCCCTAGGCAGTAATGAACCCTCAAGCCCTCTTTCGAATATTTCCTCTTGGATCTGGATACCCTGTTCCAGAGCTGCCAAATCAGCACATACTGGGAGGATGCTGGCAAAGGTTTTTTATTCTGGCTGCACACCTGTAACTTGCATTTGTCCAAAAAGATTCAGGGCTTCCACACTTAGCCCATTGTGCACATATCTTGAAATCAGTGCAGTCCAAGAGGCTACATCTTGCTCAGGCATTCTCTGAAAGAGCTTCAGGGCATCATCAACTTGCCCATTTTGCATATAGTCTGCCAGAATTGTTGTACACGATACCAACTCTGATCCAGGCATTTGATGAAAGAGATTGAGGGCCTCATCAAATTGTCCGATTTGTTCATAGCCTGCAATCATTTTATTCCAAGAAACAACGCTTCTCTGAGACATTTATCAAACAATTCACGCACTTTCTCTATCGCCCCACATTTTGCATACATGTCTAGAAGGGATTTCTCNGCCTGCAATTATTTTATTCCAAGAAACAACGCTTCTCTGAGACATTTATCAAACAATTCACGCACTTTCTCTATCGCCCCACATTTTGCATACATGTCTAGAAGGGATTTCTCCACAAACTCGTCTATTTGAATCCCACACCTTGTTATTTTCTCATGGATCTCCACACCCTGTTCCAGGGCTTCCAAACCAGAGCAAGCTTGCAAAACACTAGAATAGGTTTTCAAGTCCGGTTCCTCACCTTCCCTTTGCATTTGATGGAACAAGTCCAATGCCTTATCGCCATAACCATTCTATACATATCCTGCAATCATTGCATTCCAGGAGACTATTTTACTGAAAAACTCAAGGGCTTCATCAACATAACCATTCTGTGCAAAACCTGCAATCATTGCATTCTATGATATAACGTCTGGCTCGAGCATCTTTTGAAATAGCCTAAGAGCTTCACCAAGACTCCCATTATGAGCATATCCTACAATCACCGTATTCCATGAGACCACATCTCGGTGACGCATTTTATCAAACACATCAGTGTGCTTTCT
>LPNX010288874.1:4162-50320 GCA_001517045.1 Pseudotsuga menziesii
GTTCACGATGTTAATGGTGATGATGATGATCATGTTGTTGATGATGATGATGATGGTGAAGGTGATGATGATGGTGAGGATGATGAGGATGATGATGATGATGTTCACGATGTTAATGGTGATGATGATGATCATGTTGTTGATGATGATGATGATGGTGAAGGTGATGATGATGGTGAGGATGATGATCACGATGAAGATGAATACGAAGATGATGAAGATGATGTTGACGGTGATGACGATGATGATGGTGATGATGGTGATGTTGATGATGATCATGTTGATGATGATGATGATGATCATGGTGAAGGTGATGATGATGGTGAGGATGATGATGATGATGAAGATGAAGACGAAGATGATGAATATGATGTTGATGGTGATGATGATGAGGATGAGGATGATGAAGATGATGATTGGAATGGTGATGATGATCAGGTTGTTGATGATGATGATGATGATGATCAAGGTGATGATGATGATGGGGATGAGGATGATGATGATGATGTTCATGATGTTGATGGTGATGATGATGATGATGATGATGAATGACGGTGATGTTCATGATGTTGATGGTGATGATGATGATGATGATGATGAATGACGGTGATGTTCATGATGTTGATGGTGATGATGATGATGTTCACAATGTTAATGGTGATGATGATGATCATGTTGATGATGATGATGATGATGATGATGGTGAAGGTGATGATGATGATGAAGATGATGTTGATGGTGATGATGATGATGATGGTGATGATGGTGATGTTGATGATGATGATGATGATGATGGTGAAGGCGATGATGATGGTGAGGATGATGATGATGATGAAGATGAAGACGAAGACGATGAAGATGATGTTGATGGTGATGATGATGAGGATGAGGATGATGAAGATGATGATGGGAATGGTGATGATGATGATGATGATGACGATGGTGATGATGATGATGGTGATGATGATGATGAGGATGATGATGAGGATGTTCACGTTGATGATGTTGGTGATGATGATCATGTTGATGATGATGATGATGATGATGTTCATGATGTTGATGGTGATGATGATGAGGATGATGATGAATGGCGGTGATGTTCATGATGTTGATGGTGATGATGATGATGATGATGATGATGATGGTGATGATGTTGATGGTGATGATGATGAGGATGAGGATGATTATGTTGATGGTGATGATGAGGATGATGAAGATGATCATGGGAATGGTGATGATGATGATGATGATGACGAAGGTGATGATGGTGATGATGGTGATGATGATGTTGATGGTGATGATGATGATGATGTTCACGATGTTAATGGTGGTGATGATGATGATGATGATGATGATGAAGGTGATGATGATGATGAGGATGATGATGATGATGATGATGAAGAGGAAGAGGAAGATGATGAAGATGATGAGGAGGAGGAGGAGGATGATGAGGATGATGTTGATGATGATGATGGGGATGATGATGTTCATGATGTTGATGGTGATGAGGATGAGGATGATGATGAGGATGTTCATGATGTTGATGGTGATGATGATGATGATGATGATGATGAAGGTGATGACGATGATGAAGATAATGTTGATGGTGATGATGATGATGATGATGATGGTGATGATGTTGATGGTGATGATGATGAGGATGATGATGAGGATGGTGATGATGATGTTCACGATGTCAATGGTGATGATGATAATCATGTTGATCATGATGATAATGATGGTGAAGGTGATGATGATGATGAAGATGAGGACAAGGATGATGAAGATGATGTTGATGGTGATGATGATGATGATGGTGATGATGTTGATGGTGATGATGAGGAGGAGGATGACGATGATGATGAAGATGAAGACGAAGATGATGAAGATGATGTTGATGGTAATGACGACGATGATGATGATGATGGTGATGATGTTGATGGTGATGATGATGAGGATGATGATGAGGATGGTGATGATGATGTTCACGATGTCAATGGTGATGATGATAATCATGTTGATCATGATGATAATGATGGTGAAGGTGATGATGATGATGAAGATGAGGACAAGGATGATGAAGATGATGTTGATGGTGATGATGATGATGATGGTGATGATGTTGATGGTGATGATGAGGAGGAGGATGACGATGATGATGAAGATGAAGACGAAGATGATGAAGATGATGTTGATGGTAATGACGACGATGATGATGATGATGGTGATGATGTTGATGGTGATGATGATGAGGATGATGATGAGGATGGTGATGATGATGTTCACGATGTCAATGGTGATGATGATGATCATGTTGATGATGATGATGATGATGAAGGTGATGATGATGATGAAGATGATGTTGATGGTGATGATGATGATGATGGTGATGATGTTGATGGTGATGATGATGATGAAGATGATGTTGATGGTGATGATGATGATGATGGTGATGATGTTGATGGCGATGATGATGACTAGGATAATGATGATGATGAAGATGAAGACGAAGATGATGAAGATGATGTTGATGGTGATGATGATGATGATGATGATGAGGACGGTGATGATGTTGATGGTGATGATGATGAGGATGATGATGAGGATGATGATGTTGATGTTCACGATGTTGATGGTGATGATGATGATCATGTTGATGATGATGATGATGATGATGATGATGAAGGTGGTGATGAGGATGAGGATGAGGATGAAGAGGATGATGATGAGGATGATGAGGATGAAGATGATGAAGATGATGTTGATGGTGATGATGATGATGATGATGATGATATTCATGATGTTGATGGTGATGAGGATGATGATGAGGATGATGATGATGATGTTCACGATGTTAATGGTGATGAAGATCATCATGTTGTTGTTGATGATGATGATGATGATGATGATGAAGGTGATGATGATAATGAGGATGATGATGATGATGGTGATGATGATGTTGATGATGATGATGATGGTGGTGGGGAAGATGATGTTGATGGTGATGATGATGATGATGATGGTGATGATGCTGATGGTGATGATGATGAGGATGATGAGGATGGTGATAATGATGATGATGATGATGATGATGATCATGTTGATGATGTTCATGATGTTGATGGTGATGATGATGAGGTTGATGATGAGGATGTTCATGTTGATGATGGTGGTGATGATGATCATGTTGATGATGATGATGATGATGATGATGATGAATGATGATGTTCATGATGTTGACGGTGATGATGATGAGGATGATGACGATGATTTTCATGATGTTGATGGTGATGATGATGAGGATGATGATGATGATGATGTTCATGATGTTGATGGTGATGAGGATGATGATGATGTTCATGATGTTGATGGTGATGAGGATGATGATGATGTTCATGATGTTGATGGTGATGATGATGATGATGTTCACGATGTTAATGGTGATGATGATGATCATGTTGATGATGATGATGATGATGATGATGATGAAGGTGATGATGACGACGAGGATGATGATGAAGATGAAGATGAAGATGATGAAGATGATTTTCATGGTGATGATGATGATGATGATGATGGTGAGGATGATGATGAGGATGATGATGATGATGATGATGTTGATGATGATGATGATGATGGGAATGGTGACGATGATGATGATGACGACAATGGTGATGATGATGATGATGATGATGATGATGATGATGATGATGATGGCGATGGTGTTGTTGATGATGATGATGATGATGATGAGGAAGGTGATGATGATGATGATGATGATGAAGGTGATGATGATGATGATGATGATGATGATCATGATGATGACGATGACGATGGTGATGATGATGTTGATGACAATTCTGATGATCATGTTCATGATGTTGATGGTGATGATGATGATCATGGTGATGATGATGATGATGATGATGATGATGATGATGAGGATGATGAGGAAGAGGATGAGGATGATGATGATGAGGATGATGTTCATGATGATGATGACGCCAATGGTGATGATGATGTTCATGATGTTGATGGTGACGATGATGATGTTCATGATGTTGATGGTGATGATGATGATGAGGATGATGAAGATGACGATGGTGATGGTGATGGTGATGATGATGATGATGATGATGATGGTGATGAGGATAATGGTGATGATGGTGATGAGGATAATGATGATGACGATGATGATCATGATGATGAAGATGAACATGATGATCATGATGATGAAGATGAGCATTGTGATGATGATAATGAATGCTATTTTGTTTCACAAAACGCGCACGCGTTTTGTTCATTTAGAACGCGCACGCGTTTTGTTCATTTAGAATGTGCACGCGTTTTGCTTCAACTAAATCGCGCTCACATTGTATTTAAATTCAAAAATTTATTCCCTCCAAAGGATAAGGCCGAGCCTCCACCCATGCTTTCATGGAATTCCTATGCCTATGTGTCTGCTTTGTACTTTGCTTTGGATTCAACATGCATGTGCCTTGGAGTATGATAAACCATGGCAAATTCAGCATTATATCCAAATTTTCAAAATGCTCGTGTTTAGCAATTCATCTGATTATGCTGCACACCTCCATTTTTTATGAGATTTTAGAAACAGATATGGTTTGTTTTGCAGATTCCAAATATGTAAATTTTAACAAGAATACATTATTTTTTCTATTTTTTTCTTATTTATCTTCTATCATCACTCCTCAACTCAAAAAACACACTGTTAGTGTTTCGTCCATATCTCTTTCGTTTTTCAACCATTTAAAAAAAAAATTTGTATGGTGCACTAAAGAACACCGAGCTCTACATGCTATAAAAAACCCATTTCCAAATAATTGCATTAAGACATTCAAACGATGCACCCACAGTTGACGTACCATTTTCGAGGTTTGATCTCTTAGATAATAAATAAAAAAATTTAAAATATTGTATTTATTATTGGAAAAATAGTCGTGCACTAGTACTATATGTTCTCTATATGTATACCAATTTTCGTAAGTTTATTCCATCATTTAGTCACTGAGACGCTGCACCCACAAAAACGTATACCTTATAATTTGTCCAAAAAATAAAAAGTGTCTGTTAAAAAATATCTAACTTCAGATAATTAACAACATTTTCAATAGAAAAAAAATTATATATTTGGAAAGGTCATTCAATTTCCTACATTTCTTGTGTTTTACTCATCGCAAGATTCATTGTGTAAGTGTCTCAAAATATCTATGCAAGTTGATGGATGTCTATTTTTTCAGTTTTCTATTGCATCTAACGCGCCAAAAGAGACCCTCATCTTTGTGCACTCACCCACAACCCTTCCAAGTATATGACAATTGGTCAACATTTATCAACATTCCTTCATGTGGGAACATGAGGACTCGAAAAATGAACAACGAAATAGCGCACATAGCATAGGTCCAACTCCTCCCCCAGAGTAACTTATAATCCATACAAGTGTCTACAACTTCAATTTCTATTGAGATTGTTTTCCCTGCCAATTTTATTTCAAAGCATGGCGGGATACCATGTGGGCGGAAAGATATGTCGTCGAAAATGGTCAACAAAGTGTTAGAAGGAACTAACTCAGATGATCCCATAGCTTTGCAACATGAAATAGACATTACTCATGTGGATGCACCTTCATCTATCACTATTTGTCCAATGGTTTTTTTGACATGGTCTACATCAATCGAAAAGGCCACATGGTAAGGTAGGTGTGGTTTGATATCAGAAATATTAAATTTAGCCATGAGGCTCGCAACTTCCATACTACCGATGGCTGCTAAAAGTGCATCTCGGTGTGAAGGAAAATTTTGTAGCACTTCTACAGCTGAGATCGCACAACGAGTTTAAGACAGGTCCTCCAACACTGAGTAGTTTGAAGCAACCCTCACATTAGGATTGTGGATTGTATTTTTGAAAACACCTTTCAATATCTTTGACATAGTATCAATTAGTTTATCGATTGAAAGTGGGGATGATGTTTCAGCAATCTAATTATCTTTCTGCAAAGCCTCAACTTCATAATTTTTGGCTCTGGTGTGCAGTAATGTATGAGATCAAACCATGTTTATATATGATTGATCAATAGAGGGAGGAGTCTCTGTTTAGTACTTATTGCTTGGAAAATGGTTAAAACTTCTTCTTATTTGGTAAACCTTTTTTATATTATTATTCTAACAAACTATTTGTTTATGGATATTTCCACCCATCTTTTAAAGTCAAACTCAAGATACCTATGAGAAGAAGTTTAAACCATTTTCGAAGTAATAAGCACTAAACACAATGCACTTATTTCAGGACCAACCATTTATGAGATGCCTCCTTATAAAATATAATTAACTACATTAATTTATAATATTATTTTATAATTAATAACTTATAATTACATATCCAAAATTCTCATAAAATAAAATTACTTACATTAATTCATAATATTATTTTATAATTTAGTAATTTATAGGTATTATGCTTTTAAAATTCTTTAAATTTAACGTGGGAAATATTAACTCTCTGGAGAAGCTTTCTCTAGTAAAAATGCCTAGTTTTTTTCATAAAGAAAAAGCTTGATCTTGTTATTCATTAGTGAATCAAAGAATATCTGATATACATCTCAAAATATATGCTCAGTCATACATACAGCTAGAACCAGCCTAAGAAATTTTTGTAAGCAATGGAAAAAGAAGCACATCCATCACCCTCACCCATCACCCAGAGTAACAAAAAAAAATGCCCTAGCTTTAAACCTCCGGATTAAATTCCGTAGGATTTAAATGCCATCAACTCTTGATCTCGAAGTCCAATTAGTTCATTACTGAGAACCACTGCAATGGGCTGGCTCTGTTTCTATAGGTTTTGGTTCTGAGTATCATTTTTTATTCCTTTAATCAGCTCCTCGACCTAACCGCCCATATATTTCATATCCTGGAACTGAGTTTTAATGTATTGTTTAAATCCTTGATCTCATTATTTTCCTCCATTCTGCATATCAAAATTTATTTTTATAACAAAATGAATGTTGTTTTTACTGAGTTCAAAGGTATTACACAGTAAGTGCATCAACCATAAACAAAAAAATTAATTATATTTCAAAATGAACTCTATTTCAACGAAGTTTATAATAATAATCAACTTAAGGCTGTGAAAAAATTTAATTTCATACGAAAAGCAAAGACAGAAAAACTCCGGGTAGTAACAGGAGCACTTGGGTTTGAAAAGGTGGTCTTCCACAGTTTGTCATCCAAATTAAAAAATACTATATTCATACATTTTGGAAAATAACAAATACTATTCCATTAGTACAGAAATAAATTAATATAACGTCTCATGAACAAGGAGCATAAGATTCAAAATTTCTATGCAAAATAAAAAATAATTTTATCACAAAATGAAGCGAAGCGTATTTCTATTAAGTTCAAAGTTATTACATAGTAACTGCATGAACCATAAACACAAAATTAACTCTATTTCAAAATGAACTCTATTTCAATGGAGTTCTACCTGACCAGGCATTACATAATAATAATAATCAACCTAATGCTATTTCAAAATGAACTCTATTTCAATGGAGTTTTAACTGATTCAAAATGAACTCTATTTCAATGGAGTTCTAACTGACGAGGCATTACATAATGATAATATTCAACCTAAGGCTGGAGTTCTAAGTGACCAGGCGTGACATAATAATAATAATCAACCTAAGGCAGTGAGAAACTTAAATTTCATATGAAAAGCAAAGACGGAATAAGCACTGGTAGTAACAGGAGCAGTTGAGTTTGAAAAGGCTGTCTTCCACTGTATGTTTTCCAAATTAAGCATCAACACTGCTCCCGTAGTCTGAATGAATGTCAATCTGCTCTTCCCGTTGTACGCGGCCACAATCTCCGTTGATGGAAATGGTAAAGCTTCTCTAGTCAAAACATCCCACAGAGTTTGTCCCGGATTTGATTTCCATACACGCACAAAAGCATAGGGACTCCCGCTATTATCATGGCAGAAGATGAGAGTTAACAGATGTATTTGGCTCGTGTAAGCTATGATCCCAAGAGTCTCCACCCGATCGATTAGCTTATTATGAAACCACTGGTGCGGTGGCCATGATTTTCGTTGTTGAATGAACAAACCTGTGTCTAGATTGTAACTAGCCAACAGAGAGTGATACCGAAACAGTGACAACACATAGATAGTGTTGCCATCTACAGCGGAAAAGGTGCGTGATCTAAAAATTCCGTTGTCGACCTGATCAGAACAGGGCCTTGTAGTCCAAGTAGCCGTAGTGGAATTGTAGACAAGACCGTGCGCTTCCCTTGTTCTCAGCTCTCCCCACACCACCACTCTAAATGTGTTTTGATCGGCTGGGTCAACAACTATGTTGATAGACAACTGCATAAACGGGGCAGCCCATATTTTTCTTTTGAGGGATAACTCCAAACGAAGGTGCGAGGTTACCTGGGTGTCCTGCAGTTTTAGGGTTTGGGTTGTTAATGGATTAACAACAGCCAGTCTCCCTTCTCTGCTAACATAAAGCACAAGACCCTCCGCAACTCCCTGCGGAAGCCAGTCCCGATAGTGGCACTCCGCCTTAGAAATGTACCACTCTTTTGAGTTGATGTTGAAGAAGCAAACGCTATGAGGATTCGCGGGAGGGCTGCCGAGAACAATGCACGACTCCTCGCTTCTTTGGTCGTACAGATGTTGAAAGTCCTTGCAGAACGAAACTATGCGACGCCAAGCGGCGCACGTTCTCCGAGCTATCAAGAGCTCGAAGATGGACAGCCGAGCCAAAATCTCATGCAGAATGGCCATTGGGAGGCGGTCAAACTGGCATTCAGTTGCTTGATCGTGGCGCCGTTTCTTAAGCGCAAGATCGGGTGGGTTTGGCTTTTCTTTGCAATTATCAACATGACTTCCTTGAATCTTTTGGCTGCATAATGTAATTTCCTCATTACTCAATTCATATTACTCAATTCATGGGTTGTCCCTTGGCCGTCAATATCTTTCTCCGTAGCCTATCAGAAAAAAGAACCCCAAGTCTCATATGGCTTCGCCCAAATAACTCTTTCTATGTATTTTTGCAGATAATGAATCACCCATCTCTAACTCTTTATTTATAGAAAAGCTAAAAAAAAAACTCTTTCATGAATTTAAATCTGAGATCTCATCTAAATCGTGAGGGCGTTCTTTGTCCCACAAACAAGGCTCTCATGCACCAATTGGTGTTTGACTTGGCTGATCTTAGAAATATATTATTATTATTATTATAAGAATTCTTAAGAAAAAGCCCGAGGTAATACAATGCCATTAAACATAAGGTGGTTGTTATTTAGCTATTTCCACTTTCACTCCTCTTGAATGTTTAAGTTAGTTGGGTTCTTAAAAATTAATTAGGATGTCAACTTTTTTATTGTTATTAAATATAGTATAAGTCCATTTTAAATTAGGATGAGAGAGGGGATCCAATATATTGAGGTGTATATTTTTTAACCATTTTTAATCATTTTAATTTTGTTTATATTTTATTTAACTCAATATGTAATTTATATTTTTCATTTTTATTTTTTAATAGTTTTAATTATGTGGGAGGTGATTAACCTAACATAATCCCCTCCATACTCTATTGAAGAGCACCTCTACTTATTTTTTTAATTTCATAATAAGGTTCTTAATTTTATATAATTAATTAATTAATATGTCTTTCCATTTTTCAAATTTATGATTAACTCTTTTAAATAATTAAGTAATATTTTATTGATATTTTAAATTTATAATGTTTGCTTTGAGAGGCGCTTTCTACAGCTTAAATGGGAGAGATGTGTCCCATTTGTAACGTTGATGTGGCACATCTCTGCTCAATAAAAATATTAATAATAAAAATAAAAAAATAAAAAAAAACTTGTAACATGTCGATTTATAATAAAAAATATTATACTCATATAAATATACAACCATATTCAAGCAATACCCACAATCTTACAAGTTGAGTAGTGAAATATTAGTAATAAAAGTAAAAATATAGAAACAAGAATATATAAAATTTAATTTTAAATTAGCTAAATTGCAAAACACATTTATGTAAATATATATCAAATGTCTCTCATTTTGGCACATTACCATGAAATATTACAACAATATTTATAAGGTTCTTTAAATGCAAATACAACTAGCAACAAACCATGTGCCACTAAAACCATGTGCCTTAAACCACTTACATATTTGCTAATTTCAAGTCAAGGTCAACCCTAACATGTAAATGTTCATTTTAGTTATAGAGAAAAACATGTCGTTTCTCAAAAACATTCGGATAAATGTTTAAAATCTTCATTTGATGGTAAAATATTTTTCGGATTCCAATTTATTATGGAAATCTAGATTTTAAAATTGTATATCCACATTGTTTTACTCATTAACTACTCTTAATATTCATTATTAATTTTAAAGAAAGACAAGTAAAACAATTTTTGGAAAACTATTTGATTATATGATTATTAATGTTACTCACCTCATTCTTCTACTCATGTTTACCCTATTTCGAAATTATTTACGAAAGTTGGTCTTTCCCTTTTAATTAGGAATACTTATTATATATATTTTTAAATTAAAAAGGGTTAGCACCTCAAGAGAACTTGATGAGGCTTGATAGAATCATAATTAAGATGGATCTATACTCGTTATATTATACCCCACATGATGATAAAAAGTGATGGTTTGCATTGGCCTCCAAAACACCAATTTTTTTTTGCTAAGGAGATAAAATATCAAGATCCATTCTGGAGTCAATATCTCCACCTTTAATGTGGTGAATATAATATCAAAAAGTCACATTACATGTTAAAAAAACTTTTTATTTTGAATTTTTTAAAACATAAATTTATAAATTTATTATTTCTTTTGTAATTTTTAAAATTTTCAACAACATTTGAAGACAAATTTTATTTTTAAACCTAAATACAATTTAATTTAATAAAAATAAAACAGTTTCTGTTTTTGTTTATCTAAATTATTTGATATGACAATAGGATCTAGCAGGATTTCCCGAATTGATACTGGTTTCTCTTGATTTCCACCCTTTGCTCTATTTCCATCGTTAAAATAAATAAAAATTATTTTTACTAAATGTTTTTACCTATTAAACTAAATAATATTTTATATTATAAAAATAATAAAAAAATTTAATTTATATTAATAAAATTATGTAGAGATTTTTTTATAGGATTTTCATTCTTTGAGTTGTTATTATTTTAAACTAAATAATATTTTATGTTGTAAAAATAACTAGTATAGATCTATATTAAATCTAGATCTATCTGTCACGTCCCCAACCCTCACATCGGCGAAGAGAACGCGACGAACACCAAGTACAGCCGGGAAAATAGCCCCATGAACATAAACAGGGTAAATGCTGATATTAAAAGCTTGAACAATATGCATAAGAGGATGTATAAAACATCATACAAGATGCGTAATTCCTCAATCATTCAGCGGAAGCAAACATATACATAAACCAACATTCAGCATGTTCATCATAACTCATTAAACATCAATATAATTGCAGAGATGGAATAGCAGCAGCACTTATCTTTTGATGAAGAATTCCGCAACTAGCTATGTCGCTGCAACGTTCCACCCAACCATAGGCCAGCGTGCTCATCAATCTCTCAACAACGCTGCCACCCCCGAGCTGGGCATGATTCCTCAAGGACTAAGGGTCATTTGCAGGCTTACACATAGCCAAGGGGACACAATTAGCAAACCAACACAGCTGGGTTTATCAGGCCATCAACCGATCGACCAAGCTAGCACAGTCCAAGGGACAACCACTGCATACTAGTAGCAAAACAATCCCTTCACAGCTCTGTGAAGAAGGCAAAAACAATAGGGTGACAACCCCAACAAAGAGTGAGACACAAGAAAACTCAGAGTTGTTCTTGGCCCTAGCATGGCCAAAACAACTCCACCACAACCCCAACCAGGGTACTTCAGCAGCCACAAACTCACTCTGAAAACTATGGCAATGCAGTCCACAAAACAGAGGAAGAAGCCAACAGATGTGGACAATCAACAACCCCAAAATGTAACCAGTGAGCACAGCTCACAACATGGGAAAAACACAATCCCAAAGCATGTACCAACATCCATTACCAACAGCGTGGGGAAACATAACAGCTCGTTCTGGACAACGAGGTCCCAAAACGTAACAGCAACCACAAATCACAGCTCTGAACCTGTGCGTGGAGATGGACAACTGACACGGTCCCTGCGCGCGGGTGAACAACAAAACGCGAAGAACAAACAAACCACCGAGATCCCGCGTGGTGGAGAGTGCGTGAAGAAACAGAGCCGACCTCCACGTGAGGAAGACGCAGACCAATTCCTAAGCGCGCGGATGAATAGACCTCTGCGTGAGGAAGATGGGCAGACGATGGCTCTGCGTGAGGATGAACAACAGGACATGAGGAACCAACCGACCATGGGGAGAATGGAGTCATGGTAGAGTGGAGTGAAGGCAGTCGTGGGTAGAGTGGGAAAAGGACTGACAGTCCTGCCACCCCCACTCCCAAAACATTAACTGCCTCAACCACTAGTAGCCATTAACTCCTCCACCAACAACAACAAAATAGTAAAGAGGTTGACAAGGGAAGATGGCAAAACAAAAAAAGGTGGCAACACATGGTTTTTTCCCCCATAAACCAAGGTTTCACATCCCCCACCCCTTATCCTTTGGAACCATGCCATTTTCTTTGAATGTTGCACTGCTGTAGCTGGTTGTGGTTTTAGTTTTATTTGATGTGCGTGTTTACATGATGCCACATTATAACGTGCTGGATAGCACGACATACCATCGGCAACTATCCCCATTGCCGAAACATACACAACCAAATCAATGGTGGGGATTTTTCCTTTAGCTCCTCACCATGATTAATTACATTATATACACATCATGCAATCGGTGTCAAAACTGGGACATTACATTCCCCTCCCCCTTGGAATAAAACCGTCCTCAGTGTTCCATTACATATATACAATACATATACAATTGCACATCAAAATTTCAAAATTGTAGATATGTCCCACGTTCAATCATCTACTTTGAACGTTCAAGACCAAGCCCCTTGGCTTCCACAGACTTGTCCTACTGGTTCTCAGCTTCCAGCTGATCCCGGAATCTAGGAACCTTGCGGCTATTGCCTTCATCATGTTCCCTCATCGGACAGTCTCGACGTAAATGATGTCCTCCGCATCTCCAGCATCTCACTGGCTGCTTCATCTTTACCTGCTCAATTTCCTTTGAGTCTTCATGCCTCGACCGTTTCTTATCGAGTCGCTTGGACGATTGTCCCATTGCTGATCCACCTTCCTTTCCTTTGTCGATTGCTCCCAAAAGGCTTTTCACCTCCCTTTGCAAACAAATAGAGTCTTGCAAAATCTGGTGGTTCATTTCATTCTGCCTTTTCTGTATCTTGAGCATCTCCCCAAGGTTCTCATGGGTCTTAGCAATCATTCAAAGGAGACTTCCAGCTAAGTCCAATAACTTTTGATCTGCTGCCATATTCAATGTGCACCATCGAGTTTCACTTTTCTCACCTGTGAAATGCACCGTTGAAATTCTATCAGACCAAGCATAATGTAGACATTAAAATCAGTCAATTAATTTTCCATTTGGCATGACAGTCCAAGTCTCATCAATGAGGCTTTCATATTTTTCATGCCTTCCTAATAGGCACACGAGCTCATTCATGTCCATTCCTGGGCAGCGAATTAACTATTCCAGCATTCACAAATTTACTTAAGCAAATACACACATTTCATCCTCAATCATACATGCATTCCACAATCCTTTGTTTTCACAATGAATAAACACATATATATATATATATAATCAAAAGGAAAGAGAGAGCAGTAATATTTTTTCCCCTCTTTGTTTTGTTCCATCCTGGAACCCACGCCATCGCAGTGGCTTTTCATGCTCTCAGCCTCTTTCACTTCAACGTGAATGCTGGACCAATCCTTCTTAGTCAGGACACTTAGTGTCTTTGGTCTATTCCAGACCTCTAAACCATGGAGTCTCTCCACATGGTTTTGTCTCGGCTGTTAGGAATCTTGCCGTCTCGCTAGCACCTTTTCATTGCTGCTCATTCCAAGCTTCCAGGACAGTCACATGTCCACATGCACCTCTAGGATGCTCTCATAGTCCTCTCTCCCGGCGATACCTATATATAAACATTGAATAAATTCACATGTTTAGTTTATTCTCATTGGTTTTATCTTGTTCTAGAGATAAAACATCATAACCAAATCATATACACATGTTTAGTCATAAGCAAAATAATCCAATACTTATCTGTATTGTGCATTTCCTCGTTCGTCCACAGGATCCTGCTTTGCTTTGCAAGCCTTGGGATCACCTATGGAATTAGATGTTAGGTCAGTACGCTGACTTCTCCACAACATCAAATAACTAATGTTCAGCCAGTACATCCTCATGTCAACTGGGCTTGGAACTTTACCGTGACCATTTCCAGGTCTAGGATCTACTATGGATCCTCAGGCATATCACAGCAAAACATACACTTATATCAACAATAACCCTTACTCCGCAACCCCTCTCAACAACCATTTACCTTTACCTTTAGGGTGCAATACCCAACTGCATCATTTAGCCTGTCAACACAAGCAATACAAGCAATACAAGCAACTCATCATCGTTATTGCTCTAAAACCGTGTAATAACATTTCATATCATTCACTATCAAGTATTGAGACACCAGGAGTGCGTCCACTCCCTAGAGTGTAATCAATATTGAAAACCCTTTCATGACTCGACATCGGAAAAGTGTGCACTCTCTTCTGGTGTGTGCCATGTAGGCCCTATTCATACTCAAGCAATTGATCATAATGGATATTAAATCAAAACATGTTCTGCATATGGAATTTAATAAAACATGCATATTCTCAGCAAGGGTCACAGAACACTTATCCATTTTCCGTCGTAGTATGCCTTTGTTAAGGAGGAATGGAGGCTCCTTCCCTGAGTTAACAGCCCCTCAGTTAGCCATCCCAACTCCTTTTTACATTTCACATTCACACATGTCTTACCGACATAACCCATACCATCTCACTCATGTTATTACCAAACATGCAGTGCAGATGAGACATTTTCAAAATGTCGAATGGCGTTTCACCCGAAACCCATTTCCAAGATAAGGGAAAACCTTCCCATGAAGTTTGTCTTCTGCAGGCCATCACACATGGTCTTCTTGCAGTGTGTACCCCTAACACATTTATCAAATAGCCAAACAGTCAATCATTACCTGATACTACAATCCAAATTGATCATTCCATAACCAAGCAATGACATTAGCAATCGAATTCAATAAGAATTTGCAATTCTATCTACTACAGAAATTGACTTGCTCAATTGTGGGTCTCTTGTAAGCATCATTACTATGCCCATTATAATTTTATGCTTACTATCAAAACATGAATACCCACTTACCATGCGTCCCTCCTCACACAATCTTACACAAGCCAACAATGACCAGTAGTTGTTAGCAATTCTTAAATCCGAAATCCCCAATTCAAATTTACAATCCATTATGCATATCTACTATTTTCACATCCATGAGACTCTTCTCATAAAGTTTGGCTCTTTCACATGGTATATTTTGGCATTGGTCAGGGTCTTACCTCTCACTGCCATGCCTGAAATAATCTACCTGAAACATGAGCTTCAACCATCCAAACACAAGCTTATGCAAGCCAATAGTGACTAGTAGTTGTCAGCAATTTCTTAAATCCAAAATTCACAATTCGAATTTAACAACCTATTATGCATACCATATGGTAGATTATAGCATTGGTCAGGGTCTTACCTCTCACTTCCATGCTCAAAAGAATCTACCTGAAACATGAGTTTTAATCAACCAAACACTTGGTAAGTCTGGATGCATGTAACCTTTTCATTGCTACAACCATCACTGAAGTATTTTCAGAATTTATAAAATTCAAATACTTCTAACTGTTAGTCACGTCAATATATACCAAAACTCATTTACTTCATGCATTCATCATCATATTAACATTTGCAAGGCATAGTCACATCATTCATGTAATTAAATAGAATGTTTAGATACTGCTTACTTCACAAGCGTATCATTCCTACCACCTTCCTCTTCCAGAGAGCATTTCTGGCAGCCAATTGATCCTGACTATCCTGCATTCATAACAGCCTTTGAAACAGTTCCAGAATTATCATTAATTCATCATTTCAGCTGTTAGTTATTCACAAGATCACATGCATTCATCTCAATGCATTCAAACATACCATGGGCTAACCATGACTACCCCATATAGGATGCATTACTATAATCAATATCATCAGCATATATAAGCATGACACCTTTCCATATTCAAATATCCCATGGTACTTACCTTTACCATTCCATGGAATTTGTCATAAGCAACTCTTCCCTGCATGGGTCTTACTTACACCCTTGCCGTAACCAATTCAGTTGGTCCTTTGCAGGAGATTGCAGGATTTGCTCACCAACTTTAGTTATGGACTTGTTGCCTTATCCCCTTCCTCATAGGGTTGCTGGTCTCATTCATCAACATTAGCAACACATTCATCCGGGTTCATGTCATCGTTGGTTTTCCCACTAATGCCAACATCAAAGCAATGATTATCATTAGTGGTTCATACAAAACATATCCTTATACATTTCAAGCATAAAACTTGGGAAATGTAGTTATAATCAGCAAGATAGGGTCTAATGAAAAATTCCTTTTCAAATCCCTCATCTTCTCATGGAATTCCTTTTTCGCACAGCAGCTGATTGACTTCGTAGTCCTTGCTGCCCCTAGGCATGCAACTGTCCAGATTTGTCCATTTGATAGCAGCGACCATCATTAGCACTTTTCTAATTCATGCTCAGATTCTGGTGGCTTACCCTTGTTCCTTTCTGGATAAGCTTTCCAACGCCTATTTACATGATTCATTCCGACCTCGGGTGTGAAAACCACACCACTTCTAAGAATGAAGACTTTCACCAAATCTTTGTATTTTTACACACCGCTGCATTTTGGACGGGGTGCCAACTTCAACCACCTATAAACCACTGAAGATAGCTGAAAACCCCACTAGAAGGCGGTCGAAATTTGCTGGAAATCCCACTGAAAACCACTTAGAAATCCCCTTTGAAAAACTCAAATTTTCCCTGTCAAATCGAGTCTTATTCCCATTATCCATCCGTGGAATTAGCTCTCAAACCACTATTTCTTCCGCAGAATCGGCTCCCGAAACTCTTCCTCCTTCCGATCAATGTTGGCAGCCTTTCTTGTCGGAAGCAGTAATGCTTTCTCTTTCACAACGGCGGCTCCCAGAACGCTTTCTCTTCTGACTGGCGGCTGTTTACTTGGAATAATTTTAAACTTTTTGCGACGTCAGAGGTCTTTCTCATTGGAAGACTTAGTGTCTTCCTCTTCCGCAATGGCGGCACAGGAAACACTATCCCCACCGACGATTCCTACTGGCGGAAAGCACCCACACTGTCGCATCGACGCTTTAGTCCTTTTTGGCAGCCGCAATGGCGGGTTGTCTAATCGTTAAGTTCTTTCACACAGTCGGCAAATTAATCTCTTCTGCAGCCACAATGGTGGAACATCGTCTTCAATATTCCTCTATCAGCAGTCAAATCTACCGTGGCATAGTGCAATCGGAATCAACAGTCTTTTACATCGGAAGCCTAATGGCTTTGGCTTCCGCAACGACGGATGCTCGAAGAACTTTCTTCATGGCTTCGGAGAACTTGCCCATCGGATGACTTAGTCTTTTCGACAACCACAACGGCGGAACGCAGAACCCTTTATTCTTCCGCAGAATCGGCGACTGAATCCCCTTCCGCAACCGCAATGGTGGAACGCAGAACCCTTTCTTCTTCCGGCAGCAGTCCTAACCCATTTTTTTTCACGGCACCGGCAATTGGAGGACTTACCCATCGGATTCCTAATCGTTTCCCCATCCGTAACAGCGGCACATGAAACCTTATCTTCTTCCGGTACATCGAAAGTCCTTCCCATTGGAAGACTTAGCGGTTTGGCCTTCCGCAATGGTGGATGGGAGACTTCTAACGCTTTCGCAATGGTGGAAGTTCACTTCGAAACTCTTCCGCAACGGCGGAAGTTTACTCCACCAACTCTTTCGCAATGGCAGAAGTTTTCCGCTGGCTCTCCTGACTGCTCAAACACTTAAACCATTTCCTCAAATTTTCCCTCCAAACATCCTCCGTTACAGTGGAAGTCTTTTCTACTTAGTGCTCCGATGAACCACTGTTCAAATACTTAGAATTTTTTTTGAATTTTTCCATTTATCGACTGTCATCAAATTTCCTGATTACTGTTGTTCTGCTGAACATAGAAGGTAATTCTACCCTCTATCACTGCATCCTTCATGGCCCATAGAGGCCCATTATTGCAACCTTTGCTCTAATACCATACTGTCACGTCCCCAACCCTCACACCGGCGAAGAGAACGCGACGAACACGAAGTACAGCCGAGTAAACAGCCCCATGAACATAAACAGGGTAAATGTTGATATTAAAAGCTTGAACAACATGCATAACAGGATGCATAAAACATCATACAAGATGTGTAATTCCTCAATCATTTAGCGGAAGCAATCATATACATAAACCAGCATTCAACATGTTCATCATAACTCATTAAACATCAATATAATTGCAGAGATGGAATAGCAGCAGCACTTATCTTTTGATGAAGAATCCCACAACTAGCTACGTCGCTGCAATGTTCCACCCAACCATAGGCCAGTGTGCTCATCAATCTCTCAGCAACACTGCCACCCCCGAGCTGGGCATGATTCCTCAAGGACTAAGGGTCAATTGCAGGCTTACACATAGCCAAGGGGACACAATTAGTAAACCAACACAGCTGGGTTTATCAGGCCATCAACCGATCGACCAAGCTAGCACAGTCCAAGGGACAAACACTGCATACCAGCAGCGAAACAATCCCTTCACAGCTCTGTGAAGAAGGCAAAAACAATAGGGTGACAACCCCAACAAAGAGTGAGACACAGCTCCAGTCCATAAGAAAACTCAGAGTTGTTCTTGGCCCTAGCATGGCCAAAACAACTCCACCACAGCCCCAACCAGGGTACTTCAGCAGCCACAAACTCACTCTGAAAACTATGGCAACACAGTCCACAAAATAGAGGAAGAAGCCAATAGATGTGGATAATCAACAACCCCAAAATTTAACCAGTGAGCACAGCTCACAACATGGGAAAAACACAATCCCAAAGAATGTATCAACATACATTACCAGCAGCGTGGGGAAACATAACAGCTCATTCTGGACAACGAGGTCCCAAAATGTAACAGCAACCACAAATCACAGCTCTAAACTTGTGCGTGGAGATGTACAACTGACATGGTCCCTTTGCGTGGGTGAACAACAAAACGCGAAGAACAAACAAACCACCGAGATCCCGCATGCTGGAGAGTGCGTGAAGAAATAGAGCCGACCTCCATGTGAGGAAGATGCAGACCAATTCCTAAGCACGTGGATGCACAGGCAATCGGGAGGATGAACAGACCTCTGTATGAGGAAGAACAACAGGACGTGAGGAACCAACCGACCATGGGGAGAATGGAGTCCTAGTAGAGTGGAGTGAAGGCAGTCGTGGGTAGAGTGGGAAAAGGACTGACAGTCCTGCCACCCCCACTCCCAAAACATTAACTGCCTCAACCACCACCAGCCATTAACTCCTCCACCACCAACAACAAAATAGTAAAGAGGTTGACAAGGGAAGATGGCAAAAAAAAACAAGGTGGCAACACATGGGTTTTTCCCCCATAAACCAAGGTTTCACATCCCCCACCCCTTATCCTTTGGAACCATGCCCTTTTCTTTCAACGTTGCACTGTCATAGCTGGTTGTGGTTTTAGTTTTATTTGATGTGCGTGTTTACATGATTCCACATTATAACATGCCGGATAGCACAACATACCATCGGCAACTATCCCCATTGCCGAAACATACACAACCAAATCGATGGTGGCGCTTTTGTCTTTAGCTCCTCACCATGATTAATTACATTATATACACATCATGCAATTGGGGTCAAAACCAGGACATTACACTATCAAGCACCACCTAGAGGGATCCAATTTCTCAAGGTGTACATTTTTTACCTTTGAATCTCTAGAGGTAGTTAATAGATCTAAGTTTAAAATAGATATATGCTACTTTAGCTTTTTATTTATTTATTTATTTAACTGATATGTAATTTATATTGTTCATATTTTATTTTTCAATATTTTTGTTATTTATGTCCATTAACATAACGTGACTAATGTGACAAGATCTACCCCGCACTGGGTTGGTGAGCACCTTGCTTTTCTCGGTGTAATAAATTTTATTTTAGTTTATATTAATAAAATTATGTTAAAAATTTTTATTTATATTAAATTAAACTTAATTTTTAATTGTATCTGATTTTTTAAAAACTCAATTAGTTAATTTTTGAAGAATCAAACATGATCATAAATATTAAATTTAACACATCCAAAATTTATCATTAAAAAAAAAATAAATAAATATGAATTTATAATTCTCATAAAATCAAATAAGTTGTGATATTAATTATAATCTTGGACTAATATAATTGAAATGACATAATATAAGATTTATTTAGTTTTTAATTGTTCTTAATAAAACTAATTAAGATGTTATATTGTTTAACGAAGGGTTCAATATACTCTATGCACTTTACACCCACAACTCACTTCTCTATTATGATATTGAAGAGATCTACTAGTTCGGTTTGCTTTGAGATTCTACAACCAATATATTTTATAGTAACAACACAATTTGAAGTAAGTCATATAGTAATATTCATGTTTTAGGATTCTTTTCATAGCAACATCACAATTTCAAGTAAGTCATATCAATACTATTCAAGTTGTAGCCCTAACTTCATTAGCAACAACGTATTTTTTTGGAAAATAGTGCATTTGATGGGATGTAGTCACATTTAAGAAATTAAGTTTTGGTCTTACACTTATGACTAGATGCTTACTCGAAATTGTCCAGTTACCAATCTTTGGTACATTTGTGGTGTTTATGTATATATAGTATCAATATGTTTTCATTTACAAGTTAAACTTGCATAAATAAATAACTTATATTTTCATTTATCATTTTGTTTGGTTTATGGTTGTTTCAAGTTTGAGTAACCAATACATAATTAGTCACCTTCTTGATATGTGATTTGCACTAAGGTTTAGATTTTGCACGAATGGGAGGTGGTTGGACAAGAATTCTAATGAACAATCATGGTGTTGTTTCTTGAGAGAAAGATCTATTGGATTTGATAGTTCGTCGCATCAATCAGCGATTGTGTTGGTCATTTACTGGATCATTTCAAATTTTTTGTTGCATAATATTCCATCATTACTCCATTCTTGTGTTTCTCATTCACCGCCAAATCTTTGTCCATTAATATGTTATGATAAATCTCACCCTTTTATTCATCAAACTAAGATGGTGCTATTAGCTTCACGCCATAACAATGAAAAAAAACACATAATGAATCTCTTGTTAAAGTATTGTAACTTCGCAAGATATTCCAGTTGTACTGATTGTGAATGAAGCAACAAAAGTAGTACGGGAAGTTGATTTCCTTCTCATTATTAAGAACAGATTAAATAGGAAATAGAAAACAACAATACTATGGGTGAATACCATAGGTGAGTAAATACCGTGGGTTACCTAACTCACTATCTTAACTGCAGGTGAGATTACACTCTTCAACGCACCCATTAATCTCAACTGGTAGTACATCATCAGCACTGTCTATGCCTAAGTGTTGTCTCTGATATACAAACGCAAATGTTCCCAATGGTTTGGTGAACATGTCAGCTAACTGCTCCTTAGAGCCACAAAACAGTAACGAAATTTGTCCATCATTGACTAACTCATGAATTAAATGATAGTGAGTGTCAATGTGTTTTCTTTTTCTATGAAACACATTATGTTTAGACAATTGTATTGCAGAGTTATTATCACATAAAATAGAACTGGGATCTTTTGCAGTGTGTCCCATATCCTTTAACAGACTTCTTAGCCAAACTGCATGGCAAGTTGATGTGGTGGCCGCTACATATTCTACTTCTACAAAAGTCATGCTCACAATGGGATGTTTTGAGATTTGTACCCAAATGGAAAGCATAACCAGATGTTATTTTCCTATCATCAAGACTACCTGCAAAATCACTGTCAGTGTACTCTGTAAGAGTACTGTCTGGTGTATGAGTGTACCAGAGGCCATATCCAAGTGTTCCTGCAACAAATCTCAGTATTCTTTTTCCAACGCTTCAGTGAGATTCTTTTGAAGACTCCATAAATATGGAAATAAGACTGACATCATACATCAAATCAGGTCTAGTTGCAGTCAAATACATTAAACTGCCTACCATTTGTTTATAGAGCGTATTGTTTACTACTGGTTCATCATCATTCTTGGTTAACTTGGTTCCAAGAGCTATAGGGGTTTTTGCAGGTTTACATTTATCCATTCTGAATCTCTGCAAAATATCAGTAGCATACTTATGCTGGGAGATAAAAATACCTTTATCAGTTTGAGTAACTTCCAGGAAAAGGAAGTACTTCATCAGTCCCTGATCAGTCATTTCAAATTCTTTTTTCATTACTGTCCTGAAATATTCAATCATCAAATTACCGGTGTAAATTATATCATCAACATAAAGACATACCATCAATATTTTACCTTGCTTTGTTTTCACATAGAGAGTGGGCTCATTGCTGTTTCTCCTGAAACCATTGTTGATGAGGTAGGAGTCAATCCTATTGTATCAAGCTCGTGGAGCTTGTTTTAGACCATACAAGGCCTTTTTCATCTTATACACTTTGTCTTCATGACCCTTGCCAGTATAACCAGGTGGCTGGTCTACATAAACTTCCTCTTCAATAATTCCATTAAGAAAGGCAGATTTGACATCCATTTGATACACATGCCATTGATTTTGTGCTACAATGGAAAGTACAGCTCTGATGGTATCCATCCTTGCTACAGGAGAAAAGGTTTCATCATAATCTATACCATACTTCTATGCATAACCTTTGGAAACCAACCTTGCCTTGTTCTTTTTAAGTTCTCCTTTTTCATTCAATTTGGTCTTATAGACCCATTTGACTCCAATACTGGTTTTGTCTGCAGGGATGTCAACAAGATCCCAAGTCTTATTTTTCTCTATTACATCAATCTCTTCATTCATGGATTTTACCCACTGCTCATCCTTCACTACTTCATTAAAAGATGTGGGTGGACAGGAGAAGAGAGCAAAATGAAGTTGCTCGTCAAGAATTGGAGTCTGTTCATATAACTCTATCAAGATTTTGGTTTTTCAGTTATGTGGTGGACCATCTGCTACATCTTCTTGCTGCCGTACTTCCAATCTTAGAAGTATGATAGGTATATCTGGTTGATATGAGCATTCTTCATGTTGTCTATCTGAAGGATCACTCCAACATTTGTCTTCAATCAACTTTACATCTCTGCTCACCACAAGATTCTTTGTGACAGGATTATATAGCTTATATGCCTTGTGGTGTTCACTATAACCAGTGAAAATGCAATGCTCACTTTTCTTGTCTAACATTCTTCTGATTTCATCAGGTATATGCGCAAAGGCAACAGAACGTAAGATTCTGAGTTGTGAGACACTAGTCTTAGTGCCACTCCATGCTTATTCAGGAAACTTGTCTTGGATAGTCACTGTGGGTGATTTGTTGAGCAAGTAGACTAGTCATCCAACAACTTCAGCCCAATACTCATTTGATAGCTTCTCATGTGACATCATGCTACATGCCATGTTCAAGATGGTCCGGTTCTTCCGTTCAGCAACTCCATTTTGTTGTGGAGTGTATCTGGCGGTGAAATGTCTCTGGATGCCATGTTGCTTACAAAAGTTGAAAAATTCATGTGAATCATATTCACCTCCACCATCTGACCTAGGCATTTTAATGGAATTTCTAGACTGATTCTCAGTAAGAGCCTTGAACTCTTTAAACTTGGAGAAGGTCTCTAATTTGTGCCTGAGAAAATAAATCCATGTTTTTCTGCTAAAATCATCAATAAAGGTCAAAAAATAAAAAATGCCTCCTATGAATTGGGTTTGCATGGGTCCATATGAACTAACTCAAGTTTCTCTTGGCTCGAGATGTGGAAGTGGGGAAACTGTCCCTATGATGTTTACCAGTGATACAATCCTCACAATTGCTGGATTTTTCATGAATAACCGGTAATCCTTTGACCATTGACTGTTTATGTAGGAGATTGAGAATCTTGAAGGGAAGATGACCAAATCTATAGTGCCATAACTAGGATTGATCTTGACTAGAAACTGTATGAGCTACAGGATCTGGAAGGTTGGCACTCCTAAGACTAAGAAGAAAGATTCTATTCTTGGTTATTTCAACTTTTTCTATGAGTCTCTTACTGGGAGTTTTATCATAGACAACACAATATGTATCATGAAACCTAACATCATACTTATTATGAAGTAATTGACCTATACTGATCAAATTTACAGTCAAATGAGGTACATAAAACACCTCATGAATGGACATTTTTTCATTTTTCTTAGTAAGTATAGGAATAATACCTTTTCCTTTTGTTGGAACAAGAGAGTCATCTCCTAGCTTGATATTCGTGATAATAGAGGAATCCAGACTAGAGAATAGTGACTTGTTACCTGTCATGTGATTGCTGCAACCTCTATCTAGTAGCCATAGATCTGAGCTGCAGTGTTCTTCGGTTGCTTGATAAGACAGAAACATCACCTGTGATGAGCCTTCTTCTTCTTTAGAGACATTAGCTCTGCTATTGTTCTAGTTATTGTTCTGGTTTTCTTTCTTCTTTCTGCATTCTCGTTCATAGTGCCCATACTTCTTGCAGTAGTTACACTGAACATTAGACTTATTGGTCCATCTCTTGCCTTTTCCCCTTTGACCTTGAGACTTGTGAGAGTGTTCTGAATGCTCTCAGTGTTCATGATTGTGACTGGTTCTGTCTTCTGTAGATCGATACCATCGACCTCTTCTTCCTCTACCTTGTCTTCCTCTGCCTCGAACTCTATCCAAGGAAGCCTAGGTGATGAATGCATTGGTCAACGATTCTTCTTCTTGAGTGAATCGTGCTTCATGAGATAGAAGATACCCAGTCAACTCTTCTAGGATGAACATAGACAGATCTTTTGCTTCTTCTATGGCAGTCACTACCATATCAAATTTCTTGGTGAGACATGGAAGAATCTTTTGAACAATGATTTTTTGTTCTAGTGGGTCACCATAGGTTTGGAATTGGGTCACAATACCTGAAACCCTAGACATGAACTGATCCATTGTTTCTGACTCTTTCATCTTCAAACTTTCAAATTGAAGGCGTATGGTTTATAGTATTACCATTTTAACACGATCGATGTCCTTATAGGATGATGGAAGCAGATTCCAAGCCTGATGTGCACTGGTAGCAACTGAGATCCATGGGAAAATGGACTCTTCAATGCAACTTTGGGTCATCCATGTGGCTGTGAGATCTCGGTCTCAATGAGCTTCGAGAGCATTCTTTTGGGCATTATTCATTATGGCCAGAGCAATTGCTTCAGGTTCTTTGAACTCGATTTCCACAATATCCCAACATTTCTTGAGTTGCAGAAATGTCTTCATTTTGATAGACCAAAATTCATAGTTAGATCTGGTCAAAACATGTCCGAAGATCATCTTCAAAGAGCTCGTATTAGCCATCGGATATGAGTAAAAAAAATTATTTGCCCTTGCTTTTTTTTAAATAAAAGAAAAATCATATTCTTAGCAGTTTTTCTTTAATAAAAAAATACCTTGCTTTGCCCACTTTTTTTTTAATATAGAAAACAAAATCCCTTGTTGTTTTTAATAAAAAATATATATAGAAAAAACAACACTGCTCCAAGTGATTGGGAAATGAGTAGTTGGTGGCCGCGGTGCCTGAAATCAGTGCAAGACTGGGCAGAACACTGCTTTCTCTAAACACAGGCAAAGTGATGGTATCGCTTCTTACCTCTTCAATATGAGAGGTGGCACCACTTTTCTCCTATGTGAAAGGAGTGAGGCCAAAGAGAGGTAATGCCCTTTTTTTTTAAATCACTAGTAGAAAATGAGAAATTAATGACTAAAAAAATGACTAAAATTAGGCTATAAACGACTATTTTTGAGTCGATGAATAATAGTAGCAAATTACCACTATCTTATAGCTAGTCGTATTTCAATAGTCATTAATAGCTTGACTTAGTAGTCATTGATTTAGTCATTGATTTTGTCATTGATAGACAATGATTTAGTCATTGATAGACAATGCTTTAATCATTGATAGTCAATGATTTAGTCATTGATAGTTAATGATTTAGTCATAGATTTAGTCATTGATTTAGTCACTGAGTTAGTCATTGATTTAGCCGCTGATTTAGTCACTGATTGCAACCATTAGTGACCAAATATACGACTAAATAAACTACTAGATGTTAACATATTAATGACTAAGCTAAATACGACTAAGATACGAGAAATTAGCTACTAATAGTCATATATATGTGAATTTAGTCGTTTTTGTAGGCAAAAATTTATGATAGGGCACGGAGGAATCGAACCACCAACCTCCTGCCTATAATTAGGCGAGCACTCTACCATTGAGCTAGCACCCTTTAAGAAGTTGTTATTGCTTGACAATGATAATATTCAAACAAATTTATGATAGATATCAATCTACAAACTACATAATTATTACTATTACAACTTACCAGTAACTAGTATTTATGAAAGTAATCATTTACGCAGTGGAGAATTGTAAATAAGAAGGAGTTGCATTGGATGGTTTTGTAAATCTTGACATTTTAATCACTACTATGGGATCATCATTAGGAGAAAACTGAAGCATGAGGAAAAAGACCATGTACTTCACTTAATAGCAGTGCAAGTTTAAATTTTTCATAGCCAGCCACACTGACATTTTAGTTCAAAGGAATCCTACAGCCACAATGCACTTTGTAACATATCCATTGCAATATTGATATCCAATTTAGAATTTGGCATGATATTAGTCTTCTAAAGGAAAAAAATCCAATAGAAGAATACTTACAAGGACAGGTGTTAAATGCTCATTTCATAGAATAACAAACGTAGCCAATACTTGGAATCTAAAAGCGCATTCTAGAAAGGACAAAAATAGGTTTTAACTATCAAATCCCAGGAATGTATTGGAGCCTAGATTTAAACCTAAGAATACTTACAGCACTGAGCTTATGGTCCTGCTTAAGCACAAAAAATGTCTGGGTTACAAACATTGCTCATAAATATAATCACTTTGTTCACCAGCAATGAATTTTTGAAAATAGATTTTAGCACACTATCGATCTGACTACGTTCTGTTATAAAATTACGCTGCATAAACTGTCTTCAACTTTGAGCTATGAAGTTCAGGAACTTACCAAGAATCATTTGGATTTCCTGATTCACAGGAAGGAGGTGGGTCAATAATATTCAGGATTCAAGGACAAGAATGAGTATTAATTCTCTTTTGCTAAATGGCAAGATCACCTTTTTGATACTTCTTTTTCCAGCACAAAAGTTTTTCTATTTCTTCAATTTTCTCTTGTTCCTACTGGAGCTCCTGTTTTGATCTCTGCCAAGATTGGTAATATTGCTTCCAATTGATGGGAGGACCAGAGAGAATCCAATATCCACCTGGTCTCAAAATTCTATCCACTTCTATCAAATACATACCATCTGCAAACAAATGAAGCTACACAAATCAATTTGAGAATCAAATCAGTAAATTCAAGGCTCTTCTATAGCTCAGAATTTTAACTTTAACAAAAGCATTAATCCTATAAAAGTCCCCAGTACCATTTGCAGTCCAAGGTATCAAACACCGTGAACATTGAGACATGTCAAAATCCCTGGAAGGGTAAGGAAGCTGGTGTGTCCCCATTACACCAATCACAGCAGGCACGCCTCGCTCCAAAGAAAACTGCACTTGGGCTTCATGTGAATCCCTTGGTGAAAATGACATGGTCAAAACATTTCTCTTCAAAAGTTATGCACCCCATCTTGCCACCTAAGAATGCCATAAGGATTTCAGATAAGGGCATTTCCTCAAACTCCATAAATCATTGCAAAAACAAAATACAGGACTTATCACCAAACTTTGCCACCCGTACATATATATAGTTGTCATTAATAATCTTAAACAGCTCAAGGAGGTATTTCACAAATAATATTCACCATTATCCTTTGTAAACTTGCTAGAGAAGCCAAGCTTGTTCACCTACTATCTTGTTTCTCAAAGTCCATTCGTTTTAGCTCGAAACTTGAGGTAGACTTTATTTATGTTCATAACTCACCTATTAACATAATTATGTCTACAAGATTTATTATTTGTATTTTTGTTTTTTATTGTAGGATATTTATTATTTAAAATGTCAAAAGCACAAGGAATAGGGAAGCTACCTTAAAATGGGAAGTTGAAGAAAGTCCCAACTCTTGGAAAGATGCAGATCCAATGTTGCTCATGGATACAAATCATTTAATTGGATTACAAGATGACCTTGAGTGCCCAAATACATGTATAGAATGTTCGTCAATGAAGACTTCCATAAGGACCATGATGACTTAGAGGTTTTTTGAAATATTAGGAAGCACATCCTTTACTTGATTGCCGCCAGACCAATAATATTACCATATAACGATGTTGTCAAATCTATATCCAGACACATTAATCTTGGAATGAGATCAGTCATAAGTGAAGGTAGGGTTTCCATAGCTTATTTACAACCCTATTCATTCAAAATAATGTTCAAGATGAAGAAAATTCAAGTGCTATTGAACAAAACATTTCTAGATGAGTACAGAGCCAAGGAATTCAATCTAGTAAAAAAATTGAAAGATTGGTGGACTGAATATAAGGCCTTCTTAGAAAAGAATAATTGGATGTATTCTACACAATACTTGAGATACCCATATTGGTTTATGAAAACCATGACTTTTATGGTATATGGAGAGGAGGGATCCTCTCATTTTAAAATAAAATGGAATCTATTAGCACATCGTGTAGTAGACACATGGCATGATTTCAATTGGGTGAGCATCTTGTCTGTCAATCTACTGTGCTTCACTAGGATGCTTAAAAAGGTATAAGGATACAAAAATAGATTTTTTACATGTTATTTTACATATTAGATGCATTTTGTTCCTATAATCCTTTTAACAAAATGGGATGAGAGTGGGAACCTAGTCTTCTACCTATGCATGTATATTGTTCTGAATTGTGGTCCTCCAACTATAGGTTATATTTCTATAACAGAAATTAAAGCCTTGCAAAAATTAAAAGAGAAATGAAGGGTAACCATACCAGTCATGATAAATTCCAATAAGGCCTCTTCCATATATCAAACCAAGTGTATTATTTCTTGCAATGGTTGGGACAACATTCATAACCCAAACTTTGTCAGATGTAAGTGCTGCTACAAAGCCACCAAGACCTGCATTAATGTCCATAATATTGCGATATCTACTCTCCCCAATATATTTGTTCATTCTTTTGTAGCCTTTCACGTGCTTTCTCCACAACTGTGTATCAGCATTATATGTCTCGGCAGTAACACTTGATAATGAACCACTGAGAATTCTAGGAGGAACAACATTCAGGCGCTTTGGGAACTTCTCCAAAATCCCTCCAGACACATCATTGGAATCACTGAGTTTAGGCATTTGCATAGTGCATCTTTGCATTCTCTTATGCCTTTGGGGTCAGCAAATTTTATAGACATTATCAGATAAGCATAAAATTTCAATCATCTGAGTAAAACTAGGCCATCTGAGTAAAACTAGGGCACTGTCAAAGCAGATCGGGAGAAAAACAAACTCTTCTTGTACTGTAATGAAATACGAAGCCAATTATGCAAACATGCTTGAATTTTTTTAAGATTTAGACAGTTAAACTTAAACCTATCTGCAACACAAGGTCAATTCATGCATGGCCATTAAAATGTAAAAGCAGATAGGAAATTTCAAAACTCACATAATAATGATGAAATCAAAATGTATCTTTGACTTGTATTTAGGATATAAAGTTGATTCAGGATATAAAGTTGATAATCCCTTGAATATTGTAGCATTCACAATTAAAATAAAAAATTATAATAGGTCAATGGCCATTCTATCAATTGTTACAAAGCAGTTCTTTAGATTTCTACATGTCAGAAAATTATGACAAACAAATAGACCATGTACTTCAACTTAATAGCAATGCAAGTTTAAATTTTTCATAGTCAACCACACTGACATTTTAGTTCAAAGGAATCCTACAACCACAATGCACTTCGTAACATATCCATTGCAAGATTGATATCCAATTTATAATTTGGCATGATATTAGTCTTCTAAAGGAAAAAAATCCAATAGAAGAATACTTACAAGGACATGTGTTAAATGCTCGTTTAATAGAATAACAAATGTAGCCAATACCTAGAATCTAAAAGCACATTCTAGGAAGGACAAAAATAGGTTTTAACTGTCAAACCCCGGGAATGTATTGGAGCCTAGATTTAAACCTAAGCACAAAAATTTTATGGGTTACAAACATTGCTCATAAATATAATCACTTTGTTCACTAGCAATGAATTTTTGAAAATAGATTTTAGCACACTATCGATCTGATTATGTTTTGTTATAAAATTACACTACATAAATTGTCTTCAACTTTGAGCTATGAAGTTCAGAAACTTACCAATAATCATCTGGATTGCTCGATTCACAGGCAGGAGGTGGGTCAATAGTATTCAGGCTTCTAGGACAAGAACGAGTATTAATTCTCTTTTGCCAAATCGCAAGATCACCTTTTTCATACTTCTTTTCCCAGCACAAAATTTCTGTTATTTCTTCAATTTTCTCTTGTTCCTGTTGGAGATCCTCTTTTTATCTTTGCCAAGATTGGTAATACTGCTTCCAATTGATGGGAGGAATAGAGAGAATCCAATATCCACCTGGTCTCAAGACTCTATCCACTTCTATCAAATACATACCATCTACAAACAAATGAAGCTACCCAACTCAATTTGAGAATCAAATCAGTAAATTCAAGGCTCTTCTATAGCTCAAAATTTTAACTTCAACAAAAGCATTAATCCTGTAAAAGTCCCTAGTACCATTTGCAGTCCAAGGTATCAAACACCATGAACATTGAGACATGTCAAAAGCCCTGGAAGGGTAAGGAAGCTGCTGTGTCCCCATTACACCAATCACAGCAGGCACACCTCACTCCAAATAAAGTTGCACTTGGGCTTCATGTGAATCCCTTGGTGCAAATGACATGGTCAAAACATTTCTCTTCAAAAGTTATGCACCCCACCTTGCCACCTAAGCATGCCATAGGGATTTCAGATAAGGGCATATCCTCAAACTCCGTAAATCATTGCAAAAACAAAATAAAAGACACTACTGCATGCATGCAATTGATGTACAACCATGAAATGGGAAATATACAACCATTTTCAAATCTGTCACTAGTTAAATCAATCCCAATTATTCGAGAAGATCCTGTAATTCTTGCCCCTTCAGTAGCCTATGTAGTTAAAGGCCAAATCAGAAGTCTAACAGATAATTAAAGAGTAAACTAGTTGTGCCCAGAGGTGTTCTCGAGCACAGGGGAGATGTTGTCATGTTTGTACAGCTGTAATAAAATATTATTAAAGAGTAAACTAGTTTTGTCCAGAGGCGTTCTCGAGCACAGTATGGGGGAGCATGGGGAGATGTTGTCACGTTTGTAGGTGACGCTGTAATAAAATAGTAATAAATTTTATACCCAACATGTTGATCTACCCAAAATTAAAATTAAATTGATCCCTCCAGACACTTGATAGAGCCTAGATTTGGATCTAGGCTGGTCATAATGATCCCAAAAAATTGCAGACATGGGAGCTGAACTATAAACTAATCATAATTATCCTTAACAAAATTGCAGTTTTTGAACTTCAGTGTATACACATGAACAAAAAGGGAGAGAACACTTGTTCTTAGAACTTACAGCAAGCCCAACACGCCCAAGGAAAAATATTGCTACTGTTGAACCCTTCTTGCGTTTGGCTACGTTCAAAGTTGCACCCATCCCTGATTCTACAACAAAAATAATTTTGAATAAGAAATTCAATCAAGGAAATGATCATGGATGGTTTTATTAACAATCCAGCAAACCACACTTTAAGAATTGAATTACCCACTTTGTAAAACATTATATAGTTTAAATCAGTATAAAAAATTCCAGGAAGTGATTTACCTATTGAGACACCACAACTTAGAATACAGACTTTGTTAAGAGGAGCCTTTGAATTAATTTTGGCAACACAACCGACATGCACAACAGTGTACTCGTGAAAGTCGATGTACCAAGGAAATGGTAAATCAGTTTTCCATTGATTGAAAAACTTGACTTTCCATCATTGATCATAACCCCTTTTTCAGTATTAATCCTTAGCAGATCACACATGTTGCTCTCCTCTGACTTGCAGTGTCTGCATTCTCCACATTCTCCAGTAAATACAGGAAGTGCACTGTCACCCTCCTTGAGGTCAGTCACTCCTTCTCCAACACTCTCAACAATTTTGTGTCAACCATGTTATAATTATAATTAGTAAGCAACAAATCACCAAAAAATTCATATCATTTTTCCCTCTTGAAATTCTACATCTCTGCTACTATGACTAATCAAATTTTCTCAATTTTTTTTAATACAAACTTCATGGCAAGAACAGAGTGTATACCCAGCTACTTCATGTCCAAAAATGTAGGGAAAGAGAGGAGTTTTGCCCTGCAACGAAAGCAATGTTAGACGTTTCATTATTAAGCAAATTTCAGAATACAGGAAAGAAGAATCAGTTTGAGAATACAGGCAAGAAGAATCAGCAAGTTTCTACACAGTCAATGATGGATTTGAGAGAAAACATTAAAGACCTGCCAATTTTGTCAAATTTATCTAAGCAACACGGTTCATTATTTGCGGTCAATTCCTCCTCAGTCATGGATTGCAGGCCTACAGAAAACAAGTATGTTGAGTATGTTCCCATGATTGGGGCCTGTTCCTTTCCTTATAACCTAGCACCAAATAAGGATTCAATACCACAAGTAAATGCTGGAAACAAGAATAGCGGAAATGAAGGTTTGGGTTTTCAAACTGAAGGAGCAGAAAAGTCTGAGGATGAAATGCTGTTGAACTCTCTGTGGGAAGAGGAGATAGAAAGGATGAGCACTGGAAAATTTTTGGAGTTCTAAGATAGAAGAGAAGGTAAAAGAGGCAAGCATCAAAGCATGGTGATAATGCCTCCTCAAAGGAGATATTTTGATCCTTTTGTTCAATCTCAGCATGAAGCAAGCATTGCTTTTGGTCAAGTAGACACTCAAATGTTAGATTCTGTATAGGGCTTCACGGGAAGATATTCTTTCTCCAGAAATGCAAGGACTGTCAGAGTTATGCTCGTTCAAAAGAGATGAGAACAATAAAAAATCCCTTTATTTTTTGCTCCAACAATCTGTAAATTTCCAGTAAAGAAATATTAATTTCAGATTGATTTTTAGATCCTTAAACCCTCATTTTCAATTATTTATTTTATCTAATTTTCTGTATAACGGATCTTTAATTTTCAAAATATAAATTGAACTTTCAGATTTGTTTTAGCCTAAGAATATCTCTATTTAATCATTGTTTAAAAGCTATGTAAATATGGAATTTACTTGCTACAATTCAAATTAGAACTAGATTTACCCTAAGTCCATTTACCCCTTTCTCTCCTTGAATACACCTTGGACTTAGATTTTTTTCAGCATTCCCCCCTTTGAGCTAGATAGGAGAGCTGACCTAAACTGAGAGATAATACTATCAAGATGACAGTGGGTAGTATGTAATAAAGAAAATAATATTACAAGTGGAGCATAGTCAATTTGGATACAGAAAACAGAGAGTTTTTAGCTCCAATAGAGGAAGATGCCTAAAACCCCCTCCACACAAAGGTTAGATTTAATAGAACACGAAGCTGAGAATCTTTTTAGAATTGATTGGAACAACCCCAACCAAGTGCCCTTTTATCGGGTGAGGATCTTCGCTGCAAAGAAGGGCCCTGTAAATAAGATATTTGCCTAATCACACATGCAAGTTCTGGAGAATCATACTCGAACCATGCCAACGACAGGTTCTATTTTACTAAACGCTTCTGATAAGCCTTTTTGCATTCACCAGAACCAAACTTGTTGCTCCCAGCTAGCTTTTTGGAGCCTGTAATAACAAATGCAATTAGTTCACAGGTTGATCGGGCTTTACAACATAGAACTTCTTTATTGGATTTTTGAATTCACGTTATTACATATATATAATAATAAATATGACATCTTAATTTACCTTACTCACTTGGTGCTCTGTGCTTTGTACCTTTATCAGATAGAATTGAGCCAATATAGGACAGGCCCTTACTGCATGCTCGAGAAATAAACTTCTTTAATAGAAATTTTTTTGGAAGAACTCTTATTACGTATATAATATTACATCTTGTTAGCACCTTATACACCATGTATCTCACAACGCAACCAATCAAGGAAGGACAAGTGATTTATTTTCGAACTTACACTTCAGGACATGGAGGAGGGTGGCTGACTGGATGGGGATGGATTTACAATGGGGGTTACGTACTTGTTGGGATCGATGGATCGGCTGGCTTTGGGTCTGAAGGTTAGTTAAGGAGATATCACGCACAGGAAATGGGTAGTCGCTAGTGTGAAAAAATATAGACACTGGTATCATATATTGGCGAATATGGAAATCCCCAAGTTTCTTAAATAAAAACGCCCGTTCTAGCATCAGCAGGCAGGTTTTTAAAATTGCAGGGAAAAAGAAAACCACTACAACCTCATAAAAACAGAGAAAAACTCAAATATTTGTCTAATATAATAAAGCAAACAATATTCTGTTAAAGGTTGGCACAAGACATTATTAATACTAACAGCCTAAGTATAAAGACTAGGAATTGTCTTTAAAAGTCCATGCAAACACTTATAGATGAATTTTCAAAAATAAAAATACTAATGTGTCAACAGTGGCTTGTGAGGTCAGTGAAAGCAGGTATCTATATAACCCCACGTGAAAGCAGGTATCTATATAACTCCCACTAGGGTTCATGCACTTCCAAGTGACAAGGTAGTGCTTGTGCTTGTTCTTGTGGATGTGCAGCAGGGCATGCAACAACAATTGGGGCCAAGTGGACACTAAAACACATGACTTAAAGTTACAATAAACCAAATCAATCTTAAGCAATCTCTATGTTGGCAATGTCTAATTTCTAATTTACAATAAAATATTATGTTGGCAATGTCTAATTTCCAGGAAAACAAGCAATAGCTTACCCTTAACATGATAAAATAACTGATAGAAAATCTCCTCAATTTCATACAAGTAGCCAATCAAATTAATAATGATTTGTCAATAAAAATTTCCATTCACCTGCCTGCTCCATTTAACATAATATTAAGGGTGGTCTAGAAACATATCTTTTCAGCCACTGCCATGTGCCCTCTTGCATGTTTCCTGTATTCACTTCTTCCAAAGAAAAGTCTTGATTGATTTCCTCTGAGTTCCCAATTCTCTTCTGCACCATTAGAACAAGGATTTGGAAAATATGTGGTATAATCTTTGTAAAGCTATTGATAGTAGATGCATTTTGAAACTCTTTTTTCAGTAAATAATGTAGTAAGTGGGACGTATCTGCCTTTGTCTAAACACTACTATCATTTAACAGCACTACAAGTAACATCACCAAATCCCATAAGAATGGTTCCTCAATCTTATCCACTTCATTATCAAAGATAAGCCAGGGATTTAGAGGGTAGGATTTACCCAAAGTGATACCTTTTAATGCCCCTACAAACAATATATTAATGATAGAGTTCACCATAATTTGTTGAGGATAACTTTGGTATCTTTATACACATTCACTTACGAATGGCAAGAGATATTGCATTGCATTGCCTCCTGGCCACTTCCATGTGCATAAAACCTCTATTTCACACCATATTCTACAAGAATAAATTTCATTGCAAATTGTAATGCTCATGTTCTCCTTTGTGATGTGTGAAGTCTTCATCAGTGAACCAAACAACAATTTATCTTTTCCAAGGGCCAAACCAATCCTGTCCATGAAAATTAGAAATCTCGTATGCATATTTTTTTGCAAGTAAGTCCACAAATTGATCATCAGTACATACTCCAACATCCGACTATGTTTGAAAGGATTGACTACTATTTTAAAGGAAACTCATTAGCTTTGAGAAAAAGATACCTTACAGGAAATGCCAAAGTTGTAAGTACGTTTCTTTTAGTATTTCATTGCCTAGCTATTACACATTTTTCAGACATTCTAGGACACAATGATGTATGATGATTAGAGAAATGGTGGTGTGAGTACCTTCATTGCTCCTGAAAAGACATGACTACAATTTTCAATGTAGAGATATATCTAGACAAATCTTAGTCTAATAAGCCAATCTCTTCAACTCCGAAGATGGCTTGAAATAGTAAAAGGAAGAATGAAGGTTGCAAGAGCATTGTATTGGAACAGAAGAGGGAACGAGAGTGGGAGTTCCAAGAGAACCATTTCCCCAAAAACCACAGGAGTGGGGCATCCCATGGTTAGCTAAACCAGTTGTGAATGTTTTTGGCCATTTGGAATTGTTGTGTCCCTTTCTCGAGATGGAGCACCAAGCACAACAGTAGCAACATTTTCCCAGAAGTGAACATCAGGCTATCATGATAGTGCTATTACAGCTCCAGTGGCCTCTCCTGCACAATATCTTGATGCAATTGATTCAGCTATACCTGTAGCAAAAAAAATCCAAAGAATGTCTTCAAAAGCATAGGCTTCTGCTCTTTCCTAGTTGACATCCTTTAAGGAGTTCAACAAACTAGTCATTTCTGCTCTGTCTTGATTGTGAAGTCCAAACAGAAGACAGAAAATGAAAACAGTTGTTTCTGCCATATCCATTGGACAATCCTTGGACCTATTAACTGCATTTTCCAATAACTTTATTGTAAGATCAATTTCTGTTCTTGTAGAAACATCGATATTCTTCATAACATCATGAATGTCCTCTACCAATTCCTCCATGTGGCCAACTACTGACTCTAGCCATTTGCGCAGCTGAGCAAGTACAAAAGCCCATTCATTTTCCCCAAATTCTTTCCAACAATACCCAATATTAACTGCCATTAATTGAGCCAAACTCAGTTCTTTGGCTTGTTCCCATCTTATATCTCTACTTGACAATGTAGCCAAGGAGGCCAAGAGAAATTCTCTTTCTTGTGCACTTGTGTCATCTGTGGATGTCATCCTTAAGGTTTCCATCCCACCAACTGAACTCAAAGGAAAACAAGACACTGCCACACAAACCCATTCTTCTACATATGAAACATACAAGAGAAAAATATTATGTTGGCAATGTCTAATTTCTAGGAAAGCAAGCAATAGCTTACCCTTAACATGATAAAATAACTAATAGAAAATCTCCTCAATTTCATACAAGTAGCCAATCAAATTAAAAATGATTTGTTAATAAAAGTTTCCATTCACCTACCTGCTCCATTTAACATAATATTAAGGGTGGTCCAGAAATATCTCTTTCCAGCCACTGCCATGTGCCCTCTTGCATGTTTCCTGTATTCACTTCTTCCAAAGAAAAGTCTTGATTGATTTCCTCTAAGTTCCCAATTCTCTTCTACACCATTAGAACAAGGATTTGGAAAATATGTGGTATAATCTTTGTAAAGCTATTGACAGTAGATGCATTTTGAAAATCCTTTTTCAGTAAATAATGTAGTAAGTGGGACATATCTGCATTTGTCCAAACACTACTATCATTGAACAGCACTGGAAGTAACATCACCAAAGCCCATAAGAATGGTTCCTCAATCTTATCCAATTCATTATCAAAGATAAGCCAGGAATTTAGAGTGTAGGATTTACCCAAAATGATACCTTTTAATGCCCCTACAAACAATATATTAATGATAGAGTTCACCATAATTTTTTGAGCATAACTTTGGTATCTTTTTGCACATTCACATAAGAATGGCAAGAGATATTGCACTGCATTTCCTCCTCGTCACTTCCATGTGCATAAAGCCTCTATTTCACACCATATTCTACAAGAAGAAATTTCTTTGCAAATTGTGATGCTCATGTTGTCCATTGTGATGTGTGAAGTCTTCATCAGTGAACCAAACAATAATTTATCTTTTCCAAGGGCCAAACCAATCCTGTCCATGAAAATTAGAAATCTCATATGCATATTTTTCTGCAAGTAAGTCCACAAATTGATCATCAGTACAGACTCCAGCCTATGACTACATTTGAAAGGATTGACTGCTATTTTAAAGGAAACTCGAGATTTGAGAAAAAGATACCTTACAGGAAATGCCAAAGTTGTAAGTATGTTCCTTTTAGTATTTCATTGCCTAGATATTACACATTTTTCAGACATTCTAGGACACAGTGATGTACGATGATCAGAAAAATGATGGTGTGAGTACCTTCATTGCTCTTGAAAAGACCTGACTACAATTTTAAATGTAGAGATATATCTAGACAAATCTTAGTCTAATAAGCCAATCTCTTCAACCCCAAAGATGGCTTGAAATTGTAAAAGGAAGAATCAAGGTTGCAAGAGGATTGTATTGGAGTAGAAGAGGGAACAAGAGTGGGAATGCCTCACGAACCATTTCCCCAAAAACCATAGGAGTGGGGCATCCCAAGATTAGCTAAACCAGTTGTGAATGGTTTTGGCCATTTGACATTGTCGCATCCCTTTCTCGAGATGGAACACCAAGCACAACAGTAGCAACATTTTCCCACAAGTGAACATCAGGCTGTCATGATAGTGCTATTACAGCTCTAGCGGCCTCTCCTGCACAAGATCTTGATGCAACTGATTCAGCTATGTTAGTTTTTCAACATTTAAGCTAGCATTATGTTAGGATCTTTACTGAGAGAATAACAAGTACAACAATCAAACACAAGAGACAATGAAAACAATGTTTTTGATCGGGGAAACCATAAATGGAGAAAACCCCACAACTTCCTCAAAGATAGAATCACCACAAGATGTAAGACCCCAAAAATAGTAAGATGCACTCCCAACAGTAGTAGTCTTCTTCTTCTGTCTAGCCCCAGTATTTCCTTCCTCACTAATGCACCACAATTGAGTGAGTGAGTGATGTGTAGTATAATTGATAAATAGAGAGACTCTCACTCTCTATTTATATTCTTCTATTCACTTGAAGTTCACTCAATCATGTCGACCCAACTTAACAATTACTTACTAGAGCCTACATCTCAATGAGTGTATAATAACTCTAGTGCCTCGAAACTGTGGGGGCTTTAGCAATGACTTGACAAGACTTGTTTACATTATTAATCCTCCCGGTCCGAACATAAGGGCATGACAACATGACTCAAATACATAATAGAAACATTGTGGAATAAACATCGGGTTACAATATATAAGATACATAGAAGAATACATTCCGAAGTTACAAATACATCAACACTCCCTCTTAACTAGGAAGGTATTCTTTCGACACAATTTTTAGCGTTGGTCTTCTTCTCTGGATCAACTGGATCATCTTCGTCTTCAAGTCATATTCATCTTCAAGTCATCTTCATCTTCAAGTCATCTTCGTCTTCAAGTCATCTTCATCTTCAAGTCATCTTCATTATCGAATATGGATCACCTCTTGATCTGGATCATCATAGAACATCATCATTGGATCTGGATCATCACTCGATCTAGATCATCATCACTGGACTAGATCTAGACCAGCGTAGATGCAAATACTAGGCTCTATCAAGAGCTGAGAGGGATCAAATCCAATGAAGCACACTGCAACCATTTCTTCCCTGGCCCACCATGATGATTTTCTTTATTCCGGATCATGGGACAAGACTGTGAAGGTCTGGAGAATATCAGATATGAAATGTATTGAAACAATCTATGCTCATGACGACACTGTCAACACTGTTATAGTAGGACCCGATGGATTGCTCTTCACCGGATCGGATGACTGCACGGTCAAGATCTGGAGAAAAAATCTTGGGCCGTCACCGCATATGCTCCTCACAACCCTTCGCGGTGAAAGTGGCCCTGGCCGTGATAATGGGATGGGGCCCGTAAAAGCTCTTGCCCTGAACGCTAATGGATATGCTCTGTACCCGGGAACTTCCAACGGTCAAATAGTTTGCTGGGAGAAAGAACGATACTCTTCCTCACAAATGCACCAGATCGATATCCTTGGCGGCCCACAACATGCAATTCTATCTCTGGCAACAGGGGGTAATAATCTGTTATTCAGTAGATCCTCTGATGCAACGATTCATACTTGGATCAGATCGGATTTCGGCTCGCATGCTTGTATTTCGACAATGATGAGAGCCCATGGAGGCACTGTGAAATGCATCGTTTCCACCCTTGATGATGAAAATGATGGTATGCTTTTTACTGGAGGCCTTGATGGAGCAGTAAAGCTATGGTGCATTAGTGTAAAGCAGAGACGAAGGCCTTTAACAGCAGTAGACAACGGATATAATAATTGATTTTTGTATTTTTCATTTCTATAGTGACAGCGAATTTGTGCATAGTATTAATGTTGCTGTGTCAAAGAACTTTTTCGGATCTTACTTTTCCAGAGGGCTCTATCCAGGTTGATAACACCAAGCTCTAAATTATTTGCTTCGTTACTTTTCCTGCGGGCTCTATCCGGGTTGATAACGCCAAGCTCTAAATCATTTTTCTAGCCGATATTTGTTTTGTTTTATAATTAAAAAAACTATTATTTTATTAATAAAAGTAACGTTACGTAACGTTACAAGCGTTACGTAACGTTACAAGATCTCCCCCATACTGGGCTGTAGAGAGCCTCTTGGCTCAATCATCACTCAATCTGGATTTGGATCTGGATCATCTCTCGATCTGGATCATCACTGTTGGATCTAGATCATCACTCGATATGTATCTCTTGGAGTCATCATAACTGGATCTGGATCATAGCTCGATCTGGATCATCTCTTGTCGTCATCATGTGTGTACTATCTCATCATAAGAAGTTCTACAGAGCCAGCCATTTTTCATGCTGGTTGTAGGCCTAGCCACCAGCTAGGTCTTCACCCAACACTTACATCTGACCTACTCGTCAGAAAGGCACGCCCAGCACTCACATCTGATCATGTAGTAAACTACAATCACATCAGAAAGGCCCAACACTCACATTCACCAGCATGGTAGGCACATCAACTACCATCTGTGAAATGGCTCTGCACTTACATTGGACCTACTCGTTAAAAGGGCATGCACTCACATATGACCTAGTAGGAACTGAATCCTACACCCTTGTTAGAATGGCCCACAGTCCCTGACTGAGCTACCTAGTAACGGACAAGGTGCCTCCACTCTCCTTGAGAGTGTCAGTTTCCCTTACATCTGTCCTACTCGACAGAATGGCTTGCACTCACATCTAACCTGGTAGGAACTGAATTCTACACCCTCACCAGAATGGCCCCCAGTCCCTGAATGAGCTACCTGGTAATGGACCAGGTGCCTCCACTCTCCTTGAGAGTGGCAGTTTCCCTTACATCTGTCCTACTCGACAGAATGGCTTGCACTCACATCTGACCTGGTAGGAACTGAATCCTACACCCTCGTCAGAATGGCCCCCAGTCCCTAACTGAGCTACCTGGTAATAGACCAGGTGCCTCCACTCTCCCTGAGAGTGGCAGTTGCCCTTACATCTGTCCTACTTGACAGAATGGACAACACTCACATCTGACATGGGAGGAACCTAATCCTTTAGCCATGACAGAATGGTTCAGCCGTTACATCTGACCATGGAAGGAACCAATCCTCTCTCCATGTCAGAATGGCTCTCTCAGTCTCGGACTGAGTGTTCCTGGTAACTAACCAGGTGCCTCCATTCCTAGAATGGCAGTCAGCACTCATATCTGACATGGAAGGAACCAGAAGGTATCATCACTTTCTCTTGGAGGTAACCTCAATCTGGAGAACACCAAGTGTCTCTCTGAAGTACTTGAACATCATCCTAGCCAATGGCTTCATCAATACATCAGCTATTTATTCCTCCATTGCAACATACTGGAGCTTCGCTACTCCTCTCTACACCATATCCCTGATATAGTGATACTTGATCTCGATATGCTTCGACTTGTCATGGAACACTATATTCTCTGACAACTTCACGCAACTCTGGTTGTCACAATGTATACAAGTAGCATCCAACTGGAGATCAAATATATCAGACAGTATCTTTCACAGCCATACTGTGTCACATCTAGCTGAACAAGTTGTGACATACTCTGCTTTAGCTATACTCAGTGCCACACAGGATTTCTTCCTGCTAAACCAAGAGATCACACCTGATCCCATACTGAAGCAACATCCCTAAGTACTCTTCCTATCGATGGCACTGCCTGCCCAATCTGAATCAACATAACCCTCTAGGCTAATCTTTTGATTCGCATCGTACTTAAGCCCATAATCAATTGTACCCTTCAGGTACCTCAGAATATGCTTTGCAGCAATCAAGTGAACACTTCTCGGATCTGTTAGGTATTGGCTCAAGGTGTTCACAGCAAAGCAAATGTCTGGTCTTGTGTTCGTCAGGTACATCAATGACCCAATCATCTGACAATGCATCGTAGCATCAATCAACTCTAATGAATCATCACTCAATAGCTTCAGGTTCGATGCCATAGGTGTGGCCATAGTCTTGCAGTCCATCATCCTAAACCTCTTTAGGATCTCTACTGCATACTTCCCTTGTCCAAGGAAGATTCCATCTGTACTCTGCCACACTTCCATACCTAGAAAGTAATGCATCATTCCCAAGTCCTTCATCTCATACTCAGCAGCAAGATTTCTCTTCGTATCAGCAATCAACCCATCTGTACCTATCACAAATAGATCATCTACATACAGTAGGAGCATCACTGGGTTGCCATCTTCAACCTTGTAGTATAGGTTGGAATCTGCTTTACTCTTGGTAAAGCCCAAACTGGATAGAAAGCTATCAATCCTACTGTACCAGGTTTTGGGTGCATGTTTCAAACCATACAGGGCTTTCTTCAATCTGCATACATGAGACTCTCTGTCATGTGTCTCAAATCTGAGTGGTTGTTCTACATACACTTCCTCTTCTACTACACCATTCAAGAAGGTAGCCTTGACATCCATCTGGTGTATCTTCCATTTCATTACTGCAGCCAAAGCAAGTACTGATCTGATAGAAGTGTATCTGGCTACAGGTGCAAAGGTCTCTTCATAGTCTATTCCCTCTTTCTGAGAGAATCCTCAAGCTACAAATCTTACCTTATACTTTTCAATGCTACCGTCTGCAGCATGCTTGATCTTGTAGATCCATTTTGAAGTGACAACTGACTTCTCTTTTGGTCTTTGGACAACATCCCAAACATCATTCTTCATGATCAATTGGTATTCTTCGATCATAGCATCCTTTCGTTCTTTTTATTCTGCCGCCTCTTCATAACTGGAAGGTTCTTTATCAATGAAATCACATAGTAAAGCTAGATGCCCACAATTTGATCTAGTTCTCTTTCTTTCTCTGTGATTCTCTTATGGAGCCCCATATCTTTCCGCACCTTGGATAAGTTCACGTACCCAAGCAGGTTTCCTCTTATGAGGATTCTTCTCTAGAGGTGGATCTACAGGTATTTGTGGTTCCTCGAACTCTCAATCTTCTTCTTGATCTTCTTTGTCCATGATTGTATCATGAATTCTGGGTACTTCTGCTTTCGCTTCTTTAGGTTCTTTAGCAGGTCTCTTTCTGGATTTGCTGTAAGTTTTGCCTTCATCAAATATCACATCCCTGTTGATGTCAATCTTCTTGTATCCTGGGAAGTAGATTCTATAAGCCTTCAAGCTTTCAGAGTATCCCACAAATATACCCTTCTTTCCTGAAGGATCTAATTTTTTTCTCTTCTCTTTTGGAATGTGTATGTACACGGGACAGCCGAATATTCTGAGATGGCTGACTTCTGGTTTCTTGCTGGAGAAGACTTCTTCAGGAGTCTTTTTCTCGAGTACTCTATGTGGAGTATGGTTCTGCACATACACTACTGTTCTGGCAGCTTCAGCCCAAAGATGCATAGGTAGATATTGATCATGAAGCATAGCTCTTGCAGCTTCCATGATAGTTCTGTTCTTCTGTTCTACAATCCCATTCTGTTGTGGATTATAAGGAGTGGAAAACTCCCTCTTAATCCCTGATTCTTTACATAGCTCTTTGAATTCATTTGAAGTGAATTCTCCACCATTATCTGATCAAATGGTCTTTATCTTCTTTTCAGTATGGTTTTCGATCAAGGATTTGAATTCTTTAAACTTGTTGAATACTTCATCTTTGTTCTTCATAAAGTAAATCCATGTCTTTCTAGAAAAATCATCAATAAAAGAAACATAGTATGCATACCCGCTAAGTGAGTTTGATGACATAGGACCGCATACATTGTAGTGGATGATTTCTAGAATGCTTTTGGCTTTGCTTTCGCTGCTTGGAAATGTATTCTTTGTATTCTTTCCTTACGCACATCCTTTGCAAACCCCATCATGTTTTGCTTGAATTTATGGAATACCTTCGATAGCTTTACTTGCAATAGGTAGTGCTCTGTAATGCACATGTGCAAGTATTCTATGCCAAAGCTCATTTGGCTCTACTGTGTGATGGATCAAGGGTTGTTCTAGATGGCCCTTCAATTTGTACAAGCCTCCTTCTTGTTCTCCAATCACTACCGCATCATCGATAATATTTCCTTTTGGGCACATGATGACTTGACCATCTATGAATGCCACCCGCATTCCTTTTGCATCCAATGCTGAAATGAATAGAAGGTTCTTCTTCAGTCCTGGCATAAACAATACTTCTTTCATTGTTAGAGACTTACCAGAGTCTAGCTTGTATGAAGATTCCCCACTACCTTTTATTGGATATTGGTAGTCATCTCCTAGTTTCACCTTGTGAGGTGATTCATGTTCTAACAGTCTTATAAAAGATTCTTTGAATCCCGTCATATGTTTGGAAGCCCCACTTTCTATGAGCCAATCATCACTTCCATGAGTAATGTTACCTGTGAGAGCTGATATCAGAACATATCCATCCTCACTTGAATAATCTTCACTTTCATATCTGGATCTCTTTCTGGATGGTTCATCATCCTCTACAGCATGAGCATGATGTCTTCTTTTGTTTCTCTTCTTCACTATCTTCTGTTTGTTAGGACAATCTTTTCTAAAGTGTCCTGCTTCATCACAAGCATAGCATATGACCCTAGACATATCTCTTCTAGTATTATCTTTGTAAGAACGCTTACCTTTAGAGCCACGAGGTTTCCTTTTGCTTGACTTGGAGTGAGACTTGGAGCGTACTGTAAGAGCTTGGTCTTCACTTCCCATCTTCTCTTCTTGAGCTACTATCCGAGCTTCTTCTTGAGAGCATTCTTCCTATAGTCTGCTGAATTTGACTAACTTATTTCTAGCACAGATTCCTTGAATGAAAGCATCCCATGACCTAGGGAGGCCATTCAAAGTAGTCATCACAATCTCTACATTTTCCGCTTCTTCATCAACGGCTTCTAATTTCTCCTTGATCTGAGAAACCCTTGTGAAGTAAGACCAGATAGTTTCTGCATTCTGAATCTTCACATTCTTCAGTTGGTTCCTCAAGGTCATCTTCTGATTGATGTTTTTTCCTTCAAAAAATTTGGTTAGGGCATCAAGCATAGCTTTAGGTGTCTTGAGAGAGGACACCTGTGGGATAAGGTGATCCTTAATAGAATCAGCAATGATCCTCTTTGCCATAACCATCTTTTTCTTATGTAAGGCCTTTGCCTCATCTCCCTCTGGAACTGGAACCTCCTCATGAATGTAGGAGTCTAATTCATTCTCTTCCAAGACCAGGGAGATCCTAT
>LPNX010288874.1:50354-222348 GCA_001517045.1 Pseudotsuga menziesii
AAAGCTTTTCATCAAGCTTGGTATGATGAGACATCTTAAATGAGAACCTCAAATGGAAATACAAAAGCTTTTATATCTTATTAGGTTCAAGATGTCGGAGATCTGAAACTTGAGCTGAAATCCTGTAGAGCTCGTTCAGGAGCAAACTAGGGTTTTTCTTTTCCGAAGTTTTGTCCACCCAAATGCCTTGAAATTTGTCCCTAACTTCGATTTTGGGGAGGAGATCAATCCAGGCCTGGGATCACTAAAAAATTCCTCTTCTGTAAAAATCCCTAATTTCCGACCCTAGTGACAGGTCCAAAACTGAAAAACCTCAGAATTGGATTCTGTTTCGACAGAAAGATGTGCCCTAAGGAGGAGAGTTGTTCCACCTTACTTTTGCTGAAAATATGTGGAGGAAGGTCCACAAACTAGGAAGCCCTAGTTCCCGCAGTTGCACATCGTCTTCTTCTTAGGTTAGCTCTGATACCATGTTAGTTTTTCAACATTTAAGCTAGCATTATGTTAGGATCTTTACTAAGAGAATAACAAGTACAACAATAAAACACAAGAGACAATGAACACAATGTTTTTGATCGGGGAAACCATAAATGGAGAAAACCCCACAACTTCCTCAAAGATAGAATCACCACAAGATGTAAGACCCCAAAAACAGTAAGATGCACTATCGACAGCAGTAGTCTTCTTCTTCTATCTAGTCCCATTATTTCCTTCCTCACTAATGCGCCACACTTGAGTGAGTGAGTGATGTGTAGAACAAGTGATAAATAGAGAGACTCTCACTCTCTATTTATATTCTTTTGTTCACTTGAAGTGCACTCAATCATGTCGACCCAACTTAACAATTACTTACTAGAGCCTACATCTCAATGAGTGTATAATAACTCTAGTGCCCCGAAACTGTGGGGACTTTAACAATGACTTGACAAGACTTGTTTACATTATTAATCCTCCCGATCGAAACATCGAGGCATGACAACATGACTCAAATACATAATAGAAACATCCTGGAATAAACATCGGGTTACAATATATAAGATACATAAAAGAATACATTCCGAAGTTAGAAATACATCAACAAGCTATACCTGTAGCGAAAATATCCGGAGAATGTATTCAAAAGCATGGGCTTCTGCTCTTTCCTAGTTGACATCCTTTAAGGATTTCAGCTAACTGGTCATTTCTGCTCTGTCTAGATTGTGAAGTCCAAACAAAATACAGAAAATGAAAATAGTTGTTTCTACCATATCCATTGGACAATCCCTGGACCTATTAACTTCATTTTCTAATAAATCTATTGTAATATCAACTTTTGTTCTTGTAGAAACATTGATATTATTCACAACATAATGAAGGCCCTCTGCCAATTCCTCCATGTGGCCAACTACTGACTCTGGCCATTTGCGCAGCTGAGAAAGTACAAACACCCATTCATTTTCCCCAAATTCTTTCCAACAATACCCAATATTAACTGCCATTAATTGAGCTAGACTCAGTTCTTTGGCTTGTTCCCATCTTATATCTCTTTCTTGTGTACTTGTGTCATCTGTAGACATCATCCTTAAGGTTTCCATCCCACCAACTGAACTCAAAGGAAAATAGGACACTTCCACACGAACCCATTCTTCTACATATGAAACATACAAGAGAAAAATATTATGTTGGAAATGTCTAATTTCTAGGAAAACAAGCAATAGCTTACGCTTAAAATGATAAAATAACTGGTAGAAAATCTCCTCAATTTCATACAAGTAGCCAATCAACTTAATAATGATTTGTCAATAAAAGTTTCCATTCACCTGCCTGCTCCATTTGACATAGTATTAAGGGTGGTCCAGAAAGATCTCTTTTTAGCCACTGGCATGTGCCCTCTTGCATGTTTCCTATGTTCACTTCTGCCAAAGAAAAGTCTTGATTAATTTCCTCTGAGTTCCCAATTCTCTTCCACACCATTAGAACAAGGATTTGGAAAATATGTGGTATAATCTTTGTAAATCTATTGACAGTAGATGCATTTTGAAACTCCTTTTTCAGGAAATAATGTAGTAAGTGGGAAGTATCTGCCTTTTTCCAAACACTACTATCATTTAACAGCACTGCAAGTAACATCACCAAATCCCGTAAGAATGGTTCCCGTAAGAGCTACCCCTCCACTCAAACCATGTACCTAAGCCAACAGAATTATACAATATCCAGTGCATTCCCTCGGTCTATGTTTTTCGATATATTTCAAATGGAATAAATAAATAAATAAGGGTTCGACTCACAATCCCAGCCCAGAGTGACAACAAAAATGTGAAAAAGGCATATTATTTCATATCGAAGGGGCATGGACAAATCCATCGCAGTGTTGGGTTTGGAGTGTTTGTTATTCTCCAAGAGAACCGAATGAATTGGAAAAATAAAACCAAGAACCTTGTTTAGCCCTTTTACATGATGATGTTGTGGAGATAAGATAAATAAGCAGAGAGAAGAATGAATGCTAAGTACCTTGACAGTCATGCGAAGATCGCTCTAAGGCCTCTATAAATTCTTCATGCGCTTCTTCACAATCTTCATGTTCATCAGAGGGATCACCATTTTCCCCCTCTCTCCCTTTCCCCTCCCCTTGCTCTTTCTGATTCTCCCTCTTTATAACACTCCCAGGATGACTATACTCTTCAACTCTACACCCCCGGTCAAAGGAAAGGAGTGAAAAGGCTTGTTTTTCTATCTAGACATTCAAATTTTCAGATTGCGGGTGACAGTGACAAGAATGGCGGGGTAGTTAATAGTACCCGAGATAGCGCTTGAAAATGGAGCCAAATTTCACGCAGGTTTACGCTTTTTCAATCCAATTAGGAATGGGTAAATGGTCCGACCTAGTAGCCTAAATCAACACATCAACAGGATGGACCCAACAAACAATGGTAGTCTTTAATGATGATAGGCCAGACCGATATGATCGGTAGCTAATGGTAGTCTTTGATGGAAAATAAGTTTTTTCTTATAACAAAGAAGGTTTATGGAGGTTGTTGGTAAGAACGACTTCCTATGTTTGTTTTGTTTTGTTTTTTAACTTTATTGTTATATATATATAATACAACAAAAATATAGATAATTTATTTATATCTCCAGGAAATTTAAAAAACAACAAATTTAACCCTAGAATTCAGAGCTCTTACAGAAAGAGTCATGTCTAATTCCTTTCCTCCTAATCATCAATCATTCTATCTAAACATATGATATTTCTTAAATAGTGTGTATTTCATCTTTTATTGACATCAAACTCCACTCTTTTGTCTTCATACATTATTCCTACTTTGTCAAATGTTGCTGAGGAACATTTATTCTACATCCATGGTCAAACTAGTCACAATTAGAATGTTGTGACTAATTGCAACTTAGTTCAGTTGGAAAGTTCATCAAATTAAGACTGTTTCTTTAAATGGAGATATTAAGATAGAAGTTTGCATGGAGAAACCTCAAGATTCATTGCAAAGGGTAAAGAAACACGGGTATGTTGGTGAAAGCTTTGTATGAACTAATAAGTTCCTTAAACATGGTGTCAACACCAGATTTTCCTTCATAAATTTGAGTAAATCTGGGAGTTACTCAAGTGGATATTATTTGTGAGCTCAATTTTAATTCTTAATTCTTAATTATTTCAGGATATTTTAGAGTGGCTCCATCCTCGTCAATTTGACACTTTTGTAGCATGTTACACAAACTCTACATCATTAAAGAGGATTCATTGCACTAGAGAAGCTTGTACAATTTCCTCCTCATGATCCATTAAGTTTTATAGAATTTGGAAACCATAATATAAGATATCCTAATACACCATTTTTAATTGTTCTTGATGGACATACATACCTATTTGCAAAGCTACTGATTTGGCACAAGATGGAAGAATAGCAGTGAATATGCCTAATCAAGTCTCATCCCCAAAACTAGCATTTCACTGAAGAGCTTTAGGGATTCTCCCAAATGTTCAATTTGTACATATCCTGCCATTATCGCAGTGTAGCTAACCACATCTCGTTCAATAATTTTGTCAAACGCTTCCTGTGCATCCTCCATGCTCCCACATTTAACATACATATCAATAAGCACACTTCCAACAAATACATTTTGTCGAAACCCACTCCTATTTCTCTCGCCATGCACCTCCTTCTCCTAGTGAAGAGCTCTTAAGTTAGTGATCACTGCTAGGAGAATAGTGGAAAAGATTAACTGATACAACTGAATTCCTATTCACTGCATTTGGTAAAGAAGTTCAAGACATCCTCACAAAGCTGATCTCTTGTATAAGCTCCAATCACTGTAGTCCGTGAAACCACGTTTCGTTCCATCATTTTGTCAAAAACCCGACGAGCGTCCTCCAGGTTGTCGAATTCGGCATACATGGAAATAAATTTGTTATTCAAAGACACTTCCAGATTAAACCCTGTGTCAATCATGTGAGTGTGGACTATTTTAACCCCTTTCACATATTTCATGTTAAGGTATTTCTGCATTAGACAAACGTAGGTTTGGGAGTTTGAATGAATTCCTGGGCGATTAATGAGATGCATTACATAGTCATAGGTTTGGGAGTCTGACTGAATTCCTTAATGATTCATGAGATGCAGACTATTAGTCAATTCCTCCAATCAGTTATAAGTACATAATATCTATGATAGTATCTATGATATTCACATATGGCCTTCGTGTCTGAAACAATTTATTACATGCCATTGTTGCGATGGTCAAAATCCCAAATCATGGAATTTTTCTATTTAATTGATTATTTTGTCCTTGGCCTATATGAGGACTTATCTCCACCTCTATGAAGAGTATAGAGTTATTATTATATGCTTTCTTAATACCCTCACATCATGAGCATTTTTCCATTTTTTTAACCCATTTTTTTCTTAGTTATGAAGATAAAAGAAAATGTTACTTTCAAATTTTCAAAAAAAATCAAAAGTAATATCAACGTTCTTCATTGTGTTTAAGTCTTTATAAGTGTTCTTTTCATTAATTTTGGCTTCTACCTTTTATATAGCAATGGTTTTTTTTAATTGTAATTATTTTCATTATTTAAAATTATGTAATTTTGGATTGAGTTTCTAGTTACTTTGGGATAACAATGTCTTTTAAATAAAGTGAAGAAAATGTATAACACTTGACATTATTAAAAATAGTAAATTGACAATTTGAATCCATTTATTAAAGGCATAAAATACCTATTCAAACACTTTTATAATATTTTGAAAACAAGTCATCTTCATTCATAAAGATAAAGGGACATAATTTACTCATTGAGTCAATTCCAACTTTTCCCCTTGTCTTTCTAATAGGGATGAGGTTTTGGTCTCCTGTCTAAAACAACATACTCGGGTTGTTGAGGTCGGTTCTAATGTTATAGAAGGAAAACTCAGTGTTTTCTTCGAAATCCAAGGTTTTAAGTGATGGTGTAGCCTCAATATCGGCTTATGGGTTGGTTGATAAGTCATTGGGCTTCGATGATTTGATTCTTCCCTCCCATTTTCCTAGGGGAGTTTCTTGTAGGATCCTATCCTGATTTTCTCCAAGTTGGATACTGACCTAGACCCATTAGTCTCCAATAATCTAAATGTAACCGTCAGGAAGAACAATGGCAAGATAAGGAGGAAAGTCCACTCAGATCAGCCAATGTGGGGAAATGAGTCGACGACAGTCAAGGAAATTGTTAATGATATTTTGGATTCATAAGATGCACTATTAGATGTTTTCAGACCTTTTAGAGTAGATTTAGACTTAAAGGTTGTTACCTAATGATGATATTGTCCTTAAATGTTAGAGGGGTGGGGGCGTGTCCCGAAGATTGCGGCTCTCAAGAGGTTATTACATTTGGTTTGTCTGGATGTATTATTATTTTAGGAAATGATGGTCTTTGGTTTGAAAGCAAGGGAGTTTCTCTGGATTGTTCTCCCCACATGGGATTGTTGTTTGGTTGATGCTACATGCCTTTAAGGAGTCCTTCTTTTTGCTTGGAACCTTGCTCGTATTAGACTTAATCCCTTTCGTATTTGTGGGGGTATCTTATTGAAATGTTTTTGTGGGGTTTTCGATATACCCCTACACATTATTAACTACTGTGGGATTTATGTTGATCAACTAGACTTCTGGGAGGCTATTGAAAGGTGTGGTCTAGTCCTTGGTTGTTCTTCCCTCATTCTAGCGGGGGACGTCAACTTTACCACAACTACTTAAGGAATCATGGGGCTCCAAATCTAGGACTAAACAGATGGCCCCTTGGTTTCAAAAATACATTACAAATAACAAATTGGTGGATATTGAACCGAGCCCCTTGGCTCCTACCTAACATAACAGGTTGGTGACAAATGCTGCTGTGGCCAAAAGACTTGACTGATTTTTATTGGAAGAATATTTTTATTGTAAGGATTAGTTCATGGAAAATATCATCTACTTCAAACATACCCATGGGTCACTAGGTGATCATTTGTTTTCAAGGATTAAAAAGAAGAAGTATGATAATAGAAAGGACTACTTGGATAAATTCCTACAAAATGTAGTTGTGAATTTCATTCTTTCTAGCAGGGATACTTTAAAGGAACTCATCCTGGTGAATCTACATCGACTGGTGCAGCTATGTCGACTGGTGCAGCTAGACGTTTGACGGTCGCAAATAATGAAAAAAGTTATATTGAAGTTATAAAAGCACTTCAGACATATGGGACTTCTAGGGCCTCTTACATTGTCAAAGGATCAACAAATAGCTATGATGCTTCTAGCTAGGTATCGATATGGTACTCATTCTAGTATTAATTCGTAATTGACGTAGGAACCTAAAATTCCTTTGGCACACGCTTAACCGAGCTTTCTTCAATTGTGCAACAGGGATACAGATGGTCAAGAGAAAATTTGTTCAATTGATTTGTTGGATCTCTGAAGATCGAGGTGCATGGCACCAATATTACTAATAGAAGGAAAACAATTTACAAGATTTAAACTTCATTGTCAAATTTGTAATTTTCCAAGACACAATTAAAAATGACTAACTCATATTCTTCTAGCTAGTCATTTTTTATGCCGTGACTAAATTAGTCATTTATGTTAGTCATTTTTAACTCTGTCACTTATTATCTAGTCATATTTGTTAACTGGTGACTAAATGAGTCGTTAATTTTAGTCGTTTATAGTCTGGTCAATCAAAATTGCTCATATTTAGTAGTAAATCACTTGAAAAACCTGTGGTGACTAGAATTTTTAGTCACCTAGTAGCTAATTCCTCATTTTGTACTAGTGAATCAAATTCAAATCAAGTCAGAATACCAATATAAAATGACTTTTATTTGTTGATGGGGTACCTTCACATATAGAAAAATGACCTTTGGATTGAAAAATGCAAGGGCCACCTTTCAATGAGAAAAGAATGTTTCCTTCCATGACATTAAGACCATTGTCGAGTTGTACCTAGATGACTTTTTTGCTCATTCTCGTAAGAGGATCGATCATCCAGATCACCTTCACTTATTTTTTGAACAATGCAAGCATTAAAAAATACGCTTCAATCCCCACAAGTGTGTTTTCTGTGCTGAGTCGGGGTGGCTACTCGATTTCATTATATCAAACAAAGGTATTCAGGTTGATCCATTGAAATTAGAGGTCATTGTAAATCTACCTCCTCCTTGTTCTATTAGGAAACTTTAGATCCTACAAGGAAAATCTAACTTCCTTCAATGTTTTATTGTTAAATATGCTAAGATCACTAAGGGTTTCATGTGCCTGTTCAAGCAGGACACTCCATTTGTATGGGATGAAATTGCACAACTTGCTTTTGAGGCATTGAAGAAAGCTTTTCTGTTGGCTCCTTTGTTACGTCCAATAGATTACTCTCGTGACTTTGTATTGTATCTAGCTATGTTGGAGTCGACCATTCAGGTAGTATTTATTTAGGAAGATGAAAAGATCCAAAAGCATGTTTTCTATTATCTCAGTCATGCATTATCTGGTCCTGAAATTTCATACTCCCATGTCAATAAGTTAGCTTTAGCAGTTGTTTAAGTTGTGTAGAGGTTATGCCACTACATCCCACTAAGGGCCATTGCAATAGTGGAAGATGTTTATCTCTTTCAGTGTGTTTTGTTTCGATGCATAATCGAGGGAAGAATCAATAAATGGATAGTCATTCTCCAAGAGTTTGACTTGGATTTTCAATCTGCCAAATCTAAAAAGTCCTTAGTTTTTACAGATCTTATTACATAATTTCCAATGAAAGAGAATGTAGTGGTTGACAAAGACTCATTCCCAGACGAGTATATCTTTTTGATCACCACCTCTGATTCTTGGTATGGATATATTATTATCTATCTCGAGACTTTGAAGTGTCCTGTGTCCTTATTGAAGGAAGAGTGATGTAAACTGTGCATACATGTGAAAACTACCTTATCATCGGGGATACTTTATACCCTAGAGGGGTATACTTTGTTTTGCATCGGTGAATCACCCACGAGGAGGTCGAGTGTGTCCTAAATGATGCCCATAGTGGAGTGTGTGGGGTTCATTTATCTGGGTTAGAAATGGCCTAGAATATCTTATGTGTCGGTTATTTCTGGCCCATGATCTTTAAAGATTGTGTGGATGCTATGAAGCATTGTCATCCTTGTCAGCTTTACACTAGGAAAATGTGGTCACATCCTGCTTCGTTGTTTCCAATCATCGCAGTGGGCCCCTTCACTAAGTGGGGGGTGGATTACATGACATGTAACCCAGTTTTAGCTGGGAGGGACAAATATATCATTGTCGATGTCGATTATTTTATTAAATGGGCAGAGGCAATGACCACCTTTAAGGTTGATGGGGAAAGTCCATCTTTCTTCTTTTTCAACCAGATCATTACTCGCTTCGATATTCCAAAGGACATTATCATTGACCATGGCAGTCACTTTTAGAATATCATGATGATGGAATTGACTGCTATGCTAGGGTTCAAGCAAGATCACTCATCTTCCTTCTACCCGCAAGCAAATGGTCAAGTAGAGGCAGTCAATAAGACCTTAAAGACCATGCTCAAGCATACCATCAATGCAGCACAGTCAAATTGGCACATTATGCTATATCCTGCACTTCAGGAATACCAGATTAATGTCAAGACTTCCATGGGTTTCTCACCTTTCCAATTCATTCACGGGGTGGAAGCAGTCACTCCAGTTGAAGGTGAAATTCCATTGTTTAAAATTTCTGTTCATGTACTCCCTGACACGACTGAATTAGAAGAATGTTTGCTACATTTGGAAAATATAGATGAATGACACAGATATGCATTAACAAAAAACAAAGCTCATAAGAATAGGGTTAAAAACCAATATGATAAATTGGTCAAGCCTAGAATTTTCTCTGAAGTGGAGATTGTCTTTCTTTGGGATCAAGACAAAGAACCCCTAGGGGTAGGAAAGTTCAATTTCATGTGGTTAGGACCCTACATTGTGTTGAAGGTTTTGAAAAAAGGGGAATATGAGTGTTGCAGCTGCAACTGTTTTCCCAAATTTTCAAAATTTTGGACCCTCCTTCTAATTCTTATCTTGTCTAGAATCATTTGGGTCCATGAATTTTGTTTTTGTTTTCCCTCTGCTACAAGTTTGGACTATTTTGAAGTTAACTCTTTTCATGCTACTCGGAAAATTGCTTATGTCTGAAACAGTTTTGGGTTGTGGAATTTATAGTTTGGTTTCTTCCCCTTCAATCTGCGATTTCTTTCTTTCTATTCTTCTCGAAAGCCTATCTCTCATTATCGCCGTTGTTTTGGAGGTGAAACAAACCTTCATCACTGCCTAGCTGAGTAACATGCTAGTTTGGTTTTTCGAAGGCCATTTAAACTACGCATCGGAGCCTTATTTCCTTATGGAGCCTCTGTTGCGGAAGCTAATGATGAGTGCTCTACTGGATAGTTTTGACTTCTCTGAGGTTGTGTTGTCATGACTTGTTTTTGCATTTTCAGAGGATGGTCAAAGTTTGAGTCAGGATTTTTTAATCTTTGTGAAGCCATTGTTTTGGAAGTAAGACAAGCTTTTTGGGCCGCTATGTGACCTTAGGTTTTCCGAACACTTTCATGATGTTTCTGCACCGTATTGAAAATTTTATGGTTTTGATCGAAGGTTGTAGTCTGTTTGTTTTTCACCGTTGTGGCTCCTGAACTAAATAAATGTCTGCCATAGAACTGCTCTACTCGTCGATGCTATGTTACGATTTTTGCCGATATGTTTAGTTTCCATGGAACCCATAGTTTTTTTTATTTACCACCATTGCAGCTGTGTGATTCCCTAACCACCCGACGTTTTTGTCGTTCCGTTCTCCAACAAGGAACTTTACTGCCCGATGCCTTAGCATTTAGTTCTTCCAACTCTGATAGGATTAACGGTCCTGCGGAACACATTGTCTATCTGAAACTCGCCATTGTGGCTCTAAGTATGACTGTTCGGTCGATGTTTTATGGGTTCAAGCCACCGATAAGTTTTTCCCACCATCTTGTTAGTTTCTAACCCCTATGTGGGTGGCAGTGGTTTTCGATTCCTGTTGAGGCTATCGCAACAAGAGCACAGTATAGGGCCTCATCTTGATGATCAATGTTATTGTTAGTATGGTTTAAGTATTGAAAAGAGGCAGTCCAAATTAATGATGAATTTTTCATTTTGATTGCAGACGGACTTAGAAGGTTCTTCAAATTACTGCTGCAAGAAGACATAGCTGAAGGATAACACTGAGGAATGTTGGCTAAAAAGAGATAGGCAGATACATTCCAAGATTAATAAAAGACAAATCAGAATCAATAGCAAGAGAGGCCCGGTTCCAGAAAAGGTTCAGCAGTTACTGAGCTGGTCCCACTATATGAAGTACTCATAAGACTAAAATCCAAAATGTAACACATTGCCTAAATCATGAGCACTTGCAAACTGACAAAACTGTGATATTAAAATGGTGGGGAAGCCAGAAGGTCAAGGGGCGAGGGTAACCCAAATGTTTGGGGTCTTTGTATAAAGATAGGAAAGTTAGAGGAAAGGGGGGCTCTTCCCTGGGAAAAACTTGTTAGCTATTGTTTGTTAGAGGAACTACTTCATTTTACAATAATAAATTGCAAATTTTGCCTATTGGAGAAGGCACTGTGTGGAATGTTCAAATGAGATAAAATGAACAATGTTGAAGGGGAACTATTTCATTTTCGAATGTGTTTCATTAACTGTGAGAATGTTCTAACTTTTTGAACCTATTTTCTTGTCTGAATGTTCTCTGGTATATTCTGTGAAAATTTCCACTATGAGTAATGGAGTTTTTAACTGATGATGAGCTATCTTGTCATGTATATCTTTATTCATGTTTATGTGTTTGGTTTTAAGAACAACTATCTGTGATTTACCTTAACATGTGAACAGTATTACATTACTCATGAATTAATATTTTTTTCTCTAGAGACAGCTTAGTTAGTATGTATTTTCAAGTTGTGTGTGATTTAGATGCGAGAGAGTCTAAGACGAGAGGTAAGAACCTGCGCATCACATTGTGAACACTCCTTGCATGCTCAATCAATCTGCATTTTAGATATGCATTTGCATGTCATACCTAATACCAAAAATACAAAAATATACACCGTGGACTGGGCCACAACCGGTAAAACCTTTTATTTTTGTTACTTGACCTATGGTAGCCGGACCACAAACCGGATGGATTCCCTACACCAAATAGTCACGGGCTAGTTGGTAACGTTGACTAGGGAGAATCCCTTGCTATTGCTGCCTGTGAATTTCCAGGCCTCAATAGTAACGGGTGCTAGAAGGAGGGCCGCCAGTGCATGGATGGCTGAGGAAACCTGTTTTCTCGAGATTAGTCAACCGGTGACAGTTCAGAAGGCACTCTATTTCCCAATCCAATTCCTGAAGAGGAAGGTGGAGAAAATTTGTATTCTGTGGAAAACAAAGTTGTTAATGATCTGAGAAGACACACTAGGGCATACATGAAGAAGATTGGAGGATTACCCATCATCCCTTAATTTCCCAGAAGAGAATATAAAAGGAAATATCGTCTCATATTGGAAGATTCAGTGCTAGTTGGATATTGGGAATAATTAGTAGAAGTAGCATCATAGGAGGTTGTTCATACTTTGAATCAAGTAGGCCCAGATACTCCTTACTTTTCTCCTTTTCATACTCCTATTCATTCACCACCTCACTCTCCACCCAGACTCATGGCAGGTGTGAACGTAAATTAACCACCCAACCCACCAAATCCACCACCTGCCTGGAAAGCTAGATCACCTTTAAACCTAAAACCTCCTTTGCATGATTTACCTCAATCTTTTGAAAATATGCTACCCAAGTTTGATCCAAATGACAAGATGTTAGTAGATGACTACTTGCAGAGTTTCTATTTAGCAATAGAAGGATTAAGGGCTCGGGAATATGAGGATGTGGTTTGTATACTTTTTCCACACACCCTTAAAGGAGCAGTAGCGTTATGGTATTTTGGTTTTCCTACCAATTCTATCCCTGATTGGGATACCTTTGAAAGGATTTTTGGAAGTAAATATGCAACCCAAGAAACTCATGTAACTCTTATGAAAGGACTATGCGCCTTAAAGAAAGAAAGAAAAGAGAAGGTGCATAGTTTTACCCAAATATTCACAGCCTATCTTAATAATTTTTCTGAAGTTGACAAACCCTCAAATAAAGTCCTAATTGAATATTATACCTCAGCTCTAGGGACCGAGTTGGCTATGTTTTCCAAAATGAAATCCAAACCTACACTAGATGAGACTTATGAGGAAGCGGAAAAAGTAGAGGCTGAAAGGGAAAGTATCAAAGACTATCCTGAACGGTCAGGAGAAAGAACTGTCAGGAGTAAAGCTTTGTTGTTTACTAAGCCTAAAGAGGATTAATCACCAGATTTTGAAGGAATGGCAAAAATGATGCAGAACATTTCTAATAAAATCATAGACTTGGAAAAGGAGAAGGAATCCCAAAAGTTCTACAAGCCTTATTACAAGAAAAGGGAAGATAACAATCAATCCCAACCCCCTCCTCACAGCCCTGTATCTATGAACTTAACAGAGGTAGGAATGGATAACTTTTGCACTTTCCACCAACAACCTCATTCTGAAAAGAGTTGTCCTCAATGGATAAACTCAATGGTGTTGGTTATGAATCAGCTTCTGGATTCCAAATTAACTAAAGACAACAAGGAAGAAGGGAAAGACAATAATAAATAAACAGAAAAACATGAGGATGAAGCTATGGTTTTATGGGACTGTGTATCGTTGTTTGATGCCGAGGAAGAAAAAAATATGAGACACAAAGACCTCCTAGAAACAAATGTAATGACAAAAAGCCAGGGGTTGATTAAGGAAAACAGTCTTATGCTCCGGAAGATCAAAAGACTGGAAAAGAATGTTAAGAAATTTCAAAATAGCTCCTCAACAAATAAAATTCCAGATTTTACCATCACCAATCAAAATCCTGCATAGATTTACATGCTTGCTAAGCCCAACGAAGAAAATAATGTTAGATCGAATCTCACAGAACATAAGATGGAGTATGACATTGTGGAGGATATCAAGAAGGTGAGGGTAAACATCTCATTATTTGAAATGTGCAATGTGCAACAGCAAAAATAAAAGCTGTTGAAAGCACTTGAAGCATCAAAGGAGACGCTACCCACTGACAATCAACCCCAAGATGAAGAACACACCTTTTCTCCTTACTTTTGAAATTTTCAACCATAATGTGTATAACTTCCTAGTAGACTCGGGGGCATCAGCCAATGTCATGCCACTGTCGGTTTGCAAAAAGATAAATGAACAACCTAAGCCATCTACCTGGAGGGTTGTTAATTTGGATAGAACGAATGTGAAGGTAATTGGAGAAATGGAGGATGTTCTTGTTCACTTATCTTCAAATGATAAGGTGTGTCAAGTCATCTATATTGTGGTGGCTGACATACTGGAATCTTATGGACTTTTTTTGAGGAGAGATTGGTCGCCTAAGCTGAACGGATATTTTGCCTTAGACTGGTCCCATCTATGGATTCCATATAAAGGAAGCCCCAAATCAAATTAAAGTGTTGAGGGAGCCCCACATGAAGCACACTGTTACTCAGTTCGAAGAAAGAAATGAACCACTGGATTTTGTTTTGGGAAACTACTTTATTGAGATAGAACCAGGAAACTATCAAGCAGAAGAAGCCAACGATACATCAGATGCTCAGCCTGATCTCCTTCAGTTTTCACAGGCTGATGAAATTGATTGTAAAATAGTAGACTTAGCTGTAGACGTAGATGTTAATTCTTACACAGTAGCGTTTAGCAATTTTTGGATGCTTTTCTTTGATGGTTCTAAAACTTTAGAGGGGTTGGGAACTAGCTGTGTCCTGATTGACCCTATGAAAAACAAGCATTTTCTTTCATGTAGGTTAGAGTTTGAATGTACCAATAACACAGCTGAATATGAACCATTGGTTCAAGGATTAAGGAAAGCAATTGAATTAAAGGAAAATAATTTGAAAGTGTTTGGAGATTCTAAAATAATTGTACAACAAATCCAGAATCAGATACATTGCATTTCTCCTCATTTAAAGGCTTATCAGAATGAATTTTGGGGTTTACTTAAATGTTTTAATGCATTTAACATTGTATCGATTCCAAGACTTAAGAATGCAGCAGCTGACTTGTTGGCCACATCAATTGTGAGGCTTGTTCCCTCTAATAATCAGTGCTCTGTTGAATTGCTTTTCAGGCCCTCGGTTCCAGATATGATTACCAATATACAAGTGTTCGATGACGATCAATAGATTATAGAATGCTTAATGAATGACGAGACATTCAAAGGGGTGATTATTGATGATGAAGAACATCAGGCCGAGCTGAAATTCGATAATTTCATTCCTAAGGGAGTCAGGATTTTAGAACGGATGTTTGATTTAAATGAGAAATTTAGAATACCATCAAATGTGAAGACTCATATCTCATCTCTACAGTTCAAGTTGATTAATTTGGGGATTGAGATGGAGCCTAAATATGTGAATCTGGGAAAATGTTGCTCCCCAGCTGAAAGGGATATGTTCATCATTCTTTTCAAGCAATAAAAAGATGTTTTTTCCTAGACATATGAAGATATAAAGACATATGACACCAATATTATCCACCATGTTATCCCCATCAGATCTAGAATCAAACCTTATCAGCAACCTTTAAGGAAAATGTATAGAAAATTAGAACCTCTAATCTAGAGTGAAGTTAAGAAACTATTAGATGCTAGAATTATTTTTAAGGTTAGACACTATGAATGGGTTTCAAATCTGGTACTGGGGAGGACTAAATCTGGGGAAATCAGGTTATGTGTGTATTTTAGAAACTTAAATCATGCTTTTGATAAAGACAATTACCCTATTCCACCCATGGAGCAAATACTACAAATGGTTTCAGGTTCTAAACTATTCTCATTATTAGATGGATTCTCAGGCTACAATCAAGTATTAGTAGCTGAAGAAAATAGACTAAAAATGACATTCAGGACCAGGTGGGGAACTTTTCCTTACAGAAGGATGCCTTTTGGAATCATAAACGCTGGAGCTACCTTCCAGAGGGCCATGGACATAGATTTCCATGTTCTGATTGGCCGTAGTGCTGTAGTATACCTTGATGACACCATGATATTCTCAAAGAAAAGAGAGCAACACACTTTTCATCTAAAGCAGATTTTTGAACGCTACCGGAAATATGGTATCTCACTAAACCCCAAGAAGTGCATGTTTGCTGTTACAGAAGGTAAGTTGTTGGGTCACGTGGTGTCTAAGAAGGGGATCTCCATAGACCCAGAAAGGATCAAATCCATTGAATAGATTCCCTTGCCCCATAATAAAAAGGGCATGCAATCATTTATGGGGACAATACACTTCGTGCGAAGCTTTGTGCCATATTTCGCTCAAATTGTTAAACCTTTGCGGAAAATGGTAAAGAAAAGTGTACAATTCAAATGGACTAATGTAGAGAAGAACACATTCAGTAAGATTAAAATAGCTGTTGTGCACACACTCTCCCTCAAAAGTCCATATTTTGATAAAGATTTTATTCTGTACACTTTCGCCTCTGATGATTCACTTGCAGCTGTGCTGACCCAAAAATAAGATGGGGGATATGAGTTCCCCATATCATTTATGAGCACTAGTATACAAGGGGCCAAATTGAATTACCCTGATGTGGATAAACAAGATTACGTAGTGTTCAAAGCAGTGAAACAATTCAGACCATATGTAGTGAAGAACCAGACAAAGGTAATAGTTCCACACCCAGCTATGAGGTCTCTTTTCATACGAAAGGAGCTATGAGAAAGGAGAGGCAACTGGGTAACATCTCTATAGGAGTATGACCTCGAATTCAAGCTAGCCCCCATAGTCAAAGGGAAAGGATTGTGCAAACTGATGACTGAAAGTAAAGACAATGAAGAACATGACTGGCAAGACAAAGCTGAGTTACATTTGATGGATGTATGTCCTCTTTTCACAGCTCCAGACTTTTGGTATCGAGACCTTGTGCATTATCTTCAAGAAATATTGTTACCAAAACATTGGAATTCTAAGCAAAGAAGAGCACCACGTCTTAAATCAGCCTCATATCAAATTATTGAAGGAATATTATTCTGGAAGAATTATGATAGAGTTCTTCTTAGATGCTTAGAGAAAGAATATGCAAAGAAGGTAATGATAGATTTACATGATGGGACTGTTGGAGGACATTTTTCCAGAGATACTACAGCTCATAAAATTCTTAGATCCGGATACTATTGGCCCACACTATTCAAAGATGCACACGCCCATGTCAGAAAGTGCGACATTTGTCAAAGGTGTGGTGGAAGACAAGCTAAAGCAACAGGACTGTTAAAGCCTGTGATGATAATGGAACCTTTTGAGTAGTTGGGGTTGGATATCATTGGGAAAATAAAGATGAATTCTTCTCTGCAACACAAGTATATTTTGAAAGAAACCGACTACTTCACTAGGTGGGTCGAAGGCATTCTGTTGCGTAAAGTAAATGAAGATGCGGTCATCGACTTTTTGCAAGACCATATTATGACCAGGTTTGGAGTTCCAATTTATTTAGTTTTCGATAATGCTACTTACTTTTCCTCAATTAGATTAACTTCATTTGCTCATGAGAAAGGAGTTAAGTTGCATTACTCTACTAATTACTATCCATAGGGAAATGGTTTAGCTAAATCCACAAACAAGAATCTGATTAGGATTTTAAAAAATACGGTGATAGAAAATTAGAGGAGTTGGCACTCGGCGTTACCAAATGCTCTTTGGGCTGATAGGGTCACCCCCAAGACTTTGTTAGGTGTGTCACCGTATACCCTTGTTTATGGGAAAGAGGCCATTATACCCCCCAATATCATGTTACCCTCTTCCATAATCGCTCAAGAATCCGGAGGATCAAATAATGAAGTTGTGCATATGAGGATATATAATCTTCTGAAGGTAGAAGAGTCTCGATCTAAGGCCAGAGAATGCTTTAAACAACAATAATAGGTAGTAAAGAGATGGTTTGATAAACACAAGGCTGGAACAAAATAATTTGAGGTGGGAGATTTGGTTCTCAAGTGGGACCACCCCCATGATGAGAAAGGAAAACACACGAAATTTCAACAGTTGTGGGTAGGTCCTTTCCAGATTGCGGCAAAGCTTTTCCCCTCAACCTATAAATTGCAAGATTTACAACGCTGGGAAGAGAACTTAGCAGTAAATGGTTTAGTTCTCAAACCTTACTTTTCCTGAGTTTTTTTTGTTATTTTATCTTGTATATAAATAAATTGAGATGGCTGTTTATTTTGATTTATTTTATTTCTATTTTGTTTTAGTTTAGATTTCAGCTAATTTTAATAAAAGGAGGAAAATTCTTGGTTGCATGGAGAACATCAAAATTCTGAAATGATTAAAGTTCTGTAGTGTAAGACTGTGTATTATTGTTCTATCTAAAAGAATTTCTTCTATTTTAGCAGTTTTCCCGAATGGCTATGAACACATTGAAGTCCTACTTAATCCTTGTAAAATAAACTAGGATCAAAAGGTCTGGAATACTATTTTAAGGCTCCGTCCATATCACATGTTAAAATGTCCTAGGGAGTGACAACAAAGGGCGCATGGAAAGGAAGCAGGGTAAATAGTATATTATATATAAATGATCCCATGTCGAGAATTGAACACCAAAAGGAAGATAAGAGTCAAAAGCTCCTATGAAAGCAATATGTATCAAAACAAAATACTGAGCCATATAGGTACTAAATTGCCAAATGTTCCTCTTTGTCCATGAGCTAAAATATTGAATACATCTCTCACACTAAAGGACACTATGGATAGAGGAGCCTGGATGGAAATTCAGAAAGAAAGGCATGCAGGAGGACTCATATGCAAAGGACAAAGTCCAAAAAAGCACAAAAGTGCAAAATGGCATGGGAATGAGGAACAAATGAATATTTCTACTTACCATATGTTACAATCCCGTGGTGTCCAAGCGAGCAGCTACCTAAAGACAAAGGTAACAAATGAAACTCATATTCCTAGCCTCAAAAGAGTTATCTTGACTTGGAAATCTTGGTTTCCATTCTCCTAAATTGGACTATCATTAATGATTAAAAGTATATATACGTGCCATTCAGTAAATCCAGACATCTGGAAGAATTCGACATGTTCATTTATTGTTAAATAGTCAGTTACTTAAGAAGTAAATCGTCTAGAGATCTAAGTTCACCAAGTAGTCGCCAATTGTTGCAGCTGCAACTGTTTTCCCAAATTTTCAAAATTTTGGACGCTCCTTCTAATTCTTGTCTTGTCTAGAATCATTTGGGTCCATGAATTTTGTTTTTGTTTTCCCTCTGCTACAAGTTTGGACTGTTTTGAAGTTAACTCTTTTCATGTTGTTCGGAAAATTGCTTATGTCTGAAATTGTTTTGGGTTGTGGAATTTAGAGTTTGGTTTTTTTCCCTTCGATCTATGATTTCTTTCTTTGTATTCTTCTCGGAAGCCTATCTCTCATTATCTCCATTGTTTCGCAGGTGAAACAAACCTTCATCACTGCCCAACCAAGTAACATGCTAGTTTGGTTTTTCGGAGGCCATTTAAACTACGCATCAAAGCCTTGTTTCCTTATGGAGCCTCCGTTGCAGAAGCTAAATGATGAGTGCTCTGCTAGATAGTTTTGAATTCTCTGAGGTTGTGTTGTCATGACTTGTTTTTGCATTTTTGGAGGATGGTCGAGGTTTGAGTCAGGGTTTTTTAATCTTTGTGAAGCTACTGTTTTGTAAGTAAGACAAGATTTTTGGGCCGCTATGCGACCTTAGGTTTTCCGAACACTTTCATGATGTTTCTGCACCATATCGAATCGTTTATGGTTTTGATCGAAGGATGTAGTCTAATTGTTTTTCGCCATTGCGGCTCCCGACCTAAATAAATGTCCACCATAGAACTACTCTACTCACCGATGCTGTGTTACAATTTTTTCCGATATGTTTAGTTACCGCAGAACCCATATTTTTTTTTATTTCCTACCATTGCGGCTGTGTGATTCCCTAACCACCCAATGTTTCTGTCGTTCCATTCATCAACAGGGAACTTTATCACTCGATGCCTTGGCATTTAGTTCTTCCAACTCCGATAGGATTAACGGTCCTGCAGAACTCGTTGTCCATCTGAAAACTGTTGTTGTGGTTATAAGTAAGACTATCTGGTCGATGTTCTATGGGTTCAAGCCCCGATAAGTTTTTCCTATCGTCTTGTGAGTTTCTAACCCCTATGTGGGCGGAAGTGGTTTTGATTCCTGTTGAGGCTGTCGCAACAAGAGCGCAGTACAGGGCCTCATCTTGATGATCAATGTTATTGTTAGTATGGTTTAAGTATTGAAAAGAGGCAGTCCAAATTAATGATGACTTTTTCGTTTTGATTGCATACGGACTCAGAAGGTTCTTCATGTTACTGTTGCAAGAAGACATAGCTGAAGTATAGCGCTGAAGAAAGTTGGCTGAAAAGCAATAGGTAGATACATTTCGAGATCAATAAAAGACAAAGCAGAATCAATAGCAACAGAGGCCTAGTTCTGAAAAAGGTTCAGTAGTTACTGAGCTAGTCCCACTATATGAACTACTCGTAAGACTAAAATTCGAAATGTAATGCATTTCCTAAATCATGATCACTCGCAAACTGACAAAACTGTGAGATTAAAATGTTGGGGAAGTCGGAAGGTCAAGGGGCGGGGGCAACCCAAAGGTTTATGGTATTTTCCGTGGGAAAAACTTGTGAGTTATTGTTTGTAAGAGGAACTACTTCGTTTTACAATAAGAAGTTGCAAATTTTTCCTGTTGGAGAAGGCACTATGTGGAATGTTCAAATGAGATAAAATGAACAATGTTGAAGGGGAACTATTTCATTTTTTACTATGTTTCATTAACTGTGAGAACGTTCTAACTTTCTGAACCTATGGTCTTATCTGAATTTTATCTGGTATATTCTATGATAATTTCCACTATGAGTAATGGAGGTTTTAACTGTTGATGAGCTATCTTGTCCTGTATATCTTTATTCATGTTTATGTTTTTGGTTCTAAGAACAACTATCTGTGATTTAACTTAACATGTGAACAGTATTACATTACTCATGAATTAATATTTTTCTCTCTAGATATAGCTTAGTTAGTATTTATTTTCAAGTTGTGTGTGATTTAGATGCGAGAGAGTCTAAGACAAGAGGTAAGAACCTGCACATCACATTGTGAACACTCCTTGCATGCTCAATCAATCTGCATTTTAGATAGGCATTTCCATGTCATACCTAAAACTAAAAATACAAAAATATACATGGTGGACCAGGCCGCAACCGGTAAAGCCTTTTATTTTTGTTACTTGACGTACGGTAGTCGGACCGCAAACCAGATGGATTCCCTACACCAAACAGTCATGGGCTAGTTGGGAACGCTGACTAGGGAGAATCCCTTGTTGTTGTTGTTTCTGAATTTATAGGACTCAACAATGAGTTAACTGACTTTGATAGAAATAAGTTCCCTAAGCCTAGAAATGGGATCTACCTAAAGAAGTACTATGCCTAGGATTAGTGCTTTTTCCTGTATTTTTATTGTATGTGCTTTTCATGTAAAATAGTTACGTAGTTAGTGTTTCTTATATCATCTAGTGATTGTTAAAGATGTTAGATGAGTGGTTCATAGGTTTTTTGTATGGCACTAGTCGTCATTCTTGTAACCTGGCTTCAGCCCCATGGGTTATCTATCCACCCTCAAGACAACTAGTTGCCTCTAGAGGCGCTTGTGTAGGTATCGCTACCAATAATGTGGCCAAGTACAAGAATGTTATTGAGTTGTTATGGGATTCCTTGTCACATGAATCACCTAGTTGGAAGTCAAACTTGAATCTTAATTGGTGGTTTCCCAGCTCAATGGCGCTTATCAGGTACGAAACCCTACCCTGTTACGTCAGTTTTTGCAGGTTAGATTACTCGAAAGAAATTTTGATTATATTTCATTTAATCAGATTACACGAAATGAAAATACATTAATTAATGCATATGCAAACTACATTCTAGATTGGAACTTAACACATATTTTGTAAAATACACACAACATATACATTTGGAACACATGTAAATAATCATGATATATATATANAAATATGTCCATAGATAGGTCAATTTTTTAATCCTAAGATCCAGTCACAACTGTATAAATATACAAAAATTTGGATTGCAATCCATAAAAATGCCTATAAGTCTAGGCCTTATCATCAGCATCATTAGCTGTAGCGGCCTCTTTGGCCTCCCTATAAAATCAAATGGCCCTGGCTACCATCCTCATGAGGCATATCTAGACGACCTGAATCCCAAGTACAAATCCCTGCATGACAACAAGAATCTACTCAATCCGTATAGTGGGAATTCCTTGGGTTAGCCTAGATAACTTTCCCTTGAGAACTCTAAGTATCCCCTGATCCCCACCCTGTATGGGCTGCACAAACATCCTAGGGTCCCCATCGGGGCATACAGGTCAAATATATGCATTTCAAAATCATTTAAAGTGGATTAGAACTCTTATACATATGTATATAATTTTATGATAAAAATTCATAAAATTTTTAAAACATGAAAGAAAAATACCTAGCTCTCCCCATTCTCCCCCTCGCGGGTGGACAAGATCATTGTCTCCTTGGAAATATAATCAAGAGTAAGGAAAATTCTTGAGTACTGGAAACTACCTCTCGTGCCACACATAGAACTCATCATTGTATACACTCTAGAGAGATCCCCTACCTCCTTTATGGATAAATACCTCTCCCCACCTAGTTAATTTAGGATGACGAGGATAAAATGATGCAAGTGGCACTGCAAGGATAATAGCGAGAAATATTTCAAACAAGAATGCCACCAATATGCTAGAATACACAAAATTATTATGGCATCCTCTCTTACAGTGAGAGAGCTGCTTCCTCATGATCGGGATCATTCCTCTGCACCAATAAAAAATAGTACCTTGTATACACTCCACGACAACTCTCAATTGAGTCCAAGTGGCAAGATGTAATGAAGAAGATCCTGCAACCCACACTATGGTACTTACCACTACCAATAGTGGGAATATGTAATATGAACAATTCTGATGCATGATCCCTTCTTTTGACTACCTGGTGTGTAGTAGGTGTCGATGTAATAATTGGAAACTCATACGGTCACCACCCCTACCGATAGCCTCAAGGTTCACAGGCATACCCCTGCGAGACAGCCTTGCAATGAAATACATATCTTTCACAGTTATCTCCAAGATCTCACCTTGAAGATCAAAATCTCTGAGGTCGTGATCCCAATAGCCAATCAAATGCTCAAGCAAGCAGACATTGGCCCTCATTGGAGATGTGTAGAATAACCTTAGTAGACCACTTTGTTGTAATGCATGAAAAGTTAGGGAATTGCGGAGAGCATCTCGGTCCATATCCTCATTCTCTCATTCCCTCCATGTTGAACCTACCCAATTGACCACCATTGATCATTAGAAACCATCCATTTCTTTCAATTTTTCCCATAACTTAAAATTTTCTATGTCACACAGTACATGCGAGTTTCCTTCAGGTAGGTCACATGTATAACCCATGTATGCGACTATATTAGTTCATACCCACATGTACTATGCAACCTTCCTAGTGCAGGCCCAAAACATAAAAATTTTGCATCAAAATGAAAATTGGAACGTCTGGAATGAAGGACAGGGGAAATATAACCACCCTCACACTAGTGAATTTTGAAATCATCCATCTATTTGTTCTTGTAGAGAAATCCAAGTTAGAGGTAAAATATTTCTAAATTGGGTAAAAATATGAAATGGTATGTTTTGATTCTATTTTTGAACTACATATAGAAAATTTTTGAAATTTTGAACCTATCGTCTATGGTTGAAAATTTATTTTTTATGAATGAACTAATACCATCTCTTTTTCCTCAATGCAACAGGTTTGAAGTCTTTAAAAATTCATTATCCGCTCATATAGGGTAGGATTTGAGTCTTTCACATGTACTTTTGCATCTATACCTTATCTGTTTTTAACCCTAGGATTACCTCTTTGACAATGGACTATGGTGTTTAACCATTTTTACCTTGCCTACATCATTGTTATTTTGTGTATAGGGCCCCCTTTCCATGAGTACCCTAATTTAGAGCACTTTTTCATTCTTTGGTACTCATGCCACATTTTTCATAGGTTTGTGTGAGCCTTCTTAGTTATTTGTCATGACAAATTGAGCCTCATTTTGGCCTCCTTTTACAAGCTATCCCTTTTTATAAGGCTTCCTGCCCTTATGTAGTTTCTTTAGGCCCAGGTATGACTCCTCAAAATAGACTTGACTATTGAGTAAACTTGTCCATTTAGGCTCGTTAAGAATATGTGAACGGGCATCCACATTTGTGGTAGTTTATTGCTTTTTCGGACCATGTGGAATAATAGCAAAAAAGAGCACTCTCTGTTCTTTGGAATTGAGAGGAGTATTCTTAGGTATAGGTTTATCACTTTTCTGGACCTGAGGGACTAAAATTACGGAAAAGGAACCCCCAATATGAGCTTAGTTTTCTCTTTTTCGTGCTCTAGACCTAAACATGAAAAAGATTTCAAGTGTAATTTATGTCTTTGTCATGCTCGCAAAACTCAAGAACAAAACATCAAGTTTACTGTTGTAAGCCCCATTTGTTGGAATCAAATGGATCTTAGTGATCTTTCCTTCCTTCACACTCGTAAAAATCAGGCTCTATGTCGCTTTTGAAGGAGCGTTGGGTAGGTGGTAATTTAACCTTTTTCGGATCTTCCTAAGTACAAAAAAGGTGATCCTTACTTCTTCAGAAGCTAAGAGAGTTCTTATGTGGATTTTTTTATACTTTTCCGGCTTCATGAGACTAAATTGTACGAAAAGACACCCCCCTGGAGTCTTCTTCAGATTTTTTAGACTCTCAAAATATGAAAACACGAATGAGCATGTACTAGCTCGGGCTCATAAAATCATCGAATCAGTAACATTATCAAGCATCATTCTCTCTCCTCTTCAAGATTTTCAAAAATGAAGAGAGACCTGAGTTGACTTTCTTGGACTTGTTAAAATTTAAGAGGAAAGATAAGGAAAAAGTACTCTCTTTGGGTTATAAACAGTGGCAACATGTCGTCCTTGAACAGAGCACTCTCTAAACCTTCCGATACTCATGTTTCAATTTACACTTTCAGCTCATCTAGTTTCTTACTCCTCTACTTTCCTTTTATACATGGGGAATCTAATCATGTCTCTTACATGATAGATAAGTCTAGTTGTCTTATATCCAAGTTAAAATATTCCCTGGGTCATCTCTATGTCATTTTCACTGTTCAAGGATATATCCCTTCATTTGACTATTATCCTGATTCCATCATTATCCTATCTGAGTATTACTTGTGGCTTCCTTCTCGTATCTAGTTCCTAGTCACTCTTTTGATCTGTTTGAGGACAAATATCCCTTAAAGGGAGTGGCGATGTAACAAATATAAAATACAACATTAATTAAATTAGTTAATTATTTTATGAAAGGGTGTAACCTTTCATTATACACACTAAATCCTATAAAGGTGAGTTTCATTTGTAATTATTATTCATCATTTAATATATTATTCTTATTTATCATTCAATATGAAAGTTGGATTCGACTATTAACTGACCAACCAGATACGGTTTCTCCACAGCACTTCCTGAAGACGAAGACCTGTAGTTTTAACGATGGTACCTTAGGATTCACTATCATTATTGGTGAAATCCTTTGCTTCAGTTGCCAGTCTCACCTATTTTCTAACATTATGTTGAATTCCTCCCATTTTTGACTTCAACACATCTATTCAGATTGTAGGGATTGTACTGGTTCCTTTGGATTTCGATGAAGACCTTAGGTTCACCTCTATAACCTAAGTTGCGCAAGATTGTGTTATGTTCAGCTACACAGGTTTCATATTTTGAAGACTCATCATTATATACTGTGGCTTCAATCCACCTTTGTAATATACGTGGTGTTGTACCTATATCACATGATGTAATCAAATGTTATAAAGGAGCTAGTGTTCCATTATATTGAACATGGAATCCTCAGATATGATTTTGTATATGACATTGATATGTATTTGTTTCAAGTACTTCCTTTCCTTCCTTGGACACTTGAGTTCTCCAAGATTAAAATATTGTAATGTATTTCGGCCATCACATCCCTCTGACCTCACACATTAGGGGGCATCTACTATCAACCAAAATGGCACTTCTCCGTTTGAGTATCGACATCCACAAAAGGAAAAATATGATTGAAGTAGCAAAAACACTATAGATGTGCATGACTGCTGATACATAATATCCTAACCAGCTTCATATATTTTTATTTGGTGATAAGGGTTGTAGACACGAGTATTTGCATTGCAACCCGTGTGTCACATGCGAGTTTTTTCATTGCAACCCACATGAAAATTGAACACACGAGTTTCCTTTGAGCAAGGAGCGTGCCACACATGACTTTCTTATATTAATACTCGCATGTTCCTTAAATTAATGATAAAAATGATAAATCATTATTAGTTGAGATCAATTGAGTCCCTAATCATAACTATCTCAACTCTCTCAACCATATTAACCATCGAAACCTCTCTTTTTCCCCATGTATAAATAGAAGGCTTGGGATGCGGATAATCAATCATTCTTAGAAGATCAAAGTTATGCTGGTGGTATACCTTCAAGCATGTTAGAGTAGCAGAACTCAGTGTCCTCGGTTTGCAAAGGAGTCCTTGTTTCAGAAGCTGGGTTGTAATCTCACCATTCTCTATTTATTAATAAAGAAGGTTCTTCTTCCAATCTTTGTATTGTTGCATTCTTGTATATAATGGATTATGAATTGTTTTAATTATTTATTATGAACATGCATCTTACTAACCATTGATATATATACAAGATATTGCTGGAAGAATTTGTTCTTTGCAGTTGAATTGGAGAATCGCTGGAAGCTTTGGAAGATACTACAAGTAGGAGAAGACAAAGCTTGGATCAACCATCGTAAACCAGGTTTTTCAAGTCTCCTTCCTATTTATATTTCAATTTCTACATAATCCGATTGTCTGCAAGTGTCTTAGTAAGTTGGTAACCCTAGAGACCCTAGGTTACAAGGGTGAATTGTCTTGAACAACACATGCTCTGAATTTTTTATCACCCTCAAGATTCTCATCTAGATTGGTGCTTTTTTTCATATTTTAATAGAATGAAAACTTCTAATGGAACCATAAGAAGTAATACTTGATGAATATTTCTTTTGGAGAACCTTCTTTGGGATGACCTTTGGTTTGATGGAGAAACCTTAATTTTTTAGTTTAGATCAGTAGTAGGTTTGAGTGATGGAAAATATGTTCCTTCCCAAGGAGAGCTAGACTGTATCTTTCTTTTTTGATATTGATGATGGAGTCTCAAGAAAACTGAATCCCTAGTTCTTCCCAGCAGTAGAACTTTTCGTAATTCAGTTCTGTTTTCACATAAATATGCACCCTCCTAGGGCGAGTTGAGTGAGACCTCTTTTTTGGATGATATGTCAAGGGATTTGTTTGGAATAAAAAACCCTATATGTGTAGTGTCTCATTTTAGGGTGGCTCTGATACCATGTTAATTTTTCTTAATTTCTTAGATGATATTCTAAAACAATTTACAATAATAGGATCACCGAAAGAACAACAAGCATAGTAACACAAAGAAGAAATATTTTCCTTGGGGAAACCACAAGGAAGAAAACCGTGCAACACTTCCTCACTATCGAACTCAACTAGAACAGTGTAAAACCCCAAGACATATTCTCCTCTTCCTTTTTGGTGCACTTGTCTTTCTCTCTCTTGCAAAATTTCTTGAGTGAAGTGTGTACAAATGAAGGAAGTGCCTTCCTATTTATATTTGACTCTTGACTTGACCTTAAAACCTATCAGGATCAACTTTTCTAACTGATAGGGCCAACTTGTCTAATAAGACACCAAAAAAATATTTGTTATGATGACACATGGGTACTATTCACCCGACTTACATCCAGAGCTTTACATTGATTCTTTCAATGCTTCTTACATGACTAATCACATCAGATACATTTCCTCGAGGAGGAATACAATCAATGTTGAAGAGTGTAATCTCACATGTAGTTAAGCTAGTGAGTTAGGTAAACCATGATATTTACTCACCTATGGTATTCACCCATCGTATTGTTGTTTTCTATTTCCTATTTAGTATGTTCTTAATATGAGAAGGCAATCAACTGCCTGTACTACTTCTGATGCTTCATTCTATTCTTTCACATGGTAACAGAGCTTATGGCCTAATCCTTACATTTTTGGGGTAATCCTTTTCACATAGTGGAAAGCACTCTATGGAGCTATTGCCTACGGATTTATTTATTTATTATTTTCCAGATTTGATATTTGGGTTGTCTCTAACCCTAAAAAAAATATGTGGATCTCTATGGTAGCTTCCTCACACTAGAATGAATCCTTTTTTGTTTCTTTCTTGGGGAACGGAGCTCCATCTGTTTAGATCTACCACCTCCAGATCTTGATCATGAAGCACATATTTTGTTTTAGTCAGAGTTCCATTTTTTAATCTATTGCCAGATTTTTTTAGTTCTGATCTGATCTGCATTGATTTTAAAAAAAAGAGAGATTTCCATTGTTTGCTAGAGATATCCATTGTTTTTTAGAGATCTCCATTTGAAGCTATTGCAAGAGTTTTCCATAGATCTCCATTTGAAGCTATTGCCAGAGTTTTCTAGAGATCTCCATTGTTCCAGATCGAGTTACCCAGGTATCCTAGCTCAGGAATTTTTTTATGGCAAGGCAACGTGGCATTATTCACTAGTACAAAATGAGGAATTAGCAACTATGTGACTAAAAATTCTAGTCACCACAGGTTTTTCAAGTGATTTACTACTAAATATGAGCAATTTTGATTGACTAGACTATAAACGACTAAAATTAATGACTAATTTAGACACCAGTTAACAAATATGACTAGATAATAAGTGACAGAGTTAAAAATGACTAACATAAACGACTAATTTAGTCACGGCATAAAAAATGACTAGCTAGAAGAATATGAGTTAGTCATTTATGTTATTCATTTTTAATTGTGTTTTGGAAAATTGCAAATTTGACAATGAAGTTTAAATCTTGTAAATTGTTTGCCTTCTATTAGTAATATTGTTTCCATGCACCTCGATCTTCAGAGATCCAACAAAGCAATTGCATGAATTTTTTCTTGACCATCTATATCCCTGTTGCACCATTGAAGCAAACTCGGTTAAGCATGTTCCAAAGGAAAATTACGTTCCTACGTCAATTAAAAATTAGTACTAGAATGAGTACCATATCGATACCTATCTAGAAGCAGCATAGATAGTTGTTGATCCTTCGACAATGTAAGAGTCCCTACAAGTCCTATACGTCTGAAGTGCTTTTATAACTTCAATATAACTTTTTTGATGATTTATGACCATCAAACGTCTAGCTGCACCGGTCGACATAGCTGCACGAGTCGACGTAGATTCACCAGGATGAGTTCCTTTAAAGTATCCCTGCTAGCAAGAATGAAATTCACAACTACATTTTGTAGGAATGTATCCAAGTAGTCCTTTCTATTGTTATCCTTCTTTTTTTTAAGCCTTGAAAACAAATGATCACCCAGTGACCCATGGGTATGTTTGAAGTAGATGATATTTTCCATGAACTAATCCTTACAATAAAAATCTTGTTCCAATAAAAATTAGTCAAGTCTTTTGACCACAGCAGCATTTGTCACCAGCCTGTTACATTAGGTAGGAGCCAAGGCGCTCATTTCAATATCCACCATTTTGTTATTTGTAATGTATTGTTGAAACCAAGGGGCCATCTGTTTAGTCCTAGATTTGGATCCGCAGGATTCCTTAAGTAGTGGTGGTAAAGTTGAGGTCCCCTACTAGAATGAGGGAAGAACAACCAAGGACTAGACCACACCTTTCAATAGCCTCCCAGAAGTCCAGTTGATCAACATAAATCCCACAGTAGTTAATAATGTGTAGGGGTATATCAAAAACCCTACAAAAACATTTCAATAAGATACCGCCAGAAATACGAAAGGGATTAAGTCTAATACGAGCAAGGTTCCAAGAAAAAAGGACTCCTTAAAGGCGTGTAGCATCAACCAAACAACAATCCCACGTGGGGAGAATAATCCAGAGAAACTCCCTTGCTTTCAAAATAGAGACCATCATTTCCTAAAATAATAAGACATCCAGACAAACCAAATGTAATAACCTCTTGAGAGCCGCAATCTTCAGGATACCCCCCCACCCCTCTAAAATTTAAGGACAATATCATCATTAGGTAACAACCTTTATGTACAAATCTACTCTAAAAGGTCCGAAAATGTCTAATAGTGCATCTTATAAATCCAAAATCTCATTAACAATTTCCTTGACTGTCGTCGACTTGTTTCCCCACATTAGCCGATCTGAGTGGACTTTCCTCCTTCTCTTACCATTGTTCTTCATGATGGTTACATTTAGATTATTTGAGACTAATGGGTCTAGTTCAGTATCCGACTTGGAGAAAACTAGGATAGGATACTACAAAAAACTCCCCTAGGAAAATGGGAGGGAAGAATCAAATCATTGAAGCCCAATGACTTATCAACCAACCCATAAGCCGATATTGAGGCTACACCATCACTTAAAACCTTGGATTTCAAAGAAAACACTGAGTTTTCCTTCTGTAACATTAGAAATGACCTCAACAACCTAAGTATGTTCTTTTAGACAGGAGACCATAACCTCATCCCTATTAGAAAGACGAGGGGAAAAGTTGGAATTGAAAAATGAGTAAATTATGTCCCTTTATCTTTATGAACGAAGATGACTTGTTTTCAAAATATTCTAAAAGTGTTTGAATATGTATTTTATGCCTTTAATAAATGGATTCAAATTTTCAATTTACTATTTTTAATAATGCCAAGTGTTATACATTTTTTTCACTTTATTTAAAACACATTGTTATCCCAAAGTAACTAGAAACTCAATCCAAAATTACATAATTTTAAATAATGAAAATAATTATAATTAAAAAAAACCATTGATATATAAAAGGTAGATGACAAAATTAATGAAAAGAACACTCATAAAGACTTAAACACAATGAAGCACGTTGATATTACTTTCGATTTTTTTTGAAAATTTGAAAGTAACATTTTCTTTTATCTTCATAACTAAGAAAAAAATGGGTTAAAAAAATGGAAAAATGCTCATGATGTGAGGGTATTAAGAAAGAATATAATAATAACTCTATACTCTTCATAGAGGTGGAGATAAGTCCTCATATAGGCCAAGGACAAAATAATCAATTAAACAGAAAAAGTCCATGATTTGGGATTTTGACCATCGCAACAATGGCATGTAATAAATTGTTTCAGACACAAAGGCCATATGTGAATATCATAGATACTATGTACTCATAACCGATTGGAGGAACTGACTAATAGTCTGCATCTCATGAATTGTTAAGGAATTCAATCAGACTCCCAAACCTGCAACTGTGTAATGCATCTCATTAATCGCCCAGGAATTCAGCCAAACTCCCAAACCTACGTTTTTCTAATGCAGAGATACCTTAACATGAAATATGTGAAAGGGGTTAAAATAGTCCACACCCACATGATTGACATAGGGTTTAATCTAGAAGTGTCTTTGAATAACAAATTTATTTCCATGTATGCCGAATTCGACAACCTGGAGGACACTCGTTGGGTTTTTTACGAAATGATGGAACGAAATGTGGTTTCATGGAATACAGTGATTGGAGCTTATACAAGATATCATCTCTATGAAGATGTCTTGAACTGCTTTAACAAATGCAGTGAATAGGAATTCAGTTGTATCAGTTAATCTTTGCCACTATTCTCTCAGCAGTGATCACTAACTTAATAGCTCTTCAGTAGGAGAAGGAGGTGCATGGCGAGAGAAATAGGAGTGGGTTTCGACAAAATGTATTTGTTGGAAGTGTGCTTGTTGATATGTATGTTAAATGTGGGAGCATGGAGGATGCACAAGAAGTGTTTGACAAAATGATTGAAGGAGATGAGGTTAGCTGGACTGCGATAATGGAAGGATATGTACAAATTGAACATTTGGGAGAAGCCCTAAAGCTCTTCAGTGAAATGCTAGTTTTGGGGATGAGACTTGATTAGGAATATTCACTGTTATTCTTCCATCTTGTGCCAAATCAGTAGCTTTGAAAATAGGTATGTATGTCCATCAAGAACAATTAAAAATGGTGTATTAGGATATCTTATATTATGGTTTCCAAATTCTACAGAACTTAATGGATCATGAGGAGATAACTATACAAGCTTCTCTATTGCAATGAATCCTCTTTAATGATGCAGAGTTTGTGTAACATGCTACAAAAGTGTCAAAGTAATGAGGTTGGAGCTACTCTAAAATGTCCTGAAACAATTAACAATTAAGAATTAAAATTGAGCTCACAAATAATATCCACTTGAGTAACACCTAGATTTACTCAAATTTATGAAGGAAAATCTGGTGTTAACACCATGTTTAAGGAATTTATCAATTAATACAAATCTTTCACCAACATACCCGTGTTTCTTTACCCTTTGCAATGAATCTTGAGGTTTCTTCATGCAAACTTCTATCTTAATATCTCCATTTAAAGAAACAGTCTTAATGTTTATTTGATGAACTTTCCAACTGAACTGAGTTGCAATTAGTCACAACATTCTAATTGTGACTAGTTTGACCATGGATGTAGAAGAAATGTTCCTCAACAACATTTGACAAAGTAGGAATAATGTATGAAGACAACATAGTGGATTTTGATGTCAATAAAAGATGAAATACACAGTATTTAAGCAAGATCCTATGTTTAGATAGAATGATTGATGATTAGGCAGAAAGGAATTAGACATGACTCTTTCTGTAAGAGCTCCAAATTCTAGGGTTAAATTTGTTGTTTTTTAAATTTCCTGGAGATATAAAGCAATTATCTATATTTTGGTTGTATTATATATATAAACCAATAAAGTTAAAAAACAAAACAAAACAAACATAGGAAGTTGTTCTTACCAACAACCTCCATAAACCTTCTTTGTTATAAGAAAAAACTTATTTTCCAGCAAAGACTACCATTAGCTACAAATCATATCGGTCCCTCCTATCATCATTAAAGACTACCATTGTTTGCTGGGTCCATCCTATTGATGTGTTGATTTAGGATACTGGGTCGGACGATTTACCCATTCCTAATTGAATAGAAAAATTGTAAACCTGCGTGAAAGTTGGCTCCATTTTCAAGCGCTATCTCGAGTACTGTTAACTACCCCGCCATTCTTGTCACTGTCACCCGCAATCCTCAAATTTGAATGTTGAGATAGAAAACCAAGCCTTTTCAATCCTTTCCTTTGATCGTGGGTGTAGAGTTGAAGAGTATAGTCGTCCTGGGAGTGTTGTAAAGAGGGAGAATCGGAAAGAGCACGGGGAGGGGAAAGGGAGAGAGGGGGAAAATGGTGATCCCTCTAATGAACATGAAGATTGTGAAGAAGCAGGTGAAGAAGTTCTAGAGGCCTTAGAGCGATCGTCCCATCACTGTCAAGGTACTTAGCATTCATTATTCTCTCTGCTTATTTAGCTTATCTCCACAACATCATCATGTAAAAGGGGTAAACAAGATTCTTGGTTTTTTTTTCCGATTCATTCGGTTTTCTTGGAGAAGAACAAACACTCAAAACCCAACACTACGATGGATTTTTCTGTGCCCCTTTGATCTGAAATAATATGCCTTTTTCACATTTTTGTTGTCACTCTGCTTATTTATTTATTTATTCCATTTGAAATATATCGAAAAACATAGACCGATGGGATGCACCGGATATTGTATAATTCCGTTGGCTTAGGTACATGGTTTGAGTGGAGGGGTAGCTCTTACGGGAACCATTCTTACGAGCTTTGGTGATGTTACTTGCAGTGCTGTTAAATGATAGTAGTGTTTGGACAAAGGTAGATACTTCCCGCTTACTACATTATTTCCTGAAAAAGGAGTTTCAAAATGCATCTACTGTCAATAGATTTACAAAGATTATACCACATCTTTTCCAAATCCTTGTTCTAATGGTGTGGAAGAGAATTGGGAACTCAAAGGAAATCAATCAAGACTTTTCTTTGGCAGAAGTGAATACAGGAAACATGCAAGAGGGCACATGCCAGTGGCTACAAAGAGATCTTTCTGGACCACCCTTAATATTATGTCAAATGGAGTAGGCAGGTGAATGGAAACTTTTATTGACAAATCATTGTTAATTTGATTGTCTACTTGTATGAAATTGAGGAGATTTTCTATTAGTTATTTTATCATGTTAAGGGTAAGCTATTTCTCGTTTTCCTGGAAATTAGACATTGCCAACATAATATTTTTCTCTTGTATGTTTCATATGTAGAAGAATGGGTTCGTGTGGCAGTGCCCTGTTTTCCTTTGAGTTCAGTTGGTGGGATGGAAACCTTAAGGATGACGTTTGTAGATGACACAAGTGCACAAGAAAGAGATATAAGATGGGAACAAGCCAAAGAACTGAGTCTGGCTCAATTAATGGCAGTTAATATTGGGTATTGTTGGAAAGAATCTGGGGAAAATGAATGGGTGTTTGTACTTGCTTAGCTGCGCAAATGGATAGAGTCAATAGTTGGCCACATGGAGGAATTGGCAGAGGGAATTCATGATGTTGTGAAGAATATCAATGTTTCTATAAGAATAGAAGTTGATCTTACAATAGAGTTATTATAAAATGAAGTTAATAGGTCCAGGGATTGTCCAATGGATATGGCAGAAACAACTGTTTTCATTTTTTTGTCTTATATTTGGACTTCACAATCTAGACAGAGCGGAGATGACCAGTTCGTTGAACTCCTTAAAGGATGTCAACTAGGAAAGAGCAAAAGCCCATGATTTTGAAGACATTATCTGGATATTTTTTGCTATAGGTATAGCTGAATCAGTTGCATCAAACTCTTATGTAGGAGAGGCCACTAGAGTTGTAATAGCACTATCATGACAGCCTGGTGTTCACTTCTGAGAAAATGTTGCTACTATTGTGCTTGGTGCTCCATCTCGAGAAAGGGATGCGGCAATGTCAAATGCCAAAACCATTCACAACTGGTTTAGCTAATCTTGGGATGCCCCACTCCTATGGTTTTTGGGGAAATGGTTTGTGAGGCACTCCCACTCTCGTTCCCTCTTCTGCTCCAATACAATGCTCTTGCAACCTTGATTATTCCTTTTACAATTTCAAGCCATCTTTGGAGTTGAAGAGATTGGCTTATTAGACTAAGATTTGTCTAGATTATCTCTACATTTAAAATTGTAGCCAGGTCTTTTCAAGAGCAATGAAGGTACTCACACCATCATTTCTTTGATCATTGTACATCACTGTGTCCTAAAATGTCTGAAAAATGTGTAATAGCTAGGCAATGAAATACTAAAAGAAACATACTTACAACTTTGGCATTTCTTGTAAGGTATCTTTTTCTCAAATCTTGAGTTTCCTTTAAAATAGCAGTCAATCCTTTCAAATGTAGTCGGAGGTTGGAGTCTGTACTGATGATCAATTTGTGGACTTACTTGTAGAAAAATATGCATACGAGATTTCTAATTTTCATGGACAGGATTGGTTTGGCCCTTGGAAAAGATAAATTGTTGTTTGGTTCACTGATGATGACTTCACACATCACAATGGAAAACATGAGCATTACAATTTGCAAAGAAATTTCTTCTTGTAGAATATGGTATGAAATAGAGGTCTTATGCACATGGAAGTGGCAAGGAGGCAATGCAGTGCAATATCTCTTGCCATTCTTATGTGAATGTGCAAAAATATACCAAAGTTATGCTCAACAAATTATGGTGAACTCTATCATTAATATATTGTTTTTAGGGGCATTAAAGGTATCACTTTGGGTGAATCCTACCCACTAAATTCCTGGCGTATCTTTGATAATGAATTGGATAAGATTGAGGAACCATTCTTATGGGCTTTGGTGATGTTACTTGTAGTGCTGTTAAATGATAGTAGTGTTTGGACAAAGGTAGATACTTCCCGCTTACTACATTATTTCCTGAAAAAGGAGTTTCAAAATGCATCTACTGTCAATAGATTTACAAAGATTATACCACATCTTTTCCAAATCCTTGTTCTAATGGTGTGGAAGAGAATTGGGTACTCAGAGGAAATCAATCATGACTTTTCTTTGGAAGAAGTGAATACATGAAACATGCAAGAGGGCACATGCTAGTGGCTACACGGAGATCTTTCTGGACCACCCTTAATATTATGTTAAATGGAGCAGGAAGGTGAATGGAAACTTTTATTGACAAATCATTGTTAATTTGATTGGCTACTTGTATAAAATTGAGGAGATTTTCTATCAGTTATTTTATTATGTTAAGGGTAAGCTATTGCTTGTTTTCCTAGAAATTAGACATTGCCAACATAATATTTTTCTCTTGTATGTTGCATATGTAGAAGAATGGGTTCGTGTGGCAGTGTCCTATTTTCCTTTGAGTTCAGTTGGTGGGATGGAAACCTTAAGGATGACATCCACATATGACACACGTACACAAGAAAGAGAACTACTCTTGGCCTCCTTGGCTACATTGTCAAGTAGAGATATAAGATGGGAACAAGCCAAAGAACTGTGTCTGGCTCAATTAATGGCAGTTAATATTGGGTATCGTTGGAAATAATTTTGGGAAAATGAATGGGTTTTTTTACTTGCTCAGCTGCGCAAATGGCTAGAGTTAGTAGTTGGCCAAATGGAGGAATTGGCAGAGGACATTCATGATGTTGTGAAAAATATCGATGTTTCTACAAGAACAGAAATTGATCTTATAATAGATTTATTAGAAAATGCAGTTAATAGGTCCATGGATTGTCCAATGGATATGGCAGAAACAACTGTTTTCATTTTCTATCTTCTGTTTGGACTTCACAATCTAGATAGAGAAAAAATTTCCAATTCGTTGAACTCCTTAAAGGATGTCAACTAGGAAAGAGTAGAAGCCCGTGCTTTTGAAGACATTCTCTGGATCTTTTTTGCTACAGGTATAGCTGAATCAATTGCATCAAGCTATTGTGTAGGAGAGGCCACTGGAGCTGTAATAGAACTATCATGATAGCCTGATGTTCACTTCTAGAAAAATGTTGCTACTGTTGTGCTTGGTGCTCCATCTCGAGAAAGGGACACAACAATGCCAAATGGCCAAAAACATTCACAAATGGTTTAGCTAACCTTGGGATGCCCCACTCTTGTGGTTTTTGTGGAAATGGTTCTCCAGACACTCCCACTCTCGTTCCCTCTTATGTTCCAATACAATGCTCTTGCAAACTTGATTCTTCCTTTTACAATTTCAAGCCATCTTTGGAGTTGAAGAGATTGGCTTATTAGACTTCGATTTGTCTAGATATATATCTACATTGAAAATTGTTGTCATTTCTTTTCAGGAACAATGAAGGTACTCACACCATCATTTCTCTGATCATCGTACATCACTGTGTCCTAGAATGTCTGAAAAATGTGTAATAGCTAGGCAATGAAATACTAAAAGAAACGTACTAACAACTTTGGCATTTCCTGTAAGGTATATTTTTCTCAAAGCTCATGAGTTTCCTTTAAAATAGTAGTCAATCCTTTCAAATGTAGTCAGATGCTGGAGTATGTATTGATGATCAATTTATGGACTTACTTGTAGAAAAATATGCATACGAGATTTCTAATTTTCATGGATAGGATTGGTTTGGCCCTTGGAAAAGATAAATTGCTGTTTGGTTCACTGATGAAGACTTCACACATCACAATGGAGAACATGAGCATTACAATTTGCAATGAAATTTCTTCTTGAAGAATATGGTGTGAAATAGAGGTTTTATGCACATGGAAGTGGCCAGGAGGGAATGCAGTGCAATATCTCTTTCCATTCTTAAGTGAATGTGCAAAAAGATACCAAACTTATCCTCAACAAATTATGGTGAACTCTGTCATTAATATATTGTTTATAGGGGCATTAAAAGGTATCACTTTGGGTAAATCCTACCCTCTAAATTCCTGGCTTATCTTTGATAATGAAGTGGATAAGATTGAGGAACCATTCCTATGGGCTTTGGTGATGTTACTTACAGTGCTGTTAAATGATAGTAGTGTTTGGACAAAGGTAGATACGTCCCGCTTACTACATTATTTCCTAAAAAAGGAGTTTCAAAATGCATCTACTGTCAATAGCTTTACAAATATTATACCACATATTTTCCAAATCCTTGTTCTAATGGTGTGGAAGAGAATTGGGAACTCAGAGTAAATCAATCAAGACTTTTCTTTCGAAGGAGTGAATACAGGAAACATGCAAGACGGCACATGCCAGTGGCTACAAATAGATCTTTGTGGACCACCCTTAATATTATGTTAAATGGAGTAGGTAGGTGAATGGAAACTTTTATTGACAAATCATTGTTAATTTGATTGGCTACTTGTATGAAATTGAGGAGATTTTATATCAGTTATTTTATCATGTTAAGGGTAAGCTATTGCTTGTTTTCCTAGAAATTAGACATTGCCAACATAATATTTTATTGTAAATTAGAAATTAGACATTGCCAACATAAAGATTTCTTAAGATTGATTTGGTTTATTGTAACTTTAAGTCATGTGTTTTAGTGTCCACCTAGCCCCAATTGTTGTTGCATGCCCTACTGCACATCCACAAGAACAAGCACAAGCACTACCTTGTCACTTGGAAGTACATGAACCCTAGTGGGAGTTATATAGATACCTGCTTTCACGTGGGGTTATATAGATACCTGCTTTCATTGACGTCACAAGCCACTGTTGACACATTAGTATTTTTATTTTCAAAAATTCATCTATAAGTGTTTGCATGGACTTTGAAAGACAATTCCTACTCTTTATACTTAAGATGTTAGTATTAACAATGTCTTGTGCCAACCTTTAACAGAATATTGTTTGCTTTATTATCTTAGACAAATATTTGAGGTTTTATTTGTTTTTATGAGGTTGTAGTGGTTTTCTTTTTCCTGCAATTTAAAAAACCTTCCTGCTGATGCTAGAACGGGAATTTTTATTTAAGAAACTTGAGGATTTCCATATCCACCAATATATGATACCAGTGTCTATATATTTTAACACTAGCGACTACCCATTTCTTGTGGGTGATCTCTCCTTAACTAACCTTCAGACGCAAAGCCATCCGATCCATCGATCCCAACAAGTAAGTAACCCCCATTGTAAATCCAGCCACCCTCCTCCTTGTCCTGAAGTGTAAGTTCGAAAATAAATCACTTTTCCTTCCTTGATTGGTTGGGTTGTGAAATACATGGTGTATAAGGTGCTAACAAGATGTAAGATTATATACGTAATAAGAGTTCTTCCAAAAAAAATTCTATTAAAGAAGTTTATTTCTCAAGCCTGCACTAAGGGCCTGTCCTATATTGGCTCAATTCTATCTGATAAAGGTACAAAGCACAAAGCACCAAGTGAGTACGGTAAATTAAGATGTCATATTTATTATTATATATATGTAATAACGCAAATTCAAAAATCCAATAAAGAAGTTCTATGTTGTAAAGACCAATCAACCTGTGATCTAATTGCATTTGTTATTACGGGCTCTGAAAAGCTAGTTGGGAGAAACAAGTTTGGTTCTGGTGAATGCAAAAGATCTTATCAGAAGCGTTTATTAAAATAGAACCTGTTGTTGGCATGGTTCGAGTATGATTCTTGGGAACTTGCATGTGTGATTAGGCAAATATCTTATTTACAGGGCCCTTCTTTGAAGCGAAGATCCTCATCCGATAAAAAGGCACTTGGTTCGGGTTGTTCCAGTCAATTCTGAAAATCTTCTCAGCTTCGTGTTCTGTTAAAGCTAACCTTTGTGTGGAGGGGGTTTTAGGCATCTTCCTTTCTTGGAGCTGAAAACTCTACTTTTTCTGTATCCAAATTGACTATGCTCCACATGTAATATTATTTTCTTTATTGCGTACTAACCACTGTCACCTTGATAGTATTATCTCTTAGTTTAGGTCAGCTCTCCTATCTAGCTGAAAGGGGGGAATCCTGACAAAAATCTAAGTCCAAGGTGTATTCAAGGAGAGAAAGGGGTAAATGGACTTACAGTAAATCTGGTTCTAATTTGAATTGTAGCAAGTAAATTCCAGATTTACACAGCTTTTAAACAATGATTAAACATAGATATTCTTAGGCTAAAACAAATCTGAAAATTCAATTTATATTCTAAAAATTACAGATCTGTTATATAGAAAATTAGATAAAATAAATAATTGAAAATGAGGGTTTAAGGATCTAAAAATCAATCTTAAATTAATATTTCTTTGCTGGAAATTTACAGATTGTTGGAGCAAAAAATAAAGGGATTTTTTATTGTTCTCATCTCTTTTAAATGAGCATAACTTTGACAGTCCTTGCATTTCTAGAGAAAGAATATCTTCCTGTGAAACCCTATCCAGCTGCTTCTCCTGGCTACCACCATCACCTTCGTCCCATACAGAATCTAAAATTTGAGTGTCTACTTGACTAAAAGCAATGCTTGCTTCATTCTGAGATTGAACAAAAGGATCAAAATCTCTCCTTTCAGGAGGCATTATCACCGTGCTTTGATGCTTGCCTCTTTTCCCTTATCTTCTATCCCGGGACTCCAAAAAGTTACTAGTGCTCATCCTTTCTATCTCCTCTGCCCATAGAGAGTTCAATAGCACTTCATCCTCAAACTTTTCTGCTCCTTCAGTTTGAAAACCCAAACCTTCATTTCCACTATTCTTGTTTCCAGCATTTACTTGTGGTATTGAATCTTTATTTGGTGCTAGGTTATAAGGAAAGGAACAGGCCCCAATCATGGGAACATACTCAACATACTTGTTTTCTGCAGGCCTGCAATCCATGACTGAGGAGGAATTGACCGCAAACAATGAACCATGTTGCTTAGAGAAATTTGACAAAATTGGCAAGTCTTTAATGTTTTCTCTCAAATCCATCACTGACTGTTCAGAAACTTGCTGATTCTTCTTGCGTATATTCTCAAGATGATTCTTCTTGCCTATATTCTGAAATTTTCTTAATAATGAAATGTCTAACATTGCTTTCGTTGCAGGGAAAAACTCCTCTCTTTCCCCACATTTGTGGACATGAAGCAATTGGGTATACACTCTGTTCTTGCCATGAATTTTGTATAATAAAAAAATTTGAGAAAATTTGATTAGTCATAGTAGCAGAGATGTATAATTTCAAGAGGGAAAAATGATATGAATTTTTTGGTGATTTGTTGCTTACTAATTATAATTATAATTATAACATGGTTGACACAAAATTTATTGAGAGTGTTGGAGAAGGGGTGACGGACCTCAAGGAGGGTGACGGTGTGCTTATTGTATTTACTAGAGAATGTGGAGAATGCAGACACTACAAGTCAGAGGAGAGCAACATGTGTGATCTACTAAGGATTAGTACTGAAAGAGGGGTTATGATCAATGATGGAAATTCAAGGTTTTCAATCAATGGAAAACCAATTTACCATTTCCTTGGTACATCGACTTTCAGCGAGTATGCTGTTGTGCATGTCAGTTGTGTTGCCAAAATTAATCCAGAGGCTCCTCTTAACAAAGTGTGTATTCTGAGTTGTGGTGTCTCAATAGGCAAATCACTTCCTGGACTTTTTGATACTAATTTAAACTATATAATGTTTTACAAAGTGGGTAATTCAATTCTTAAAGTGTGGTTTGCTGGATTGTTAATAAAACCATCCATGATCATTTCCTTGATTGGATTTCTTATTCAAAATTAATTTTTTTGTGGAATTAGGGATGGGTGCAACTTTGAACGTAGCCAAACCCAAGAAGGGTTCAACAGTAGCAATATTTGGCCTTGGGGGTGTGCTTGCTATAAATTCTAAAAACAAGTGTTCTCTCCCTTTTTGTTCATGTGTATACACTGAAGTTCAAAAACTGCAATTTTGTTGAGGATAATTATGATTAGTTTACAGTTCAACTCCCATGTCTGCAATTTTTTGGGATCATTATGACCAGCCTAGATCCAATCTAGGTTCTATCAAGTGTCTAGAGGGATCAATTTAATTTTAATTTTGGGTAGATCAACATGTTGGGTATAAAATTTATTACTATTTTATTACAGCGTCACCTACAAACGTGACAACATCTCCCCATGCTCTCCCATACTGTGCTTGAGAACGCCTCTGGACACAACTAGTTTACTCTTTAATAATATTTTATTACAGCTGTACAAACGTGACAACATCTCCCCTATGCTCAAGAACACCTTTGGGCACAACTAGTTTACTCTTTAATTATCTGTTAGACTTCTGATTTGGCCTTTAACTACATAGGCTACTGAAGGGGCAAGAATTTCCAGAGCTTCTTGAATAATTGGAATTGATTTAAACAGTGACAGATTTGAAAATGGTTGTAGATTTCCCATTTCATGGTTGTACATCAATTGCATGCATACAGTAGTGTCCTGTATTTTGTTTTTGCAATGGTTTATGGAGTTTGAGGATATGCCCTTATCTGAAATCCCTATGGCATGCTTAGGTGGCAAGCTAGGGTGCATAACTTTTGAAGAGAAATGTTTTGACCATGTCATTTGCACCAAGGGATTCACATGAAGCCCAAGTGCAGTTTGGTTTGGAGCGAGGTGTGCCTGCTGTGATTTGTGTAATGGGGACACAGCAGCTTCCTTAGCCTTCCAGGGTTTTTGACATGTCTCAATGTTCACGGTGTTTGATACCTTAGACTGCAAATGGTACTGGGGACTTTTAGAGGATTAATGCTTTTGTTGAAGTTAAAATTTTGAGCTATAGAAGAGCCTTGAATTTACTGATTTGATTCTAAAATTGAGTTGGGTAGCTTCATTTGTTTGCAGATGGTATGTATTTGATAGAAGTGGATAGAGTCCTGCGACCAGGTGGATATTGGATTCTTTCTGGTCCTCCCATCAATTGGAAGCAATATTACCAATCTTGGCAGATATCAAAAGAGGAGCTCCAACAGGAACAAGAGAAAATTGAAGAAATAGCAAAACTTTTGTGCTGGGAAAATAAGTATGAAAAAGGTGATCTTGCCATTTGGCAAAAGAGAATTAATACTCATTCTTGTCCTAGAAGCCTAAATACTATTGACCCACCTCCTGCCTGTGAATCAGGCAATCCAGATGATTATTGGTAAGTTTTTGAACTTCATAGCTCAAAGTTGAAGACAGTTTATGTAGCATAATTTTATAACAAAACATAATCAGATCGATAGTCTTCTAAAATCTATTTTCAAAAATTCATTGCTAGTGAACAAAGTGATTATACTTATGAGCAATGTTTGTAACCCAGACATTTTTTGTGCTTAGGTTTAAATCTAGGCTCCAATACATTCCTGGGGTTTGACAGTTAAAACCTATTTTTGTCCTTCCTAGAATGTGCTTTTAGATTCCAGGTATTGGCTACATTTGTTATTCTATTAAACGAGCATTTAACACATGTCCTTGTAAGTATTCTTCTATTGGATGTTTTCCTTTAGAAGACTAATATCATGCCAAATTCTAAATTGGATATCAATCTTGCAATGGATATGTTACAAAGTGCATTGTGGTTATAGGATTCCTTTGAACTAAAATGTTAGTGTGGCTGACTATGAAAAATTTAAATTTTCATTGCTATTAAGCTGAAGTACATGGTCTGTTTGTTTGTCATAATTTTCTGACATGTAGAAATATGGAGAAATGCTTTGTAACAATTGATAAAATGGTCGTTGACCTATTATAATTTGTGATTTTAATTGTGAATGCTACAAGATTCAAGGGATTATCAAATTTATATCCTGAATCAACTTTATATCCTGAATACAAGTCAGAGATACATTTTGATTTCATCATTTTTATGTGAGTTTTGAATTTTCCTATCTGCTTTTACATTTTAATGGCCATGCATGAATTGATCTTGTGCTGTAGACAGGTTTAAGTTTAACTGTCTAAATCTTAAAAAATTTCAGGCATGTTTGCATAATTGGCTTCATATTTCATTATAGTACAAGAAGAGTTTGTTTTTCTCCCGATTTGCTTTGAAAGTGCCCTAGTTTTACTCAGATGGCCTAGTTTTACTTAGATGATTGAACTTTTATGCTTATCTAATAATGTCTATAAAATCTGCTGACCCCCCAGGCATAAGGGAATGCAAATATGCACTACACAAATGCCTAAAGTTAGTGATGCCAATGATGTGTCTGGAGGGATTTTGGAGAAGTTCCCAAAGTGCCTGAATGTTGTTCCTCCTAGAGTTCTCAGTGGCTTATTATCAGGTGTTACTGCTGAGACATATAATGCTGATAAACAGTTCTGGAGAAAGCACATGAAAGGATACAAAAGAATGAGCAAATATATTGGGGAGAGTAGATATCACAATGTTATGGACATGAATGCAGGTCTTGGTGGCTTTGCAGCAACACTTACATCCGACAAAGTTTGGGTTATGAATGTTGTCCCAACCATTGCAAAAAATAATACACTTGGTGTGATATATGAAATAGGCCTTATTGGAATTTATCATGACTGGTATGGTCACCCTTCATTTCTCTTTTAATTTTTTCAAGGCTTTAATTTATGTTATAGAAATATAACCTATAGTTGGAGGACCACAATTCAGAACAATATACATGCATAGGTAGAAGACTAGGTTTCCACTCTCATCCCATTTTGGGAAAAGGATTATAGGAACAAACTGCATCTAATATGTAATATAACATGTAAAAACTCTGGTTTTTGTATCCTTATACCTTTTTAATGGCCCTAGTGAAGCACAATAGATTGATAGAGAAGATGCTCCCCAATTGAAATCATGACATGTGTCTACTACACGATGAGCCAATAGATTCCATTCTATTTTAAAATGAGAGTATCCCTCCTCGCCATATACCATAAAAATCATGGTTTTCATAAACCGATATGGGTATCTCAAGTATTGTGTAGAATACATCCAATTAATCTTTTCTAAGAAGGCCTTATATTCAGTCCACCAATCTTTCAATTTTTTTACTAGATTGAATTCCTAGGCTCTGTACTCATCCAGAAATGTTTTGTTCAATAGCACCTTAATTTTCTTCAGCTTGAACATTATTTTGAATGAATAGGGTTGTAAATAAGCTATGGAAACCCTACCTTCACTTATGACTAATCTCATTCCAATATTAATGTGTCTGAATATCGATTTGAAAATATCGTTATATGGTAATATTATTGGTTTGGCAGCAATCAAGTAAAGGATGTGCTTTCTGATATTTCAAAAAACCTCTAAGTCATCATGGTCCTTATGGAAGTCTTCATTGACGAACATTCTATACATGTATTTGGGCACTCAAGGTCATCTTGGAATCCAATTAAATGATTTGTATCCATGAGCAACATTGGATCTGCATCTTTCCAAGGGTTGGGACTTTCTTCAACTTCCCATTTTAAGGTAGCTTCCCTATTCCTTGTGCTTTTGACATTTTAAATAATAAATATCCTACAATAAAAAACGAAAATACAAATATTAAATCTTGTAGACATAATTATGTCAATAGGTGAGTTATGAACATAAATCAAGTCTACCTCAAGGTTCGAGCTAAAACGAATGGACTTTGAGAAACAAGATAGCAAGTGAACAAGCTTGGCTTCTCTAGCAAGTTTACAAAGGATAATGGTGAATATTAATTGTGAAATACCTCCTTGAGCTGGTTAATATTATTAATGACAACTATATATATGCACGGGTGGAAAAGTTTGGTGATAAGTCATGTATTTAGTTTTTGCAATGATTTATGGATTTTGAGGATATGCCCTTATCTGAAGTCCTTATGGCATGCTTAGGTGGCAAGCTTGGGTGCATAACTTTTGAAGAGAAATGTTTTGACCATGTCATTTGCACCAAGGGATTCACATGAAGCCCAAGTGTAGTTTTCTTCGGAGCGAGGCGTGCATGTTGTGATTGGTGTAATGGGGACACAGTAGCTTCCTTACCCTTCCAGGGATTTTGACATGCCTCAATGTTCACGGTGTTTGATACCTTGGACTGCAAATGGTACTAGGTACTTTTACAAGATTAATGTTGTTTTTAAAGTTAAAATTCTGAGCTATAGAAGAGCCTTGAATTTACTGATTTGATTCTCAAATTGATTTGTGTAGCTTCATTTGTTTGCAGATGGTATGTATTTGATAGAAGTGGATAGAGTCTTGAGACCAGGTGGATATTGGATTCTCTCTAGTCCTCCCATCAATTGGAAGCAATATTACCAATCTTGGCAGAGATCAAAATAGGAGCTCCAGCAGGAACAAGAGAAAATTGAAGAAATAGCAGAACTTTTGTGCTGGGAAAAGAAGTATGATAAAGGTGATCTTGCCATTTGGCAAAAGAGAATTAATACTTGTTCTTGTCCTATAAGCATGAATATTATTGACCCACCTCCTTCCTGTGAATCAGGAAACCAGGATGATTCTTAGTAAGTTCCTGAACTTCATAGCTCAAAGTTGAAGACAGTTTATGTAGCGTAATTTTATAACAAAACATAATCAAATCGATAGTGTGCTAAAATCTATTTTCAAAAATTCATTGCTGGTAAACAAAGTGATTATATTTATGAGCAATGTTTCTAACCCAGACATTTTTTGTGCTTAAGAAGGACCATAAGCTCAGTGCTGTAGGTATTCTTAGGTTTAAATCTAGGCTCCAATACATTCCTGGGATTTGATAGTTAAAACCTATTTTTGTCCTTTCTAGAATGTGCTTTTAGATTCCAAGTATTTGCTACATTTGTTATTCTATTAAATAAGCATTTAACACATGTCCTTGTAAGTATTCTTCTATTGGATTTTTTTCCTTTAGAAGACTAATATCATGCCAAATTCCAAATTGGATATCAATCTTGCAATGGATATGTTACAAAGTGCATTGTGGTTGTAGGATTCCTTTGAACTAAAATTTCAGTGTGGCTGGCTATGAAAAATTTAAACTTGCACTACTATTAAGCTGAAGTACATGGTCTTTTACCTCACACTTCAGTTGTCTCCTAATGATGATCCCATAGTAGGGATCAAAACATCGAGATTTGCGAAATCATTCAATGCAGCTCCTTCTTATTTACAATTCTCCACTGCGTAAATGATTACTTTCATAAATACTAGTTACTGGTAATTTGTAATAGTAATAATTATGTAGTTTGTAGATTGATATCTATCATAAAATTGTTTGAATATCATCATTGTCAAGCAATAACAACTTCTTAAAGGGTGCTAGCTCAATGGTAGAGCGCCTGCCTAATTATAGGCAGAAGGTTGGTGGTTCAATTCCTCCGTGCCCTATCATAAATTTGTGACTACAAAAATGACTAAATTCACATATATATGACTATTAGTAGCTAATTTCTCGTATCTTAGTCGTATTTAGCTTAGTAATTAATATGTTAACATCTAGTAGTTTATTTAGTCATATATTTGGTCATTAATGGTTGCAATCAGTGACTAAATCAGTGACTAAGTCAATGACTAACTCAGTGACTAAATCAATGACTAAATCATTAACTATCAATGACTAAATCATTGACTATAAATGACTAGAGCATTGTCTATCAATGACTAAATCATTGTCTATCAATGACCAAATCAATGACTACTAAGTCAAGCTATTAATGACTAGTGAAATACGACTAGCTATAAGATAGTGGTAATTTGCTACTATTAGTCACCGACTCAAAAATAGTCATTGATTTTAGTCATTTTTTTGGTCATTAATTTCTCATTTTATACTAGTGATTGTATCTGGAAAAACCATCCGTAAATGAAAAAACTTCACTCCCCACATAAGCATCAATTATTTTATCTATAAAGGGTTTGGGGTAATTGTCCTTGGGACATGCTTTGTTTAAATCATGAAAATATGTACATAAGGATATTGTCCCTTGATTCTTATCAATGAGAACAGGATTGGATACCCATTCTATCAAAGCAATCGGGTAGATGAAACCATCTTTCAACAATTTTCCCACTTCAGCCTTAACAGTTGTCACTTTACGCGGATTAATAGGTCTAAGTTTTTGTCAAACCATTTTGGCATTAGGGTAGGTTTGGATTTCATGTTCAACAATCGATGTATAAATTCCTAACATCACCTCATATGACCAGGAAAACACATCGTGAAATTCCTTAAATAAGACTGTATAGATAGCAATATCTTCCGGAGAGCAGTTTTCACCAATATGTACATTTTCGATGACGTCGGGGTTTGCAGAGATGCTGATAGGGATAGTAACATAAATGTTTGCTATATTCCCATCGGAAAAAATTCCCTCCCTTGGCAAGGGATTAATCGACATATCAACATCTTCTGCCAGTATCACATGGAACTTGTTACCACCTAAGTTGTAATTTGTTCTTTTTATGAAGTGAGCTTGGTGAACCAGACAAAGATGTTATGTTCGAATTGCACAAGACCTTCGGAAGTGCTTCTGGGAAGTGCTTGTTGTACTATATCACACGTTCATACCCCATGGGGGAGTTGGAATAGAATGTTCTAGCATGATAGTGTCTGTAAAAGAATCAGTCTCTTAGACTTTATTTGTCAATTTGATCATCCCGAAGTGTTATTTTCCTTGGTTATTATTGGTTGTTGAATAAACGAGTGATAATTTCTGATTTTTTCACTCAATACCTCCAAAGTTGGGGTGGTCGGCTTGGCATTTGGGCCTAATGAGGTTATTAGAGTCTATGTGTCAATGTATAAACATACTAGGCATCATGGTCGAATCATATGAACATGTCTAAGTCCCCCTAGGTTTTTTTATTTTTACTTTTAATTTTTCCACAAAACTTAGGCTATTTTTTAATAGTGTAATTGGAAAAATTGGTTTTGTAATAAAAGTGGGCTCAAAAATCAGTTTCAGTCATGGGGGTGCTCATTTTCAAGCTTAGAGCACCATGTAAGCCCATAAACCCACTTTTCCTAAGTTTTGAGTGATTTGTCCATCACTCAGGTCAAAAAACCCTAAAAATCAAATATTGATTATTTAATTGATAAATTAATTAAATAATGGAGAAAATTCAAAATCCTAAATCATTGGGATTTGCTCTGATTTGACTGAAATAAGTCTCATCGGCTTGGGATTGACTGGATATGACAATTCCTTGATTGAAGGGCATGATGTGGGCTCAGTTGGGAGTGTATTATTGCTTGCAATCTTGGGAATTGTTCCCTCCCTCTCTCCTCCACACATGTGGGCCTCTCTGGTTGAGTTTTGATGGATGCTTCAATTAGCAGGTTGAGGTGTCAGACAAATCAGCTCTCCGATTGATAGTTGCACTTAGTGAGACTCAGATCAACCTCAGTTAGACTTATATCAGGCTCAAATTCACTCCACATGCAGCTGCAGTCTCTATCTCGTTGGGATTTGCACCCCCCTGGGCTAAATCTCCTCTTTTTGCTATAAATAAAGCACAGGTTACCTCTTCCAAGCTAGTGAGAACTGGGATTGAGGTGTTGTTGCTATTTTACTATTGTTATTTTTCATTTGAAATAAAGAGAATCTTTGGAGGCAAGATGGTGTCATGTCATTGTACGTGTGGATGAGCATTCCCATGTTTTACTGAGGTAACCTGGATCTATGTTCATAATTTGTTGATTATTTGTAGATCCATTGCTAAATATTGATAATAAGTTTATTATGATATTGATAGGAAAGGATTTTGTTAATAAGTTTATTGGCCATTTCTTTCCTTTTTATGCATGTTTAGAGATCTAGATTCAACATGTTTTATAAGTTTATATGCATGCTATTCTGAATCTTTGTTTATGTATTAACCAGATCTCACATGCATTTTGGGAAGTCTTTGGATCAAGTTACAGGTTCATAGCTTGGAGAGGGTGCGGATATAGTTTGCTTCCTCACTTTATCCAAACTTTCTCAAAGGCATAGTCCCTCGACATTCCACCGGAAAGCTCCACGGTTGATCTTCAAGGCTTCCAACACTTTTTCTCTCTCTTCCTCTTCCAAAAAATCAAATTTTACCTGGTTACTTTGTTCACAAGCTTTGTCATTATTCAGATCTATCATTTCAAAGTAAAACTTACATAGATATTTTATTTCAAGGCTCATAATCTAGATCTCATTCCTAAAGGGTTTCATAAAGCATTCTAGATCTAGTTTAGGGAAATCGTCCGTTTTGCATGGAAATTTAAAGAGAATCTATAGGTTGCATGCTCTAGATTTATTTTTATGTTTTCAAAATATTAAATCCAGAAATAAGTGCATATTTTATTGTCTTTCCAAGTAGCAAGCCAATATCCCAAGGAAATCTTGCTTTCCTTGGTTCCTTTTTCACCGTTTTAGCTAGTTTTAACTTAGTTTTGTTTGGTTTAAAGTAAGCCGACCCAAAGGTACTTTAAAAGTGATTTTGGAAATATTTAATTCTAATAACCTCTCTATATTTTAGAATGCATAACAAAAAGAGGATAAGTTGCAGTTCTAAAGTGGCTTTTGGATCATCCGAATCCCCCCGGGGGTCTCCCTTTTGACCATAATTTTAAATTTTGGGAAATTTGTAAAGCCTTGGTTTCATATTGTATAAGAACCAAGAGGATTCATATAATTTTACTGAGATTGTAACAGAAAATAATAAATTTTTTCTTTGAATAGGCTCTTCTGAGCCCATTCCCTATCCCCACTAGGGGGATTCATGCCTTTTTTGTTGTTTTTCGCATTCTCTTACTTATTTTCACTTTAGATTAGTTTAATTCATGCATAATAACATGATTTTATTATCTTATCATACTTTCCATATTACGTTATCCAAGTAACTTGAGTAATTACCCCATGACTTCCTGATTGACCCGCAAGAAGAAAGAAATGCGTAGTAGGAATAAGTAGAAAACTTGTGATTTGTTTCTATTTTCTTCTTATCTTTGATTTCTGTAAGTAATTTTTTAAAAATCAACCCACTCCTTGATTCCTCGATTGAGGTCCACTTGGACCGAAAGAGGTTCTTGGAGGGTTTTACTTTCTAAAAAAACACACCCTTTAAAACTCACACAAATTTGACAAGACTCTGGTGTGTATGCTTTGCACTTGGCTGCGGTTCATACAATCAGTTAAGCCACATCAAAAGCAATGTGAGTGACTATTTTAATTAGTCTTCACCTTCCCCAATCAACCACCATCAGGAGAAAATCCAACACCTCGATCAAACCGTAAACAAAGGAAAAATACCCCAAGGGAAGCGGGAACTTCTAAAAAGTGACCTCGAGGTGCCGAGATCTGTTACACTTTCAGGTGTATTATGAAAAAAAATCTCAAAGAATCCATTCATCCCACATATTCCTTGCAGGTAGCCATGAAGGTTCATTTTTGACATATTCCAAGTACCCTCGGGGATATCTCGAGTCCCCCCCTTGCCTAATTTAATTTTTTCATACTTCACATTAACTTAGAATGTACAAAGAGGAAATCAGAAAACATTCAATCCAAGTACATGCAAGTACATTGATTATTTTATGACTCCATTCTAAGGCATTGGCTATTTTCTTTCTATATATATTATATTATGTCTCAGCATTCTGCTTTCGTGTGCTCATTTTTGTATCTTGTCATATATGGATGTTTATGGTTAAATCTCAAACTCTTAAGTAACTCATTCAGTTTAACATCATCATACTAAATAATTTTTCCTTAGTAACTTTATAGGGTATACCCCCCTTGGCTTCGTTAGGAGTTGAGCGTAAACGAAGGAGTCAAGAACAAGGTGACAGCCTTGACTCAAGACTTGCCCCCAAAGACACACCAAGGACACACCTAGTGGCTTGAATATTTATGTGATGTCCCCCCCCAGGTGTGTGAAAGGTGGAAACACTTTTTGGCGCCATTTACAGTGATAAATATTTTTATTCCCGAGTGCGACTTAGCTTAACTTTTTTCTAAACAACTAAAAATATATAATAAAAAAATTATTGATCTTGTCTTTAAAAAACATAAAAATTAAAACTCAATCCATCTGGTGACTCCACTATCTAACATTCCTCCAAGAATTTCTACCCAAAGAAACCACTGACAATTAGTCAATCCTCTCCCTTATCCCAAAAGGTTTATTAGGGAAATATTGAATAGGAAAACTTCTCGTAGAAACATTGAAGATTTAGGAGACCAGTCCCTCTCACATATCCATCACATATTTGTAGAGAGTCATGTTCAGCAATCTCAAGAAATGATGAAATTCTTCAAACCCATTGACTTTTCTCAGATAGCAGGTGCTCTTCATGCCTTTCCAAAAGATGTTATCAAGAACCTCCCCATATTTCAGGGCAATAATGCCATAACTACCAAGTCTCACCTTCGAAAGTTTGAAAAACACCTTGTCATTTATTGCAACGATGCTTCCCACAACCATGATGATATCAAAATGAAGCTCTTTGCTTTATCCTTAGAAGATGATGCTGAAGAACGGTACCTCGACCTAGATGATGATTCATATAAAACTCTTAGTGAATTCCAAGATGGTTTTAGAAAGAAATGTGGAGAAAAGAAGGAACCAAGATGTCTACTTGCTTCCCTTTATAGCATAAAGAAGATGGAGAATGAAACCATGGATGAATTTAACACTAAATTCAGGGGTGTGGTTGTAAACCTTCCTAGAGACATCAAGCCAAAAAATGCCTCCATCCTCATATCCTACATTGAAGCCTTCACCGGTAACTTAAGGTACCAGTTGAGAGATAAAGAACCAACTGATCTAAAAACTTCCTAGGAATTGGCCAATAACATAGAAAAGAATATGCAATATTCAGGAAAGTCCAACATTCTAGGTTACACTAGGGGAAATGCTTTTTGCAATAGAGAGATGAAGGATAAAGCTCTTGAATCAGAAGAAAAGAGAACTTCTAAAGATCCCATGGAAAAGGTGGTGGACATGATAGCAAACTTAGTTACTAGTAAAAACGATAGATGGCCAATCATACTGCACAACTGAATGACATGCAAAATATATTGATCACAATGGAAAGGAATAATGGACCTAGGAACTTTCAGCCCAAGCAAAATCAGATGTATCAGAAGAAATCCCCTCAGCAATAGGCTAGGATTCCAAACCAGTTAGAATTAGCTAACATGGTAGAAAAAGTACTTCAATGGTGTAGACCTTGTGAACAATTCCACCAAGAAAACACTTATTATGTTGCAAATCAACTCATGGAACATGGACTTACCGAGGTCAGTAGTTAGGAAACAAATTCAAGTGAGCCTGATCATGTATACATCGTAAGCTAGGCCTACCCTTTGTCATCATCTAACCAGTACAAACCCAAGGATGAAACCATTGCAGAATCTTATAGTGAAACTTATGATGAAAACTGTAATGTGCATGATGGGACTCATACGTGTTCTCCATATAATGATGACAGTCTAGAAGGTTTACTTCCTTGCGGCTGGGGATGATTTTAAGGAACCATACTTATTTAAAGGTGTATAAATGTTGGCGAATATTACTAATTCTTAAAATGGCAACTATAAAATGATTGGCGATATTTTTCAAAAAAAAATTTAATTTCCAAGGATTTTATATCATTTATATAATAATTTGGTGATTTTTAGGGTGAAAAAATTTTACCCTGCCAAAATTGGGCAAAAAAGGGCTTCAAAAAATGCAAAATGGCAAATCATTTTTGGGAGAAAAACATGGAAAAATAGCCTACTAGGCTAAAATTCGCCCCTAAAATTATCCTTGCTTGCGGCCCTTTTTCTGAAGAAAATGAGTATGAAAATGAGGACAAGTATAACTTGGAGCATGATACAAGTGACAAAGACTGCCTTATGTTTGACAAAGATGTTCATAATGAACCTAAAAAAATTTATGGTTTCATTGATTCTCCTGTCTATGGCATATCTAAAGGAGATAGCATGGACCTTGTGGCCTTGGGAAATTTTGATATAGAAAAGAAGCATTCAAAACTCTTATATGATCATTCAGATTCATATGACAAATAATGAAGACATTCAGAAGCAGTGTTGTGAAAAGACAGATGTGATGTAATTAGTAGAATATCAGTCTCAACTATCATCTTCACATATAAAGTTTCTGTATGATTTGGAGCCGCTTGGGGCTTATACAGTGAGTTATCATCCAATAAGCCTTGATGATCAGTATGATGGTGTAGTCAATCTACCTCATCATTCTGATTTGTACATCAACCCTATCCAGTAATGGATAAAAGAATCCTACACAAGCACTTACCAATTTGGGAGGAAGTTTGATGACATTATTCATGCCTATGATTTCCCATCCTCCCCGCCCATTTCGGATCATCACGTAGGTTTGCATTTTCTAAATAAAGTGCCCTTAATTTGGTGGGTAACCAAAGACAAGGAAATTTTTTTTATGTTAATAAAATGCTTAGGTGGTTACATTGGATTTCTGATTACACTTAACCTTTTTTTTATATCATGCTTAGAGTAGGAAAATAAGATCCTTGAAAGAGAGCATTTACTTTCTGTATTTTTGTTTTGTACTTAGCTATAATAAAATTTTATTTCATTAGTTAGTTACATTTATTTTGTTCAAATAAATCAGCCTAATGGTTCATTTGGTTTCTTATAAAGCTTGTGCTACTGAGGTTTTCTTGTCAAGTTGAGATGTTTTTACAAGGTGTATAAACCAGATATTCTGGCGTTCTTGTATCCTATCCTTGGCTTATGACCAAATCAAGCACACGTCCCGCAGTTGGAGAGAGATGTTACCACGTAAGTCGTACTTAGTTCTTTTTATCAAGTGATCCTGGTGAACCGGACAAATATGTTTTGTTTGGACTTCAAAAGACCTTCATAAGTGCTTATGGGAAGTGCTTGTTGTACTATATCACATGCTCATACCCCATGGGGGAGTTGTAATAAAATGTTCTAGAATGATAGTGTTTATAAAAGACTCAGGCTCTTAGACTTTATTTGTCAATCCGATCATCCCAGGGTGTTTTTTTCCCTTCATTATTATTGGTTGTTGAATAAACGAGGGATAATTTCTGAGTTTTTCACTCAATACCTCCAAAGTTGGGGTGGTTGGATTGGCATTTAGGCCTATTGAGGTTATTAGAGTCTATGTGTCAATGTATAAACATTCTGGGCATCATGGTAGAGTCATATGAACATGTCTAAGGCCCCCTAGGTTTTTAATTTTTTTAATTTTTTAATTTTTTTTAATTTTAGTTTTACCACAAAACTTAGGCTATTTTTTAATAGTCTAACTGGAAAATTTGGTTTTGTAATAAAAGTGGGCTCGAAAATTAGTTTCAGTCATGGGGGTGCTCATTTTCAAGCTTAGAGCACCATGTAAGCCCATTAACCCACTTTTCCTAAGTTTTGAGAGATTTGTCCATCACTCAGGTCAAAAAACGCTAAAAATCAAATATTAATTATTTAATTGATAAATTAATTAAATAATGGAGAAAATTCAAAATCCTAAATCATTGTGATTTGCTCCGATTTGGCTGAAATCAGTCTCATCAGCTTGGGATTGACTAGATCTGACAATTCCTTGACTGAAGGGGGTGATCTGGGCTGAGCTGGGAGTGTATTATTGCATGCAATCTTGGGAATTGTGCCCTCCCTCTCCCCTCCACATGTGTGGGCCTATCTGGTTGAGTTTTGGTGGATGCTTTAGTTATCAAGTTAAGGTGTCAGATAGATCATCTCTCCAATTGATAGTTTCAGTCAGTGAGACTCATATCAAGCTCAATTAGACTCAAATCAGACCCATATTTACTCCACATGCAACTCTAATCTCTCTCTCCTTGGGATTTGCGCCCCCTGAGCTAGATCTCTTGTTTTTGCTATAAATAAAGCATAGGTTACCTCTTCTAAGCTAGTGAGAACTGGGATTGAGGTGTTGTTGCTATTGTACTATTGTTATTGTTCATTTGAAATAAAGAGAAGATTTGGAGGCAAGACAGTGCCATGTTATTGTATTTGTGGATGAGAATTGCCATGTTTTACTAACGTAACTTGTATCTATGTTCATAATTTGTTGATTGTTTGTGGATCCATTTCTAAAGATTGATAATAAGTTTATTATGATATTTATAAGAAAGGAGTTTGTTAATAACTTTATTGGCCATCTCTTTCGATTTTATGCATGGTTAGAGATATAGATTCAACATGTTTTATAAGTTTATATGCATGCTATTCTGAAATCTTTGTTTATGCATTAATCGGATCTCACAAGCATTTTGGCAAGTATTTGGATCAAGTTGCAGGTTCCTAGCTTGGAGAGGGTTTTGATATAGTTTGCTTCCTCACTTTCTTCAAAAATTTCTCAAAGGCATAGTCCCTCGACATTCCATCAGAAAGCTTCACGGTTGATCTTCAAGGCTTCCAACACTCTTTTTCTCTCTTCCTCTTCCAAAAAATCAAATTTTACCTGGTTACTTTGTTTACAAGATTTTTAATTATTCAGATCTATCATTTCAAAGTAAAACTTACATATATATGTTATTTCAAGGCTCATAATCTAGATCTCATTCCTGAAGGGTTTCATAAAACATTCTAAATCTAGTTTAGGGAAATCACCCGTTTTAGATGGCAATTTAAAGAGAATCCGTAGGTTGCATGCTCTAGATTTATTTTTACGTTTTAAAAAGATTAAATCCAGCAATCAGTGCATATTTTATTGGCTGTCCAAACAGCAAGCCAATATCCCCAAGGAAATCTTGCTTTCCTTGGTTCCTTTTTCACCACTTTAGCTAGTTTTAACTTAGTTTTGTTTGGTTTAAAGTAGGCTGACCCAAAGGTAATTTCAAAGTGATTTTGGGAATATTTAATTCTAATAATCTCGCTGTATTTTAGCAGGAATAACAGAAAGAGGAGAATTTGTGGTTCGAAAGTGGCTTTGGGATCATCTGAATCCCCCCAGGGGTCTCGGAAGATCCAAAATAATAAAATAATATTTATTAATTGTGGAGGAAAAAAGAAAAAAATTACTTTTTGTGTTCATATTTTTTACATATATCTGTGTGTTTTTACTCAAATTTCAATCGGGAGAGCTCATTGTATGCGGAATTTTATTCCACATCCAACAAGTACCCACACTACATACTTTTGAGGTCTAAAATGGGCCTCCTAAGGAAAATAATAAAATAATAGTTAAAATAATAGTTAAAATAATGAAATAATATTTATTAATTGTGTGGGTACTCGTTGGATGCAAAATCAAGTTCTACATCCAACGAGCTCTCTCGATCGAGATTTGAGTAAAAACACATGGAGATATGTCGAAAATATGAACAAAAAAAGTTTTTTTTTTATGACAAATATGGCAATTCATCCATTATGGTTGACTTATTTTATTGGAATTCTATTGGTTCTTGAATTCCAACTCACAAGAACTTATTTTTGGTGTGTTTTCTTATAAGGCCCATTTTAGACCCCAAATTTCCTCTAATGCAACATCTTCAAGTGCACTTGGCCTCTTCCATGCTAGGGCATCACTGTCATCCCATCATCAATGTCAGTATTATAATCCCTCCCCATTTTCCTAGAGGATCCATATTATGAACTTGCTCCCCCTTTGTCAGAGGAGGGTTCATGTCTTCAACTTGTTCTTACTTTTTGAGAATAGTCAATATCTTCGACTTGTTCCTCCTTTCCAAAGAGAGTCTATATCTTTGACTTGTTCTTCCTTTCTGAAGAGAGACCATATATTCAGCTTTTTCTTCCTTTCCAAAGAGATTCCATATATTTGACTTGTTCTTCCTTTCCGAAGAGAGTCTATATATTTGATTTGTTCTTCCTTTTTGAAGAGAGTCCAAAGCTTCGACCTATTTCTTCTTTCTGAGAAGGGTCCATATCTTCGACCTATTTCTACTTCTTGAGAAGGGTCCATATCTTTGACCTATTTATCCTTTCTAAGAAGGGTCCATATCAACATCATTTTTCCTCCTTGTAAGGAAAGTCTGTAGTATCATCATCACTGTTCTTCCTTTCGAGGAAAGTCATTTCAAACTACACCAAGCTTGTGAGAGAATCTTGGTCACCACATCAACAACTTTCTCATTGGTACTCAAATACTGGATTTTTATATCTCCCTTCAGTACCATATAACATAGGATTCTTTGTCATCTTTGTGCAACTTTGGTTGTCACAAAGAATCACTGTGGTATCCAAATCCATGTCAATTAGTCCTAACATCATTTTTCTAAATCCATATGGCTTCCCAAATACCGGAGAAAGTTGGAATGTACTATGCTTCAGCTGTAGTGATAGAAACACTGTGTTGTTTCTTACTAAACCATGAGATCATGGTGGATCCTAGACAATAACATCCACCTAAGATGCTCTTTTTGTTTGTGGCACTTCCTTCACAATATGAATTTGTATATCTATATGATTTGTAGTCATGATCTCTAACATCATAAAGTACCAAGTTTATTGTACCTTTTAGGTACCTTATGACATGCTTTGCAACTATTAGGTGGACACATCTAGGTTTAACAAGATATTGACTTAAGGTATTCACATAAAATCATATATCTGGCCTTGTATTCGTCAGATATATCAATGACCCAATAATCTATCTGTACTGAGTCATATCCACTAACTCTAATGTCTCACTAGACAATAGCTTCAGTTTGGTGTATCGGGGTGTGGCCATGTCTTTACAATCCAACATATCAAATCTTCTTAATATTTCCAATACAAACTTTCCCTGATTCTGAGATATTCTTTCTTCACTCTGCCACACATCCAACCTTAGGAAATAATGCATCAATCCAAGATCTTTCATCTCGAATTCTTTAACTAGCTTCTTCTTGGAATCTGTGATTTGTTTCTCATTTCCAGTCAGAAATCGATCATCCGTATACAACAATAGTATGCCAAGTTCATCATCCATAACCTTGAGGTAAAGGTTAGGATCAACTTTACTTTTGGTAAATTTCATGCTTGTCAATAATCTATCTATTATACTATGCCAAGATATATGGGCTTGCTTCAGTCCATATAGAGCCTTTTTCAAATTGCATACATGAGTCACTTTGTTTTTGACTTAAAATACTTATGGTTATTCGATGCAAACTTATTCCTTAATCACACCATTAAGGAAGGTTATATTTACGTCCATTCGGTGTAGATCCCACTTCATCATGGAAGCAAAATCCATGATGATTTTGATGGAAGTATGTAACATACCCTAATAACCTATAAAATTGAATATAAAAAAAACACACACAAATATAATTCCTTACATATGAATTTTGGTTATAACCTTCCATAACAATTCACCATTTCATCTAAAACAATAAAAACGTTAATTTCTACAGTGAAACTAACTTTTTGACTTTCGCTTCCCACCTTCCACCTTTCACTACAGACTGTGGAACTTAGAAACTTAACCTGCGACGGATTCGTTCATCCACACTTCTTCCTTCCTCCTTTATCCTTTTCTCTATGGATTGTGGCACTCTAAAACTTAACACGCAATGGAATCATTCATTTAGACTTACTCCTTTCTCCTTTTTGCTGCAAAATGGAGAACTCAAGAACTTAACACATGGTGGAAGCATTCATTCACACTTCTGCCTTCTGTCTTTCACCTTCTTCCTTTCTGCTATGGACTATGGAACTTAGAAACTTAACACATAGTGGAATTGTTCATTCACACTTCCTCCTTTCGCCTTCTGCCTTTCCCCTGTAGAATATGTAACTCAAAAACTTTATGTTCTTATGACTTAATCTTTCTTTTCCGCTTTCATCTTTCCTCTTTGTGGATCACAGATCGTGGATATCTTAACGCTCTTGAGGTTTCACTTTTCTTCTCTGCTTTTCTCTTTTTGTTGTACAGATCGCGAATCGCGAAAGTCTTAACATCCTTAAAACTTTAGCTTTTATTTCCCTCTTTCTGCTTTCCATTGTAAAGATCTCGGATTGTGGAAGCCTTACCATCCTTAAGACTTTAACTTTTCTTTCCTTCTTTTCGCCTTTCGACGTACATATCGTGGATCGTAGAATTATTAACATCATTAAGACTTTAACTTATCTTTCTTGCTTTCCTCTTTCCACTATACATATCGCGGATCGCGGAAGTCTTACCATGCTTAACACTTTAACTTTTCTTTCCCATTTTCGCTTTATACTATACACATCGCATATTGCAGAATTATTAATATCCTAGGAATTTGCATGCCTTATAACCCAAGGGTTTTTTCCTAACTTATGAGTGAATCCTTGGCAAAAGTAAGGAAGGATCCAAAGCCTCAGAGGACTCCTGACTTTCAACCGTTTGAGTTACTTAAACTTGCTCACACTTAAGTGTTTTTGGGGGGGTGTACAGTGGCTAGTTATTAAGAAATTCAATAGCCAAACTCTCCTCCATATCTTCTTTCCCCTTAGGTACTTAGAGCATTACATATGACTTCACTTAAACATGGAAGGGAAACCAGGGAGAGCATGTTGTCTTCCCTACCAAGGGTTTCTTAGGATGGTTTTAACAACAAAATAGGAAGTATCCTGGAAAAATTTAAAGGGACCAAACTACACTATTGGAGCCACCAAAGTCACCCAACACAAGTTACAGTCATAACTAAATGAAAGGCAGAGTTTAGGAATAACCAGAGAATGACAAACCCAAAGCAGGGAAACAACACATAAGGTGTAACATACCAGTAATACACTACAAGCTCAAAGAAAGCAACAATATAAGAATACAGACTGGTTTGACATCACTGCTTTCATCTACATACCCAAGGAATTCTATTAAGATTGCGGAAACATGAAAATAATACATTCTTACATTTACCAATGCGCCTTAAGTTCAGTAATCAAAGGAAAATCATACAGTAAACAATTAAATTTTTGTATCACCACAATCTACCACTTGAGTTATAATTTTTCCAATATATTTCCAAATAGAGTATGAGTACACTAATTCATAAGCATCAGTAACATCAGCAAGGATAAGATGTTATTTCATCATTTCATTGTCATTAAATAATCTTAAACCTGAACAAACATACCTGGATTTCAATAACAATTATCAGGAACAATACTCAGTACTAGAAAATGTTGAAATATGAGTTGCAATGAAAAGGGAACAACCATGTTCCACCCAACCATATATTAGGCACATATCTCTCTGTAATCAATCACCCCCAAGTTAAACTATGCATGTCGAGAGAGGTGACAATAAAAAATCAGTCTGGTTCTCCAGTGGGAAATGGATTCCCTAACAGAGAGTGCTCATGTAGCAAGTATTCCTTGTCCAGCATACTCAATGACATCCTTCCTCCTAGCATATGCTTCCTTATTCATCCCTTTTTCTTTTTCCAAGGTCTTTTGCATCTAACGGCCAATTCCCCCCAATAATTTCTGCTCCAATACTTCTTAATTACCCATGGTGGGTCTAGCACCGAACTTGCATTCCCATGCCTAGTGTAACCTTTCTGAGAGTCACCCTTCATGTCCCCCACTCTCGAATGCATAGTTCCCTCATTCAACATGGTTGTATCTATCATTCAGATATTTATTACAAGCATAACGTTTTAGTTACATTTGTCCTTCAAGGATCATTTGGAATATTTGATGTCCGCCAATCACATTCAAAAATAAAATAGTATACTCAAAATTATTACAATTAAAGTTTAATACTCGGGGGGTATTACATCCTTTCCCCTTTAATGTAATACTATCCCCGGTGTTCTCAATCGTCTCCCATACTATCAGGAAACAAACCTGGGTACTTCTTTCACAGGGCATCTTCTAATTCCCAGGTCACCTCCTCCAGGATAAAGTGCTTCCTGTTATACCCAAATCTTGTCACCAACATGTGATGAGATCTGTAACACCTACGTTTTCCCTAAATCCCAAACTTGGAGTGGAAACATGCTCTAGATGCCAATTCTACATAAAAAACCCTAGCACCACTTTTTCCCTTTAGTTGATGAGTGGTACCTTTTTCAACACCACCTCAGTCTTGTTATAGAGAAGCGGTGCCACCACGTATGTGCTTTGTTCTTGAAGTGGTTCTTACCTACACCGCTCTGTCATAAAGGTGTATAAGCAGTGCCCTTGGTAAAAATGGAAAAAAGGGAGGATTCTCAAGGCTTCTAGAACAAAAGCCTCGTGTCCTACCTTATCCCTATTGACTTGGGTTGGTTAGAGTCGAGATCCCTCTTGCTAGGATCTTATGGCCACCTCACCCATCATTCTCTCAACTGTCCATATCCATTTGAGCCCTACAAATAAAAGCTCATATCCCATAGTTAGGGGCAAGGAGAACTAAATGGTAATGTTATGCTGTTGAATTGACTATCTATCCCAATCCATTCGAGACCAAAAGAGAGCAAGTTATAGATATCGTGGATGAGGTGTTTGTCTTGTGGAGTAGTTTCTCAACACTAAGGAAATGGTTGTAAGCTTCTTCATTGATTTCTTAATGCAAAGCTGATTTCCATCCCAGATAATTGTTGTACTGATCTCACATGTATACGTTACTGGATTCCTTAGTCACTAGTATGAATGTGTAAATAATGTTCTGGTAGCTTTGATGTTCTTGTTTGTTTGACATGTTCTGTAGGTACACAAGTCCAACATCAAAGAATTATTCCAGTTTCTTACAACATTCAGGGAAGGTTTTCACCCTTTGTCGTTCACTTATTTGTTCTAGATCTAAACCATTCAGACCAAAGGAACAACTTCTGTCTGCAAAAGGTGCAATATTCCTAACAACACTTCCATTGCACCTTAACCCGAGCGATGAATCAGTTCCAAAGAACAATTTCTTTCCTATCAAAAATGCACATAGATTCCACCTAGAATTCACCCTTTGGTTCCATCTGTACCACATTCCAATCACTGATGTGAGTGGAATCATATGCATATTTATTTAGTATTGAAATATGAAAAAAATTATGAATTTGTAAGTGTGTTGGAAGAGCCAACTTGTATGCCACGAGTCCAATCCTTTCCAAGACTTGAAAGGGTCCACAAAACCATGGTGCTAGTTTGGTGCAGCTTGCCTATTTTGGGCAGCTCTTTTTGGGTTTTACTCGAAGGTAAACATGGTCTCTGCCCAACATAACTCTTTTGTCAATCTTCTGCCATCTTCCAATTATTCTATACCTCTTGAACAATTTGTTCCATATCTTGCAACATTTCAGGTCCTTTCATCAAATGATCTACAGGACTATCCCAACTAACAGGGGTAGTACACTTCCTTCCATATAGGATTTCAAGTGGACTCTTCTTGGTAGAGGCCTGGTAGCCATTATTGTATGCAAATTATTCCATGTGCACATAGTCTTCCCACTTAGTGGTTCTCTCCATGACATACATCATTAACATGTCCTCAATTACTTTGTTTGTTGGTTCGGTTTTCCCATCCATTTCAAGGTGATAGCTTGTGTTGAAGTTTATATTGGTTACCAATACTACAAATAATGACTTCCAATAGTTGGATGTAAACTTGACATCCTGATAAGAAATTACCATCTTTGTCACTCCATGAAGTCAAAATATCTCCTTCAAGAATATTTCTGCAACATTGATAGCCTTATAAGTTGATTTCACATGTATAAAATGAGCATACTTGCTTAATTTATCAACTACCACCATAATTGAATCATGTTGTTTTTTAGTCAAAGGAAAACCTATGATAAAATACAAAGATATTACATCCCATTTCCATTCAGGAATTGGTAAGGGTTGTAACAAACCAGCTGGGTGTTGGTGTTCATCCTTCACCTGTTGACATTCCAAATATTTACAAAGGTAATCAACTAGATCTACCTTCAAATTAGGCCAAAACAATTGCTTCCTCAGGGTTGTTATCATCTTTTGGTAATAAAGGTGTGCTACTTGAGGAGGTTTGTGCATTTCATTCAAAATAAACAGCTTTAAATGTACAACATTAGGCATTTATATTATTCCTTTGAACCAATTTAATCTCTTCTCGGTTATCTTGAATTTTGTCCCATTAAATTTTACCTCTTCTGTCAGTAGCTTATTCAGTAGATTTCCATATTCAGCATCATTGATGCTAGCTATTTTTATTCTACTCAATAGATCACCATATGGTTGACTCACGGCGATCTCATATACTTTGTGAGTTCTTCAGTTGAGTGCATGAAACACTTTATTTTCCTTGCCTTGGATGTGCTTTAATTCAAAGTCAAATTCGCTTCAAAATGCCATCCATTGTGCTTGTTTGGCATTGAGTCCAGGATGAGTAAAAAGATGCTTTAGGCAGGTGTTATTTGTCAATAAAAGGAACTTTTTCCTGAACAGGTAGTAACACCACATCTTTAAGGAATTTACTACTGCTTCCAATTCTAGATCATGCACTACATAATTTTGTTCATGATCCTTCAACTTGGGAGATTCGTAACATAACACATGACTTTCTTGAGATAGTACTCCCCCCAATCCATCCTTGCTAGCATCAGTACATAATGTAGGATCAAGTCCATGGTTAACAGTCTTATTTAAATTTTCAAATCTCTCCTGACACATTACATACCATACAAACTTTACCCTCTTTCTATGTAAGGAAGTAATAGGATAGGATATCTTTGAGAACCCTTGGATGAACTTATGGTAGTATCTGGTGAGTCCCATGAAGGATCAAATGTCATCGACATCCTTAGGCACAGGTCATTCCAGAATTACTTTTATCTTCTGCGGATCTACCACAATCCCTTTTTCAGAGATGACATGTCCTAAGTATTGAATTTATTTCTTGAATAATTCACAATTATCAAACTTAGCATGCATTTGGTGGTATCTTAGGGTTAATATTATGATTCTCAAGTTTTTTGGTGTTCTTCTTTTGTCCTTGAGTAGATCAGGATATCGTCAATGAAAAATAACATGAACTGATACAAATACTTGTTGAAGATGCCATTCATCAGACACATAAATGTGGCAGGGGCATTGGCCAAGACAAAATGAATTGTTATAATTTTGTAATGCCAATATCTGGTCCTAAAGGTTGTTTTGTTAACATCTTCCTCCTTAATCCTGATCCAGTGGTAACCAGATCTCAAATCCAAATTGGAGAAGATTCTTACTCCCCTACTTGGTTGAACAGATCATTGATCCAAGGCAGAGGATACTTGTTTTTTATGGTCACTTTATTTAGTTGCATGTAGTCTATGCACATTATTAAATTCCCTTCCTTCATCTTGACAAATAATATTGGGGTTCCCCAAGGTGATACACTAGGCCTGATATAACCCTTATCTAGTAGTTCTTGGAACTGGATTTTTAACTCAGTTAACTCAGGGATTTTGATTTGATAAGGCATTTTGGACGTTGGAGTAGACCCAGGTATAATTTCATTGGAGAAATCTATTTCTCCTTGATGGGGTAGTCTAGGTATTTCCTCTGGGAACACATCCATGAATTCCTTTGAAACTGAGTGGTCCCTTACATAAGTTGGGATTTCATTAAGGAGCAGATCAGCAACCTTTACCATATATATCTTACAGCCCTTCCTCAAGCACTTCCTCAATTGCAAGGCAGATATCTCCCTTAAAGAAACAGGCTTACTAAAATCATTTACCTTCGAAACAATTTTATCTTCAACTACATATGTAAATATTTTATCAAAGAAATTAAGTACTAGTTTATACTTTTGTAACCAATCCATGCCAATAATCATATCATATGACCCTAGAGGAAAAACATTCAAATTGATCCTAGTTACATGATCCTATATTGAAATTTCACAATTAGCAATAAACTTAGTTACCTTTCATTTTTCTCCAGTGGCCAATTGGATTGACAAAGGCCTTGCATGCCTTACCTTGGTGAGATGATAGTTCTCTATTATTTTAGGAGTGATGTAGCTTAAAGCAGCTCCTAGATTAATTAATATAGAGAGTGTTCTCTTAGAGATAGTATGACATGAACCGTAACAGATCTAGAAACTTATTGATGACATCCTCCATGGTCATCTGGCCAAGTTTTAATTCATAAAACTTCTTTGTCTTCCTTTCGTAATAGATTTTTGATCAATACTGTTACTTGAAGACTTTCTTGAACTCTGGTCATTCCAGGTTCTTCTCATCTAATCCATGGGATATCTTTAGGTCTTTCCACCAAATACTAGCATTTCCTTTTAGGTTTTAAATTTCCATCCTTACCTTCATGTTGTTGGAGTAGTTTTATATCTAAAAGTACTTTTTAATATGCAGCAACCAAGCATCCACTTCTTGTCTAGTCCTTGATTCCCCATCAAAACTAGTGGGTTTAATTTTCTTGAATTCTCCTTCGAGGTGGTCCAATTTTCTCGTACTCATTGTCAGGGATTGATTTCCATACTTTTGAGTTTCCTTAGAGGAACTGTCTTTTCTTTCATTATTGTCCCCTACCTCTGGGTCCCTCCCTACTTATGCTGGTGGTTTTTCCCCATTGCTCCTCTCCTACAAGCTCTACAATAATATTTCATTGATATCCTATTGTTTTTCTTGAGCCTTTTCTAGTTGTTCATTTTCTACTTTGAAGCTCTGTAATTCCACTATCAAATTCTTCATGGTTTCAAGTACCTGGCTAGCTTTAGAATTCCCTAGTTTTGGCTACGTTGGGAGGAGTTTTGCTATACCTTCTTCAAGTGGGTACTCCTATTCATTTTGTGAGGCCATCATTGGATCTTGTTATAGAACAAGTCCCTATTTATACACAAAACATTCTAACAAAAAATATTTAGCACAACAATTTTCCATAATGCAGCGGAACTAGATGTTTCCCAAAGGGTGACGGGGTTGAACCTGTGGCTCTGATACCATATGTAACATACCCATATAGCCTGTAAAATTGCATATAAAAAAAACACTTGTAAATATAATTCCTTACATATGAATTTTGGTTATAACCTTCCATAACAATTCAACCTTTAAGGTAAAGCAATAAACAAACGTTAATTTCTGCACTGACACTAACTTTGTGACTTTCGCTTCCCACCTTTCCGCCTTTCACTGCAGACTGTGGAACTCAAAAACTTAACCCACGATGGATTCATTCATCCACACTTTCACCTTCCACCTTTATGTTGTGGAATACATAACTCAGAAACTTAACACATGATGGAATACTTCATTCATACTACCTTTCCATTGCGGACTATGGAACTTGAAAACTTAACACACGCTGGAATTGTTCATTTAAACTTCCACTTTCTACCTTCCTCCTTTCTACTACAGACTATAGAAATCAAAAACTTAACCCGCAGTGGGATCAATCATTCACACTTCCACCTTCTTCTTTCTGCCTTTCTGTTGCGTACTGCAGAACTCGGAAACTTAAGGTTCTTATGACTTAACCTTTCCTTTTCTCTTTCCACTATGAATATCATGGATCATGGATGACTTAACACTCTTGAGGCTTCACTTTTATTCTCCTCTTTCCACTTTCTGTAGTACAGATCGTGAATCATGGAGTTATTAACATCCTTAATAATTTAGCTTTTTTTTTCCCACTTTCCACTTTTCGTTGTACGAATCTATGATTGTGGAAGTCTTACCATCCTTAAGACTTTAAATTTTCTTCCCCACTTTCCTCTTTCTGTTATATGGATCACAGATCACAGAAGTCTTAAGATCCTTAATACTATAACTTTTCTTTCCCTCTTTCCGCTATACAAATTGTGAATTGCAAAAGTCTTACCATCCTTGGGACTTTAAATTTTCTTTCCTTCTTTCCACTTTCTGCTTTACAGTTCATGGATTGTGGAAGTATTAACATCCTAGGACTCCATAGGCCTTCCAACCCAAGGGTTTTTTCCTAACTTACAGTGAATCCTTAACACAACTAAGGAAGGATCCCAACCCTCATAGGACTCCCAGATTTCATCTATTTGAGTTACTTAAATGAGCTCAAACTTAAGTGTTTTGGGGGGGTGTATAGTGGCCAGTTCTTAAGAAATTCAAAAACCAAACTCTCCTTCTCAATTTCTTCCCCCTTAGGTACTTAGAGCGTTACATAGGACTTCACTTAAACGGGGAAGGGAAACCTGGGAGAGCACGTTGGATTCCCTACCAAGGGTTCCTTAGGATTATTTTATCAACAAAATAGGTAGTATCCTAGCAAACTTTAAAGGGGATGAACTACACTGTTGGGGATTCCAAATTCACCAAAGACAAGTTACAGTCATAAAAAAATGCAAGGCGGAGTTTAGGAATAACCAGAGAATGACAAACCCAAAGTAGGGAAACAACACATAAGGTGTAACATACCAATAATACACTACAAACTCAAAGCAAGCAACATCTTAACAAAACAAACTCATTTAACATCACTTCTTTCATCTGCAGACCTAAGGAATTATTTTAACATTGGAGCAACATGAAAATCATACATTCTTACATTTACCGATGCACCTTAAGTTCATCAATCAAAGGAAAATCATACAGTAAACAATTAAATTTGTGTATCACCATAATCTACCACTTGAGTTTTCATTTTTCCAGTATATTTCCAAATAGAATATGAGTACACTAGTTTGTAAGCATCAGTAACATCAACAAGGATAATATGTTATTTCATCATTTCATTGACATTAAACACATCTTAAACATGAACAAACACACCCACAGTTCAATAACAATTAACATGAACAATACTCAGTACTGGAACCTATGAAATACGAGCTGCAATGAAAAGGGAACAACCACGTTCCACCCAAAAGTAGATTAGGCACAAATCTCTCTGTTCTCAATCACCCCCGAGCTAAACTATGCTTGTCAAGAGAGTTGATAGTCAAAACTCAGTGCAGTTCTCTAGTGAGAAATTGCTTGCCTAACACAGAGTGTTCATCAAACAATTATTCCTTGTTCCATTGTACTCAGTATCGTCCCTCCTCCTAGATTATGCTTCCTTATTTGTCCTTATTTATTTTTCCTAGGTCTTTTGCAACTAATGACTAATTCCCCCCTGGAATTTCTACTCCACTACTTCTTGATTCGCCATGGTGGGTCTAGCGCCATACTAGCATTCCCATGCTTGGTGTAACTGTTTAGAGAGTGATCCTTCATGTCGCCCACTCTTGTATGCACAATTTCTTCATTCAACATGGTTTTCCTTATCATTCATATTTTTATTACAAGAATAAAATTTCAATTACATTTGTCCTCCAAGGACCGATTGGCATATTCCACGTCCGCCAATCACATTCAAAAATAAAATAGTATTTTCAAAATGATTACAAATACAATTTAATACTTGGGGGACATTACAAAAGTGTACCTTTCTCTTGGAGAAAATGTCTCTTCATAATCAATTCCCTTTCTAAGAGAATCCTTTAGCCACAAATATTTCCTTCCATCAGCAACATGTTTTACCTTGTAGATCCACTTGAAAGATACCACATTATTGACATTTGGTTTTGCATACAATATCCCAAACATCATTCTGGTATTCTTCCATCATTGCTTCGATGATGAGTTAATTTTGTTAGGTCATCAACATATCCCAGTCTTCCACATTCAACCTTGAAGGTTGGAACCCACTTTAATCTTGGTAAACTCTTAGTCCATCTGGAAGCTGTCCATCCTGTCATACCATGTCGAAATCGAAGATCTTCTATAGTCACTCCCCCTAAAGAGGATCATCATCCTCCCTCTGCATTTTGTACTGGAGTGACAGGTAGCATCCTTTGCTACTATGTAACCATCTCAGATTACTAGATACCAAGATCCCTTTATCTTGAACTTTGTCAAAAAGTTGCTCTTGCACCCAAGTGTGAGCTTGTTGTATTCTATAGGTTTCCATATTCAACCTTGTAGCAAACATTAATATATTCATCACTCTAGGTGATATTTCAATATCCTATATCTACTTATATATTGGTTCCTTCTGAGCTCATACAAATCCTACTATGTACAGGTGGTTCTTTTCTCGATATATACTTTTATTGGAGAAGTGTGTCTGGTCAATAGAGTATTTCATGCCATAGTCTATTCTTTCTTAGATAAAACGTGAAAATTGCTTTGTATACTTTCACTTGTAAATCCATATGGAAGAAACTATGGACTTCCCTTCAGGTCTAAGAACCATATCCTAGACATAATCCCCCATGATCAATCGTTACACTTTGATCATAGCTTCTTCCATAGCTAGACGGGTCTACATTAATGATGTCACCCAACTCTGTCACACAACTAGAGTTTGTCAGAGGCCTCTTACTTTGGTTTGGAATTCTCTTCATACTTTTATTCATCTTTAATTATTTCTTATGCCCAATATGGTCTTCATCTCTCGAGGTGGATCTACTGCTCTCTTATATTCTTTTGAAGCTCTTTCTTCCATCATGGTGTCTCTGACCCTAAGAGCTTCAGGTTCATGTTTATTGGAGTGAATCTTGAATTTTCATCACTTGTTTTTCAGAACAAGTCTCATCCTCATTTTCTTGTAGGTGGTTGTACACGACATTTCCTACAATTCAAATGCACTAGTTGCATGGTTAGAACAATATCATAGGACATATCCATAAATACAAATGCTTATCCATCATCCAACTATTTTAGCCAATAAAACATTAATCCATATCTCACAGAAAATTTCTAGATGCCTTCCATCTCTACCATGACATCATTGATATTGTGCACTAATCCAATATCTCAGCAAAGAGGTTTCATTTTACATAAGTAGCAATGGAGAGTTGTATAGAACCATCAACTACTTACCCATAACATGCATATTAGTAGTATACTGTCATTAATGCAAATATTCTATCATGCATAATACACAGGATATCTAGAAAAGACAATTCAAATATGTATATTTATTTGTTTGGAAGACTCATTCATGTGCTTTGTCTTCATTTCCTTTTGGATATACAGCTCCTCCTTTGGCCAATGAGGTTGCTTCAATCTGATGCTTGCTTGAAATATTTTCTGGAATGTTGTTTCTAGTGGACCTAGGGTTTGATAGAGAAACCCTAATTTTTCAAATTAGGTATATTTTAGATCTTATTGGATATAAATATGTGAATCCTCAAGGGGATCTGAATATCATACACATTTTCCCAAAAATGTGATCAGGACGGCAAAATTTTTGATGCCCTAGTTTTCTTCAATTTCTTTTATAGAATTACCTAATATTATTTCTACGGTATCTCCAAAGTAGTACTCCTTTGTGTCTAAAAATTTACAATCAGTTATATTGTTTTTTCTTCTTTCCAACACCCTATGTTAGAGAAGAATTGGTTTCACCAATTTGGACTTATGTGAAATTTCCCAAGGTGACTTATTTTAAGACTGTTCAACATAGCAAACTTGTATGGAATTCCATGTGTCACTTTTTCACCTAAGGTGTCTAAAACTTTTACCACAGAAATTATAGTCTATTTCCTATCTTGAACATCTTCTGAAATTTCATTTGGACCTTTGTAGCCCGACATATAGCAATTCTCCCTAGGTCACATGTTTAAGGATGAATCTTGGGAGAGGGTGGAACCCCGATTTGGAGGAATCATATCTCCTATATTATAGAGAATTTGAGGTTGAAACGTTTACATAGGGTACATCGGGAGTTCATATTCATCCTGTAAAAATTTCGGCTCCTAAGACGTATCCAATATCGATATATATCGAAATTTCCAAAATGGCTAGTTTTAGTCTTTTAGGGTTTTCAAGCATGAAACCCTAATCTTTGATAGTTATAGATGTAGCACTATTTCGACTACACAAATATTTCTTTCAGGGTATCTCTGATACCATGTTAAGTTTTTAATGGTTATATTAGCTCTATTATAACATTTAGCATCATAACATCATAACCATAAACAAAAGGATCACTTAAAGATAGACAAGCACAACCACACAAAAGAACACAAAGATCTATCCTAGGAAACCCTCATGGGGAATAAAACCCAACAAAAATTCCTATTTATAAGATGTATAAAAAGTACAGGACAAGACTGCATACATGCACACCTCCCTCCAACATATATATATATATATATATATATATATATATATATATATATATATATCCTCTNGAGTGTGTGTTCAAGTGAGGAACACATCTCCTTTGTTTATACTCTTTTCGTCCATTGACTTTTAACCTAACAAGTCGGCCCCACTTAACTAAGTGATATGAATTCACTTACAAAGACTCAATAAAATATTATGTTATATTCATTAGGGTACTATTGGCCCGACTTACAATGGAGGATTTACCTCATGACTCTACGATAACCAAACACAATAGTAACACCCCGATGAAGGAATAATAACATATCCCTTGGGTTAAATCAGTAAAATACAATTAGAATATCCTTTGAAGTTACAATATTCAACAACATGTACCTCTTAAAATGCCAAATATCATTAATTTTTCTCCCAATCTCAAATCTAGAATATTTTGTAAATTTTGTCGTAACTCTTCAATTGTTGTCAATAGATCAGTCATATTTTTTTTTGACAAAAATTGTAGACGATTCTTGAGCATGATGTCTCATGACGATGTTAAGTAAGAAATATCTGAAGTGGGGATTCTTTCCAAATCTGTTGCCACGATGTCTAGGAATATGTTTGGTGTACTCATGTAGATAGACATTTCACATTCCTGGATTCAACTAATGTGCATCACCTTAAGGGAACAATGCTGGAAATTCCATATCAAATAATCCCACTATGTTGTACTCGTTAATCGGAGATGACCCAATTATAGACCAATTTATTGCATCATTTGATTCATCATTTATGTTATTTTCCTTTGAATCATTATTATTTTCCCATGCTCGAATCATATCAATCTCCTCTGGTGCATTTCGAAGCCTAGCTGCAAAAGAAGAAGCTTATAAACCTTTTAACATATCATTTATTGATGGTATCCCTTATACAACATTACAAATTTTGTGTCGTCGTTAATCTTGGGTATATTAACAGAATTAATAATATGTGAGACTCTCTGTTGCATTTTCAAGTAACTCTTCAACTAGATTTCAATAAACTTGAACATCCTGATAATATGGATCATTCTGAATATTATACAGTAATGCATCCATGACTCTTTGTTTACTTGCAATGAAATCATAACTTGATCCTTGGTTTACTTTTTTCCACACAACGATCATTAAGTCTAAGTTGTTGATGTATCATGGCAATGTATTTGCAAGGTCTTTAACCTCTTGTGGAAAATTGATCGTGTGTCCTCGATATTTATATTGTACATGTATTGAATGCATAACTTGCAAAATTGGACTTGTGGGTGCTATAAACATATCTTCAACTTGTGTGAGAACTCCAAGTACATGAGGTTGTGCTCTTGGATCCATGTTGTTCCCAACTGAGAATCTATGATTAGTTCCCTCTCTTATACATCGAACACACATTGGATTTGTATTTGTTTTAAATACTTGTATCCTGACATATGACTTTTGGCATACATGAATTGCAACATATGAACATCCTCATCTCAAACCATGTTAGTAGTTCTAACTTCTTGAATTTGAAATTCCTCAACATTTCCTACATCATTTTTCTCAGCAAGACTTACATGTTGAGGTCTCATGTACATTTCTTGTAAAGTTCTTATTTTCATGGGATTCTATTCCTCATTAGGTTATGCATCTATTAATACATGTATATTGGTTTAATTTTTCCTTGTTTCTTAACACATTCTTTGTCATTCTAAATTTTGTGTACCGTGCATACGTTGTTCTTCAGTAGCCATGTGTTGTGACTTTCTTTGTCGATATGCTCTTTGTTGTTCAACTCTTTTTTTCCCTTTTTTCCTCTTGTTCTTCTACTATCATTTATTTCTAATTTCTTTCACGACGTTCTCTTGTTTTTATATTATGAAAACAATATATTTTAGTTTATTTTATAGTAACAATATAAAATTATTTAGAAAATTTTTATTTATATTAAATTATCAATTTCAAAATAAAGTTAAAAATGGTTAATTATTTTTAAAAACTCCATTAGTTACTGTTTTGAAGAATCAAACATAATCATAAATACACATGTAAAGTTTAAAATTGAGAACATCCAAAATTTACCATTAAAAACTAAATACAAAATATAAAGTTTAAGTAGTAATAATAATTTTGATTAATATAATTGAAATGACATAATATATTATTTATTTGGTTTTCAATTGTTTTTGTAGAACAACTTAAAATGTTATATGGTTTAACCAAGGGTTTGTTACACTCTAGTACTTTACACCCATAACTAAATTCTTTAGTAGGATATTGAACAAATCTACTTATTCGGTATGCGTTAAGATTCTACAAACAAGATTTTGTATAGTAACACCACAACTTGAAGTAAGTCATATAGTAATATTCAAGTTTTAGGTTTCATTTTCATAGCAACATCACAATTTCAAGTAAGTTATATCAATAACATTCAAGTTGTAGCCCTAAATTTCTTAGCAACACCATAATTTCAAATATTCAACTTTTAGGCCTTTTATGTTTTTGGAAAATAATGCATTTGATGTGATGTAGTTACATTTTAAGAAATTAAGTTTTGGTCTTATACTTATGACTAGATGCTTACTCAAAATTCTCCACTTACCCTAATATTTGGTACATTTCTGGTGTTTATGTATAGTATCAATCTATTGTTATTTACAAGTTAAAATTATATTTTTCATTTATCATTTTGTTTGGTCTATGATTGTTTCAAATCTGAGTAACCAATACATAATTTGTCACGTATACAAGGGAGTCTCGTGGAAATGGCCAGCATAAAGGTCAAGAGGAATATGAAGCTCTTGCTCAATGTCATGGCGGTACTATACAAAGGACTCCCACACCATAAAGGAGAAATGTCGGCATGGGCACCAAATGCAAAACATGATCTAATTACTAGGGTACCCATGTATGGTAAATCTCTACCATTCACAACATGTCACTTCTAAAAGCAGCAAGAAGGTGACAATATGGAACGGGTTCGTACCTAAGGTTACGATGAAATGGTCATAAGGTTATCCAAATTGCAAATGGGTGTGAAACCTAACCTATATGCGAGTTCAGACATAATACTTACAATATGCATGAACAAGTCAAATCCATGGTCAAACCATACTCAAAATGGATTCCTACAACATCAAATTAGTTCAAACGGTCCAAAACTGTCAGAAATGGTCAAAAACTATAGAAAGTGGGTAAAAATTTCAAATTCTTTCTATAAATAGTGAAAAATTTAAAAAATTTCATACCATTGAATTTTTTACTCAATATAGTGCATTTGAGCTCAAAACTTCAGAAGATAATTCCAGGAGCATCGTCTAGTAATATCCCTCCCTGTTTGATCCAGGTAGATTCTCATCCTCCCTTTCATTTTGATGCAATTTTTTTCAAATTTCATGGTCTATTTAATTTTTTGAGCAATCCAAACTTATGCATTTCGTCCCATGCGGAAATCGGAACTTTTTCCATGTATAGGGCTCTTCCTACATGGAAAATGTGCCAAAAGCCGTGTTAGAAAACAAGACCACAGAGCAATAACAGATATACTGTTAAATCAATAAACAAGATGCAAAACATATTAAACATTACAGAGAGACACAGATATAACGTTGTTCACCCAAATGATAGGCTACGTCCACAAAGAAATTTGCCAATCCTTTTATTACAGTCTATAAAGATGAAGAGATACACCCTGCAGCAAAACCGCTGCACTTCCTCTTCACGCTCTCACAGTCTCTCTTCCAATACAATACAATACCATATCCACTCGATTTACAATGCTCTCTTTGATAGGGGAAATACCATGGGAAAAATTCTATGGTTAACCCAATACCATGGGTCTGCAATACTATTGGCCAACACACATCCCAAAAAAAAAATTTGGGGGCTCCGCCCCTGAACCCCAAGGTAGGGGGAATGAGAGCACAGTACTCCTCAATCACAATCACAACAGAATAATATATCTGGATCTGGAACATTAGGCTCCACAACCAACAAGTCACGTACATATGTGGCTATTTTGAAAACAGACGTGTACAGGGCCGCAAACAAGGTTTTAAAGGGTAAATCTTGATAAAAAAAACTTGGTTTTTGTGCAGGATGGTACTAGAGTGGAGAGAAAGAGAGAATGGTGATGTTGAGGAAGCTGTGCAAGGTGATATCATGGCCCAACAAGCATTACGGCCATGTGGCTTGTACAAGTTTTGGTGTCTTGGAAGCCTGAGGGCCAAACCAAGACTACTTCAGCTATTGATGGACTATTGGGATCCAGAGTCTGAGACATTTCAGATAGATGGGATGTCGCTCAGCATTGAGGTTGAGGACATATATTTCATCACATGTTTTTCCTGATGAGGGGAGATGGTGAACATCTGATCTCGTTGGCCAGGAGGCGGGCTAAGCAGAGATGAGTACATCGCTCGGTACTGCTTTTGAGCGACCGAAAAGGTTGGGAGTCAAATCCCGACAAACTCTATTCAGATTCTAGCGCTAAAGGCCATACTATTGCCACTAGGAATGATTGCAGTGTTGGATTCACTCCACCAGTCCTCACAGCCAATGATGTTCTATGCATTATACTACATGTGACTTACAGTGTACAACTGGAGTACTACGTTGCTGAGCAACATGAAACAACAGCTTAGGGACTGCAAGATTGGCAGGGTGCAGAACATTGGGTTTGGTAGTATACTGAGCACATTTTTCTTTAAGCGGGTGCCAGGGCTAATCCCTAGGGTAGACATTTCTCCACATGGTGCCCAAGATCCAGCCCAATGATGTTGGGAAAATGTCATGCACAGACTGGGCGGAGGTAGGGTGGCTAACCCCTACCCAACAGATTTCTTTCCATGGTGGAAGAGACAGATCATCGCCATAAATGGAAACCCTTATGCATGGATAGAATTCTGTAGAGACCCAGATATGCCCCTACCACCAGGAGCAACTTATGGTGACATAGGTAAAGAATCCAAAACCCATTTTTTAAGTTTTGAATTATTAAATTTTTTTGTGTGTTTTTTGCTATATTAACTCAAAAGACATGTTTTTTGGTGTGATGACACATAGTGACAATCTGTCATGTATATGTATATGTAGGACCACGAAAGTCATATGGATTCCCTCATCATCAACGGAGGGGAAAAGGATATGTTATTATGGGTGTGGATGCGGAGCAGATGCTCCAAAGAATCCACACTAACTTTCTTTGTTTGACGCACAGTGTACCCATGGCACAAATCGGGGACTTTCCTAAGGCCATGCAACGCTAGGTAGTTGGTGTACCATGAGAATGGGTTTGAATATTTCAATGGCTAGCTAGAGCCATAGTGCTCTATCATGATCAGAAGCCCCCTCCAACTCAGGCTTAGAGACCTAAGTGTATTCATTTTTGTATGACCGTGTAATATATTTTGGTGCCTCAGAAGCCCCAATTTTGTATATGACACTTATGTATTATGACGTCACTTTTTGAAGTTAATGAAAAACATTTATGGTGATCGATTTTATTTTATTTACATGTGTGTAAAATGTGCGTTTGTGATATGCTTATGGTCTATGAACAAATTCCAATCTAACACATAGTTAGCATATGAGTCAACAACTTGATTAAAAATTCTTGGAACCTGAATGTATGTTATATTCTCAAATTTTCGTTCTAGCAATCTAACACATAAGAATATTTGTAATAATGTCAGATCCCTAATGTGATACAATCCATTAAGTTGTGAAACCACTAACTGCGAATCAAGACGTATCTCAAGAGAATGAACACCATGTGAAATGGAATCATACAATAACTCAATGATGGAACTATATTCAGAAACATTGCTCGAAGAAGGCCGTAAAAGTACGCCTCCTGACGACAATACTTGACCCGTTGGAGTATAGATCACCCAAGTAGTTGAAGATGAGTTTTGAGTGTGGTGGCTAGCACCATCTGCGAATCCTATAAACATAGAAGACTCCATCTACATATTCCATAAGAAACGAAATCTAATCAACAAACTTGATAACCATAAGAAAATCTAACTATATATGCAATGCAAAACTGTACAATAATATACAAAAATCATCCCTGGCTAAAGATCATGCATAGTATTTTTTGAGATAGAACCCATTTCTAGGCTCCACCAAGGATATGCCTTCATAATAAACCAGCTTGTAGGTGCCTTTCTCTAAGACACATTTAACCACGTAAGGACCATGCCACGTGGGATTAAATTTCCCTTCCCCCAAGGCTTCTTTTGCTTGATCCCACAAAAGGACTAAGTGACCTTCACTAAACTTCCTCAGATGGACAGACTTATCATATTGGACCTTGACACAACGCTTGTTAACCTCTATATCCACTAAGGCATCTCAGCGCTACTCATCAAGCTGCTCTAAGTGGACCAAACACTCTTCCAATGTGGAAGTGTTAGGTAAAAGCTCCACTGCTAGCTTCAGAGAAGGGATTTCGCATTCAACCACTAAAACAAACTCCACCCCATGTACAAGCTTATAAGGAGAAAAAACAATGGAAGTCTTAAACACTATCCTATAGGCCTACAAAGTAGGATACAACATGATATGCCAATTAGTATTGCTTTGTGTGATGGTTCATTGGAGAATAAACTAAAGTGATTTGTTCATTGCTTCAACTTGTCCATTCCCCTGAGGGTAATAAGAAGAGGAGTGCTCTTGCTTATATCCTAACTTGAAAGCCAACTCTTCCATTATTTTATTGTGAAATTTCCTGCCATGGTTAGTGACAAGCTCTTTCGGAATGCCGAACCAGGTGATAATCTGGTTGAAAATGAAATGCGTGGCTGTCTCACTATTGAATTTAACTATGAGCATAGCCTCTGCCAAAGTTCGTGAAGTAATCGACAGCCATAATAATATGATGATGCCCCCCAGCTGAAGCTGGGTTGAAATCCATAAAATCAAGCCCCTACTTGGTGAATGGACCGGTGGTGACAATAGGATGTAATGGGGATGGACGCAAGCACATATTACATGCAAACCCCTAGAAAGGGTGGCACTTCTTGACCGCATTAACACAATATTTGAATATGGATGACCAAAAATAGCCCGCTCTCAAGATTTTTTGGGCTATAGAAAGACGAGATAAATGACTAGCACACACCCCTCTATGGAAATCATTCAACACAACCTCATCCTCATCATGGGTTAAACAATGATTCAAAATCAAATCTACCTGACGACAGTACAATGTGTTATCCACTATAAGGTAATTCTTAGCTACATGACGTAATTGTCGCCACTCATCCTATGAGAGGTGAGTAGGGACATTCAATGTTTGCAAATATATGATGATATCCCCATACCAAGGGTCCATAGTTGAGATGGGGAAAATGTGCTCATCGACAAAGCAATCCTCATAAACCTCCTCCTACTCCAAACTTGGAAAATCAGATATAAGCTCCACAAAGATCAACAATTTCTTTGATTTAGTCGAAACAAATTCGAGATCAAACTCTTGCAAAATGAAAATCCATTTATTGTATTTTCCCCCAATCATCCTTCTAGTGAGGATGAAATGAAATGGATTGATATGAGCTATGACCAAGGTTTGGCGAAGGAGAATGTAATGTCTCAAACACTGAACTGAATGAACGGTATCCAAGGCTAGCTTCTCCACATGGGAATAACGAAGTTCTACATCTATAATGTTTTGTATCAAATAATATATGACATTCTCATGGAGCTCCTCATCCTCTTGAACCAAAACCATACCAACCATTTCCATAGCTGCAGTGACATAAATCAAGAAATCGTGGCTATAGTCTAGTATACTAAGCACGGGGGTCATTGCTAAGGCTCACTTAAGAGAATCAAAATACTCCTGGGCTCGCACATACCAGTAAAACAGGGTGTCATTCTTTAAAAGATGCATAAATCCTTTCGTCAAGTTGGAAAAATTAACCATGAACCTTCACAAGAAGTTTACTATTCCTTGTAAACACTGAATGTGTCTAATATTATGTAGGGGAGACAATTGAAGTATTGCCTCAACCTTTAAGGGATCGAATCTTATACCCTCCTTGGATACGATGAATCCTAGATGCACTTATGAGGATTTAAATGAACTTGTTAATTACAGCATCTTTCAAACATTAATCTCAAATTATATGGATGACAAACTCTCAAATGAGAGTGAGCAGCGAGATCATCCAAATATACTTCGATAATCTTTTTAAGATCGTGAAATATTAAGGTTATGGCCCGATGAAATGTGGCTCCAACATTTTTAAGGCTGAAGGGCATCTTTAGATATGAAAAAGCACCCCAAGGGCAAGTAAATTCAGTCTTATGTTGATCCTTGGGATTTATTTGAATCTGACTATATCCGAAAAAACCATCCATAAAGGAAAATACTTCACTTCCTGCACACTCATCCAAAATCTGATCAATAAATGGTGTGGGGAAATTATCCTTAGGATAGGCACGATTTAATTCATGGAAATCAACACATATATGGATCGCTCCCTTCTTCTTATCCACTGTAATAGGATTTGAAACCCACTCCGTCAAGGGAATGGGATAGATAAAACCAACTTTCAGTAGTTTCTATATCTTAGCTTTAATGGCTGGTGCTTTTCTAGGATTCACTGCACGCAAACGTTTTCGAACCAGTTTTGCATCTAGATACATTTTTATCTCATGTTCGACAATACGAGGGTCTATGCCCAGAATTTCATTGTATGACCAAGCAAAAATGTCAGGAAAATCTTTAAATGGCTCGGTATACTCCTTGATCTCATAGAGGGAACAACCCACCCCAATGTAGACATTCTCAACCTTCCCAAGATCACGAGAAATATTGATAGGAATTGTTGGTGACAAATTATCCATGTTTCCATCAACCATCTAACCAGGAGAGCTTAATGGAACCACGAGGCTACCAATCGTCTCACTAATAATCTCCCTAAATTCATCAGATTCCATATGATCAAGCTTAGGAAGAAATATGATCGATGATGCAACTCTTTCCAAGATTTCTCAACCCCAGAAATGGCCTCAAGAATAGCTTCATCCGATGGAAAAACATCATAGAGGAAATCATGTGAGTGAGATGACTCTATTTCCCATGTAGGCAACACATAGGGGTCCTCCTCCTCCATCCGTGAAGAGGAAGGACTAAGCTCTGCAACCTGATCAAGTTTGGCTTGATACGACACCATTGTTGCAAGAAATGGCACGTCTATCTCGACAAGCATACCCAAAGTACTCGATGAAGGAAGAATCCGAGGATCTTCCATATGGGTAGTGCAGAAAGACACCAAATTTGATGAGGATGAATCCCCACCAAAACTAGACCCAATCATAAGAATGGGCGTAGGACAACTAAAGGTTCCCATAAGAGAAGGATACATAGCTATGGCGACACTCCTAGTTGCCAGCTAAGAATGATTGATAATTGGGATAGAAGCTCCTGATGATGCATTGACACTCAGATTATGGAATGAATTTTGATCAATCATAACAATATTCCCATTAAACAAAAATCATATCACTCGAGAGAGGGAAGAAGCTACATCTTGCATACTATACATCCCATTCCTACCCAGTAAAAGATTGTAGTCAAGGGGTGCATCAACCACCTAGACCTCGATCGTGATGGCCTTCCCTCCCAATTGGACCTCTAGAGAAGGAAGAATCCCATGTGACCGAAACAATCTACCATTGAAATTTGTCAACATAGTGGTGGATTAAGGCAACTTGGGAGAACCCAAACCCTTCCAACATGACAAAGACATCATGGAAGCAGCAACGCCTTCATCAATGATAGTATGCATGATGGTATTGTTAAGAAACTCTACATGAATCAAAACAGACACATAGTAAGGCAAGCAAAGTTGCACTCCCATGGTTTCAAATTTGATCATGGAAGAAGAGATATCATCACTAACCCCAGAGCAGACAACAAGGCTTTCCTTTGCGGAGAACAAGTCTGAAGCACTTCTAATGCGGAGCAGACAACAAGGCTTTCCTTTGTGGAGAACAAGTCTGAAGCACTTCTAATGCGGACATCGCGCAAGGATTTTGGCCCAAATCCTCAACAACTGAATAGTTCTGTACGGATCGAGCATTAGTATTGTGCCCCGAATGCTTTAAGAATCCCTTAGGAATGTGAGGTTGAGCTTCAGGTTTATCTATAGGATTTTTGATTCGCACAAGGCTCTCGAGTGGGGAAGGTTTTTTCCTAAGGTCTTGTTGTGACGAACCATAATCTTTCGCATGAGTCAGAGATTTTGTAGCACGCACCATGTTGATGCAACCGTGACCACTAGAGGTCTCTGGCTAATTTTGATTTCCGTCAGATGCATGACGAGGATCAACGATCCTTGAGTTCATATTTTTATTATTTAACATAGCTAGGCCCTGTGCTATGAACCTTGAGGCATCTTCCATATGAGGGAATAAGTGAGTGAGGTGGACATCCTTACACAACTTATAAGGAAACTTCACCTTACATTTAAACTGCTTGTCCCCCCCAGCATTTTGAGTGTTCTTATCATTATTATTAGGATTTTGTTGTTGTTCCCACCCTTATGATTATATTTTGCTTTTTTCGTATTCCTTCCAGGCTGCTAGTTTCCTTTCGGGTTCAACAATTACACGCAAAGTACACTCATTGATTGGGTAGGTTGAGATGAAGCCATAGCTTGTCCCGACACGGACTAGTTAATCGATAACTGGCTCACTTGTTTCATAACCACGTCCATAGGTTTGGTAGTATTAAAGACAACAATACCATCGAAATGTGGCCCAGGCTTGATCTTGGGGTCGAAATTGGATCTTGGAGCATTTGTTATAATCTCATACAAAAGTCTAGATTAAGCATAGATCAAATCCAACTCTTATGCCCTAAATATAGCTTGTTCCTCGTTTTGAACTCCAGATGTAGAAACATCCTTCGCCATGTAAGGTAATAATGATTTGAGGAATCACTCAAGAAGAAACTCTAGTGCTATAAAGGCTTTGATTAACTGTTTCCTTCTACACCACCCTTGAATATCACCCAAAATGTGTGTGGCTTTGTCTTGCTAAAAGGTCGACAAAACTTCGGTACCGACATCATAACATATGGGTAGATGGAAATGATTAAGAAAGGTCATGGCAATGTCATCAAACGTAGTATAAACCCCACCCGGTAAATCTATGTACCATTTCACCATAGGGCACATGAGGGTGCATTGAAATAGCCTCAAATGGATAGAATCATTGTGTAAGGAATTGGAAGAACACCAAAGGTGGAAAGTGGTGACATGCTCACCAGGATATTCACCAGCCTTACCTTCGAACTTGGGAATTTCCAAAGGAAGCTTGGTAGGGACTTTCAGCCATGCCGGGTTATGATACACAGGATCGTTCATCAATCTTGACAAGTCAGGTAAGTTCAATGTCACAAGGAAAGGGAGCCTAGGTTGAGCCAATCGATTCCATGGTCCCTATTAGATTGATGTAAGGTTGATTTCTATAAATACCATGGCCTTGGCCATAATAACCTCCTCCCATTTGATCCATGTAGGGATGCATGGAAGCATTGTAATGTGGGGTACCTTGATTATGAGGTGCTACAAAGCCATAATTAGAAGAGTAAGTGGGTTGTTGATACTTGTACCCATAGGTTTGGTAGTTTTGTCCATACTGTGATCCATAATAATGTCGATAAGAAGCTCCATAGGGTGGTACATGGGATGTACCATGAGAAGGTACATAGTTTGGTATATGGGGAGCTCCATGAGGTGGAACATGAGACAATCTAGAAACAAGTATATGACCTGCTGACACAATAGGATGTACTTGGCTCTGATATACAACTATGTTAGTAGTCATTGAACGAACATGGCTAGTAGCAACATTGCATCCCGAAGGCCCTTGTGAATTAGGGGGAGGATGAGTCGTTAAAAACAAATTCGAAGAAATAGGGTCCAGAGATGAAGGGACAAATGAAGGACTATAAGTGGTCTTCCCAATGTTCACTTGTCTCGGTCCTAGTATCTGAATAGGATTACTAACACTAGGCCTAGGAGGAGGATGTGAAGACACCTCCACCACAAGGATGGAAGGTGCAATGTGACTAGTGCCCCCAAACCTCTCCGCATGGAAAAGAGTGGAAGTGCGCCTAGGTGTAGTGCCAAGGTCAATTTTTGACTTGACATGATATGCTGAATCGGGCTCAGGGATATCAAGTATGTCATATCTAACATTACTAGTGCTTGGGAGTTCATAGTGAGTCTCGTCGCCCAGAAACCAATACTGGTGATCTATGAATGCAGGATCATAACCAAATCATGAAGGATGTTCATGTGAAGGATCAAATGTGCTAGTAGGATCTTCCTCCCCAACCTTGTGAGGTGGAGAACACATCTCTGGAATCTCATCCTCGTGATCTCCCATGGTTTGTGAATGAAAGTGAGAAGTAGTCCACCCAGACTGTCTGGTTCTCTCTCCCAAAGAAGGAGGAGACGTGGAAGGTGGAATTCCTACTAAACGACAAGAATGGTGGTGTCCTGTGCCCAAATCCACAATGACTCAAAAAATAAAAAGACTCAATCTAATTATGCAAACCCTAGGCAAACTAGCATGCATAGAGCATACACCTAAAAATGTAAATCCAAATCACAAGCAAACCAAGGGTAGGATATGTGAGCTCCCAAATGAAGCAGGTATGTATCTCCTAGGAGAGGCTTGAGACTCCCATACATAACAAGTAGAGGTTTGTAACCAATTATAGTGGGCCTCAGCTTCAACGGATATAGCGACTGTGTTGTCCGAACCCTACCTGGCCAAGACACCTGGAAAAGAACCTTTGCAAATACCCCCTTGATAACCTAGGTAAGGAAACTAAGGTCACCTCGATATAATCAATGCTCAGGAGGACAGTTGCAGGTAGGATTGACCATATGGGTAGGGTAACAAAGCTTGAAGCTTGAAAGCATAACTAGTACCCCAAGGGTGCACTAGCCAATACCTCAAAGGTCCCCAGATACGAATACAATCCTAGAAATATCTCCGGTGCTAATCAATAACAATGAGGGATCATCCCAATCATAATTTCTCACACTGCCTCGTGCTTAACTCCCTTGTAAGAGGATGATCCTGAAAAACACTAATTATATAAAATATTTTAGACTCTCACCTCGACAGACACCTAATTGTTTTGTTTAGTGGTCTTGGACAATTAACTCACAACGAACTATTCCAAGACCCTAAAACCTAGTCTTGTTGGTGTACCCTGGAAAAGGAAAGAGTGTAATTCATTTTATTATGTGTTGATTTTAATTGGATTTATTACTCAAAGGGTAAATGGATATGCAACTAATGATGTTATGACACAACAAGAAGTAAAATGCACACTTAACAATCAATGAAAATGCACTGTGTCGAATGAAAAACAAGGTATGCTACTACGTTAAGTGCAAAATTTTTCCTTCAAATGTATATGCAATCATTCCTATATGAAAATATGACTAATATACATGAAGAAAACCTAATGAAAGTACCATGCTAATGCAAAATGCAAAGAATGCATAACATTGCAAAAAGAAAAATGTTTTTGTATTTTTGAATTAAACAAGATAAAAAGCAAAAATATGACTCTATAACCCTCAAACTCTGCAACCACTCACAGACATCAGCCAAGCAAAGTACCAAGGTAAAAGAGACCTAATGCACTGATCTCAAAACAAAAAATAGAAAATGAAATGACAAGAACATTTTCAAAAATCAAATCAAAAAGAATCTCTGGTCAGAAATAGAGGGTTGATACAGACTCCAAAAGCATCAAAGAAGACTTAGCAATCATCCAAACACACCCAACAACACTTAATATTCCCAAAAAAGAAAAAAAAATTAGGGCATATGCGACTGTTCTCAGTAAACCTGCATGCATACACAACTATTCCATGAAAACCTGCGTGTACACGCGACTGTGAAAGCAAAACCTGCGTACAGGAAGAAAAATATAGAAAAATAAGGTAAATGGACAAGCTGAGACAAAATTTACTCCTATAGGAAACTACTGGGAAATCATTCCCCAGGACCTGACATAGAAATAGAGAAATAAGAGGAATACAAGCACATTGAATGCTCAAAAACCCCCAAAGAAAAACAACTAGGAACCTCCCCAGTATGGTTGCCAATTCTGTTACGGAGAAAAATTCCTATGGCTTGGGGTGTACCACAACAAACAGAGAAACTACAAAAATCAATCCCTTCCCAATATGTAAGACAAATAAAACATCTAACACTAAAGGATCTCGAATCATACCTTATTCCAATCCCACTTGCTTTAGCAATGTACTCTCAACAACAGTAAATAAGGCAAGCATGATATATAATATAGTGTTAGGCCTACTCTATCATATATAATCAATAGTGGATAAGCAATTAAACACATCCATGGATTCAACAGTCATTTAAATGCACATCATTGGAGAGGAAAATATATTTCTATTAATAAAATTAGAGATTACGTAGTGACAACCTCTGTCGGCACGTCTGCGAACCAAAGAAACCGAGACCTCCACCTGGGCCTCCACCACCTCAATCCTCCATCTCTCGATCGAAATCTCACAAAAAAAGGAAATCTTGGGAAGAACACAGAGTGTTCCAAGGGACAAAGGGATGCAGACTCAAGTACAAGCAAGCTACAACAACAATGGACTATAGTTTTGTTGCTCTTCAATTCCTCCTCTTCAATGTATCCAAGGGTTTCCTTATATAGTGATTCAATGGTGTAATGGAAGGTCAAATCCAAGCAATGTTGAGGCATATGGAAGGCCAAGAGACAAGTGACTCGAGTCCACATCAATGAAAACCCCAAAAATATTTGGACTTATGCACACACCTCGATGTACGCGGCTGTAAGGGTAATATCCACGTATATACGTGAGAAAGGGATTAAAGTCATGTACAACAAATAATAGGTGTTTTTAGGGATGATCTTGGAAACATCAAAGGTACAATAATGGTCCATGGGGTCCAAAGAGTCTGTAGAGGGATAGGAAAGGCCATAAAAGTGTGATCAACCATGTCTGGTAAAATTAGCTGTAACAATATTGCAAGAGCATCGGTCATTGAACCTTTAGGCATCTGAATGAAATTTTCCATCATAAAGTATGTATTCCTATACATTAAATGCACTAATTTTACTATATATGGAATTGATATATTCACTTTAATTATTACATGATCTCAAGATAATATAGACTATCAATGTCTGGTGTCTAGGCATGGTACGGTAGATAAGATAGTGACTCTTTGAGAATGTTTAAATGTAGATATTGGTTGATGGTGAAATTTCATTTGATATTTTAAACTGATTGGTCAACATAGGGATTCTAACAACTATGGCCTATCCTATAATATAAGGTGTATAGTGCAGAGTAGGAGTTAGATTGCAAGCTGGGGTTTGCGAAAGCTAGGGATTCTACAAGGTCAATGATATGAGTTAGGTTTTAGATACAAGATAAAGTTTACACATGCTAGAGTTTCGACAAGCTAGGTTTTCTACAATCTAGGGCTTCTATAGGTATTAAATTAGAGTGGTTTAAGGCAAGGTATGGTGGGTTTGAGTAGTTTATATGGTTTAAGTTAATGTAGACTATGTTAACTCAAGATAGTACACACTATAAACATTTAGTGTCTAGGCATGGTAGGGTGCATAAGATAGTCGACAGTGGAGAGTAGTGTACTTTCGGGTAGGGTGGCATAGATTACAAGAACCTTCAAGGCTGATATATTACAATTAAAAGCATATATTCAAGTTTCCCAAAAAATCTAAATAATCCATAAGGATATAATGGATTTATTAATTTTAAGACATCCTTACATGAATATTGCCATGGAAACTAGGAAAACATATATAAGATTTCAAATGACAAATTAACATTCCTCTTTTTCCTCTTTTCACATAAATCATACCCTGTAGAATTTGGTATATCGTCCCCATGTTACTATATAATATCCTTAAAATCGGTGGCTATGTGAAGCCACTATATATCAAATTTTATCTTTTTCATCGTGAACAAAGTGAATCACAATTTCTAAAATAAATAATGAGATATTATCATTGAAAGATATTGTATGGGCCATTTAAACAAGTTATTTTGAATATATTGATTTTTAGATGAATCTTCAAGGACAATATCGTATCTAACTAGTCTATATTGTATGCCTCATATGATTTTCATTCACTCAATTAAAACTCAACCTTGTGTATTAAAAGAATAATGTTGTTTATTAGCCAACTAGAGAGAACAAGAGACAACAAGGTGGAAATAAAGACAACTTCCATATAAATCACATAAGTGAAAATCCTTGTACATATATGCTACAAAATTCACCCAAGCATATAATGTTTTTGGAAAAAATGGAACATATTTCTCAATGTGCACATAATGGAAAATTATTCCCTATAAAAAGTATGAAAACTCATACCTTGTATACAAAATGCATGGAAACATGTTTACAAAAATGTTAGATCATGGCTAATATGCATAACATTGTCTCTTAAGCATCCTTCCCAACCCTAACACTGCGAGGCACATTTGTGAAATCAATATTCCTCTTCTTGTAGCTATAGGAATATTGATACTTATTTCATCTAGGGGTAGACTATCTCTCTAGGAAGTAAGACAAATACAATAAGATATTAGCATTTTGATGCATTTGTAACAATTAACACATTATAAAATAAAATAATAATTCAAATCTTAAGTAACTCACCACCGATGGGAATGTGAATCTTGAGGAAATTTTCCTCCTCGATATAGTCAGCCTCTTTGCAACACTGCCCTACAAAAATTATAGTAGTTCATTGAAAAAGAAGTTTCCTGGAACCATTTTCATTAATGCTTTGCAATATTTTCATAAATTAATTTAACTCTCACCACGAACACCTCAAGTAATGGAGATGATTTGTATTTAGGGGTAGCAAGTGGAGTAGCTAGATGAAGAACCTACTTTCATGCAATCATGGGGGATGGGGGGATGTAGTAGCAACAACCACAAATGAAACCACTTTAGATATATGAACAAAGGATGAAATATTATCTTCCACAATGGTGGAGGGAATTGAAGAAGGTATGGTATAATAAATCATGGTGGTAGATGGTGAATGAGGATGTGGTGAATGACGAAACCCTGCCAGTTGTAAGATAGACGGGAGTAATGTAGAAGGGTGAAATGTGATACTAAGATATATTGGATGTGATGGAGGATGAGGAATCCAAGGGAAGATGTGGGAGGGTGGATGGAAGGTTGGGCATGAAAGAATGGGGGAGGATGGATGGAAGGGGAGGATGGATGGAAGGGGTGGCTGGACGACGGGGGAGACATGGACAAAGGGGGGAGGATGGAAAAAGGGGGGAGTATGGACATAGGGGGGAGGATAGATGGAATGGAAGGGGTGAATGGAGGGACAATTCTGGATGGAAGGGGGAGTGGCTCATGGGAGAGGAAAGAAAAACAAGATGAAAGTAGGGAGGTGGAATGATGGTTCTTGCAAATCATGGTGGCACATGCATACACATTTGTATTATTATAGATTAGTACACAAAAATTAAAATAAACCATAGTAAGTAAAAAATATTAATTAAAAGTGTGTTTTTAACTACGCATCATACCTATGTGTATGGTGACCTTTCGACCCCTAGAGGAGATGGAAGGTCACCATATTTTTTATATACCTATGCACACAAAATTTCATGCACGTCATGAAAATATTAAAAAAAAATTATTTAGGCACTGAGAACATTACAAAATATTCATTCAAGACTAGTTTAAATGCATTTACTACCTATCACAATGTAAGTGGCATGCATGCACAACTTGGTCATTTAGTGTAGAATGAATAAGTATCTCGGTTTATATTGGTTGAATGGAATTTGAAATATGAAATGATCATGAACATGGTATTTATGTGATCCACATAGAGATAGGTGGCCAATCACCTATTCCACTGGCTCAAAATAGTTGTCCATTATGGCAGTTTCCTAGTTTTTTTCTATGATTTTCGGGTCTAAAACGTTTGGGGCCATTTTGAGGCCCCAATCTATGTTTTTTAGTGATTCGATGGGATAAATGGTTTTAAGAGCGATGCATTTGGCCTTACTTGGAAGATTTAAAACTTAGATATACCTTTCTAATGGGATATCGAGCGCCCAAATTGGAGATTGTATGCAAACATTATGACTCTGGGAATTGGACTATTCAACTAAACACCTTGGGCCGCAAACTTTATGACAGTTCATCTTATAGGTTTATGTCTTAGAATGATGGTCCTCTTTCCCTCACGTTTATTATAAATAGGCCCATTTGTCTCATTTTGTATTTGTCTTGGCATAGACGATCATAAAATCCACATCTCATCTTAGAGATAGCTACCACATTCTAGTTGTTGTGTATATAGTATGATTTATTCTTGCCATTTAATAGAATATGTGTTTATTGTATCTATGTTTTCATTGTAATATGTTTGTGTTTATGATGCTCTATGTGTTCTTTCATTTTTTTCTCACATAAATCCAAATCATTATGACTAAGGAGGTGTCCATATAGAAGAACAAGAGAAACATGTAGAGAGTCAAAACACATAAAGAAAACCCAAAAAATACAAAATGAAAGTAACACATAAGCTGGTAATAAAAATGATGCAAAAGTAAAATTATAAATGGAAGTAACAATATTGTGTGAGGTACTGAAAATACCTCTGTTTGAGGTGTTGGAATATTTTCAGTTGTCATTTCCATTACTGCATCCACGTTGGGACATATTTCATTCTCCAACGACGAAGATGGCATCTTCTCTCTAAATTGATTTACATTGAATTAACTATTTAAGCCATTGACATATATATTTAAATCACATCAATACTTTAAAATACAAATACTCAAGTGATGATTCAACATAAATTAAAAAACAAATGATAACTTGCTCTATAAAGTTGCCTTCGATCGGGCCAAGGTAAGTGTACCTACAATGGGTACAAAGATGTTCCACTTTTCTTGTCTATTGGAAGGCATGTCTAGGATACTACCAGTCATTGATCTCTCATGACTCTGTCGCTAAGGGCCTGCACCTAATTCTCTTTTAGGGTCAACCTACTCTCTATTATAGTCGCAACTACAAACTTAATGTGTCTAAGGAGACCATTTGCATCTCTCATCATCGCTATCTCGATCTGATCAAGTATCAGTGGTAGCTGAGCTAGATGGGGAAGGGGGTTAGGCTTATGACTAAGAGCTGCTGACCCTCTCAATGGGTTCCTCCTGGAAGTAGGGAAATATTGGGTACAATAAAGACAAACAACCTGGAACCTAGTAATGTCAAAATAGTTAATATGAAAATTAAGCACAAACGTAGCCCGTAGTTGTCAGGGGAAGTATTATGGAACCTCCTTATTATTGCAAGGAGGTTTATCATATACCATAAACCACCTATGCATCAAATTTTCTTTCCATGGTTGGAAATGACACCAATCCATGAATACACATGGCTTATTAATAATTGGTGGTTAACATGTTTTGGGATCAGTGAATTTACTATATAATTTGGCTTTGTTAATATTTAATTCTTTTATCTCTTCCTTGTAAATGTTGGTGGAATAGTATGCTTACATCCTGGCTCTATACTCAGTCATGTCTATCAACTAGAAATGCACTTGGTTATGGGAGTCAATTGAAATCTTGATTGAAACAGAAATGGACAACTGAGATTGTTCTTGTTTGTTTGTTAATTCTTGGTTATACTATCTCATTTTGTTTAGGTAATGGCTCAACTCATCCTGGTTTTGATTTTGTTGGTGGGGTTCATTGGGTCCAAGATTTACATTTTAATGTGCTTCTTAGGTTCCAGTAGATTCCATGTTAATGTTTTCTTCATTCACTGTAGAGGTTTATAGTCTACTGATGAAAACAAATCCATAGTTTTACCAATTTAAAAAATATTAAAAATTTAATAAACAATGAAAAAACCTGAAACAATGCAAAAAATGGAATAACTTACCTTTCTAAAACCATGTACACTCCCTTGATGGATTCCTTTGTCAGATATGTGGGTTTTTGGTCTTCCTTTATCCTCTGTGTATGCACTTGTTATCCCTTTGACAGTCATGGTTGGTCAATGTTTGTTTGGATGCAAATCGTGGTCTTTTTGTTTTGTTTTGTGTACGCCCATGTGCGCTCTTTTGAGCGCATACACACTAGCAATGCCAATGTGCCTCAGCTTGATACTAATCCTAGGTATGCATGTGTGCTTCTGTAGGTGTGTTTGCATCTGTGAATTTTTTCGCTAGTGTGAATCTGTTGCAACGGTTTTGGAGAGCATCTTTGTGTGGGATCCCTAATTTCACTCATGCTATTCCATTTCCATAGAATTAGTATAATATCCATCAATAATTAAGAATAATTATTTTAATGAAATAAAACTAATAATTCACTTCCACGCATGACAGTGAATAAAAGAAGTTACAAATAACTTCATAAAACTTACTATGAAAACAATTCTCTAATATTCTATATGATAACAAACTTGTAAAAACTACATCATAAATGTATTCAAACTTGTATTCAAATATAAGTCATTTCACTACCATTATAGATATACTAAAAATTATTACATTTAATATTATTCTTACAAAATATTTAACATAATTGATTCATGGAACTCTCTATTAAAAAAACGTGGAACTCTCTATTAACAAAAAGGTAAAAATATGAATTACATACATGTAAAGAAAAACAAAAGATAAAAAACAAAATGAAATGCAATGTAATAGATAGAATTGAAGGAAAAATAAAACCTACCAAAAAGACATTTAAATAAGTTTAGATGGTTGACTACCAATTCCATTAACAATGCATCTACGCTAGTTTATAAATATCTTTGAATATTATCAAATGGATGTAGCTTGGGTGGTTGGGAGGAATGAATGTTACCCTCCCCACCTAGGTTTTACTCTTGTAAGTGACATGATGCTCTTGTGGAGCCCTTTGTAATAATGTTGTGAATGATGACCTGACCATACCTTGATTCAATTTGAATATTAGGTATTGGAATTTTCGGTGGAGTAGCCCTCTAACAAATGGTGAACCGCATTTTAAAAAAATATCTTCAAATATAAACTAACATACTCAAACCATGTAAATAAGTACTTTATTATTTCGAGTGATATTCTTGGTAGAAAAACCAACCCAAAAATTCCAATCTTACACATTGCTAAACCAAAAAGAATAGAATCATGTTATGAGGTTAACGATGAATTGACATTACAACTTATAAGGGCGTTGTAATGGCATGCTAGGTAAAAATAATAATATTACTAAAAGGAACTATGATTTACTTTTTCACACGTCATAATTTATAGATGTTCCCAAGAAACGAATATGCATGTGATAACAAGCCACCCACAAAATATTGTAGGATTTCTTTACTTGGCATCATTTTTCGAGAGTAAATAATTAAAAATACACATTAGAATGACCATTAAATTTTATTCTAAGTATATGACATGAGATTCGAAGAGATGGGGATAGAGCTACTACAATGAAAACTTTGAAAACTTTGTACCTACCCAGCTTTCTAAGCCATCAATGTGGATGGAAGCATGAAGTAGCTAGTACTAGGATTGAAGTAGGAAGGAGAGCGGCGAAATGGTGATTCTTGGCAGAGTATGGAGGAAGGCTGTAGTTTCACTGCAGGCCTCTCATGGTGTTCCCCTTTCCTAAACCTGTGTCAGTTGCTGCGGGTCACCTTCGCTCCTCGGCAAGCCCTTCTTCCTTTTACTTTGGGGACTGGTCTTCTTTGTCTTCTATCATTTTAGTTTGGTCTCCTGTAAGGTTTTATGGTTTGCAGGGTGGATTTTTCCTATGGGCAGCCCTCTTGGAGTCCCTCCCCTTTACTGGGTGACTAGTACCAACCAAGATTAAAAACAAGTGGGAAGATTATTGCCTTTGGCTGCCTACATGGAAATAGATTTTTTGGGTTCACCACCTTTGCATGGGATTTTTTGTCATTTTTTTGATGTCTCCACTATCTGTTCCCATCGGCACGTTCTGGGTTGACCTTGGTTAATCGTAGATGTACTTGGGGGTTTAGGGTTTTTATCCCATGGTTTTTTTTTCTGACGCCTCGCCTGGTTCATGGCTACACTAGGGGTCTCTCCATAGGATTTCCTGAACATGCTGTAGGTTGCCCTTGAACTCCCTACTATTTCTTGCAGGTGTGGTTTCTGGTTTGACTGTCTGGTTAGGGTTTCTTCATCAGGGTTAGGGTGTCATCATTTTGTTGATCTGGGTTTGATGGTTTGACTTCCGGTCCTTTGTTTGTCATGTGTTCGGTGTCCTAGAGGCTCGATCTTTTTTTCTAGGAAGGGTTTTCTTATTATTATTTCTCTGGGGTTCATGGGTTGACCTATGATCTCCTTCGTTTTGTCTTGGGGTATAGGTTTTTTACACTTTGTTTTATTGTCATCCCTCCAGGTATTATTGTATCTCTGTCGGTATCCTAGGGCTTTTCCACTGCCCTTCTTCTGTACATTGGCCGTTTTGGTCCCAACTGTATCGAGGCCTCCCCCCATTCCGAGGATCTGTAATCAAGGCAACGTATCCTTTCCAGGGTTTTTTTCCCTGATTGCATGACTGTGGCTCAGGGTCGGGTTATCTATCCTATTCTTTGTGTCGTTTGACTTTGGGGTCCTCTCCACATGTTTGAGCTTGTTGCTCCTACCTGTTTCCATCATAAGAGGAATTCCAAGTGTATTAAAGCCCAGGAGGGGCGCTTTCGCTATGTCCTCAGACATGACATTTTCATAGACAGAGTCTCCTCTCTTTGCTCCTGTGCTCTAGTCAGGCACCTGGAGTACTGTCAAATGGGTAAGTCGGCGTGGGTGGAGTGGGCTACTGAGCAGTGGAAGCCCCTCATCGATTATATACCCACTATCAGCCTGTTATCAAAGGGGTGGATCGTTTTCGTCTTTTTAGAGGAGGAACACTGCACTCACATCCTCGAAGGAATATGGCGCATTGGGGTGGGATCCCTAGTCCTTGGTCATTGGCACTCTCGATTCGAGCCTCTTCGGGAAAGAATCACAAAGCACCACCTATGGGTTATGCTACGTCACTTGCCATTCCCTCTTTGGAACAGACATGTACTAGAAGGAATTGCTGATTCCATTGGCCAGGTCGTTGCTGTCGAGGTTGACTTTCATCTCGCCTTTGACAAGAGGATTTTGCGTGTTCTTGTCAAGATGGACATATCCCGAGGTTTACCTGTTGAAGTTGAAATCCTTGCGGTGAATGCTTCCTGGTATAGAGGCTCAACTACCTCCACGTGCGATTTTGTTGCAGCATCTATCATGAAACTGGTTATCTTCAACGTCAGTGTCACACTCTTCGATCAGGAGACGCAAACTCGGGCTCAGATGTCTCCCTGACAGCTGCAAATATGTTCAATCCCAGTGATCATGATAATATCCCAAGTACTCTCTCAAATTCCCTTTTCTCGTACTGAATTTTTCTCGGCCTCTTATCTGGATGCCATTGATGAGTTCATTCTTTCCCATTCGAAAGGCCCTCGGCCTAATCCCTGTCAGGCCCCCTTTCCATCATCAGATTCTCTGTCTCTGTTAGATGAGCTGACACTTGGAAGGACTACTCTTGGTGACTCCATCCCACCTATATTGAGCCCTCGCATAGCTTGCGAGTATTCATTGGATTTGGATAGCCCACCTCCCCATCAAACTACGACTATTACGCATAACTCTTTACCTTCCCTAGCCTCGTACACAGCTGATTTGCCTTCACCATCATTATCTTCACTTGTCAAATTCCCGCCACTATCACACCCTCAAACGCCCCCGTCGCTTCCTCCTTCTTCCTATAGTCCTACTCCTCTCCATCTTTCACTGACCCCTCCCTTAAAAGATCACTCTCCATCTTCATGTATACTACACCGACTTCTCCTTCAACACTTCACCTTAATTCCATTCATTTTGCCAATGTGACAGTCTGGAAAAAAAAAAGATAAGAAGGACAAGTTGTAGGTGGACCTTTCCTCTGCATCCCCTCCCTATATTCCTCTTTCTATTTGCATAAAGGATGCAGCTCATGGCTTGCCTTCTCAGGGACTTAGAGCGATGTCTCCCCTCCATAATGTTCCTTAATGAAGCTTGTATCCCTCAATGTTAGGGGTCTTGGAGGTAAGGCCAAATCTCATAGCCTCCGTACTCTCTTCTAGTCACTTGGTCCGGATATGATTCTCCTTTAGAAAACCATGTGTAGCTCATCCCCAGCATTACTAGCCTTCTCCAAACTTCTCCCTTCTTGGGAATTTTGTGCTATCAGTGTGTCTGGCCTTTCGGATGGTCTCCTTACAGCCTGGAACCCTCATAAGGTTAGGTGACGTGCCTTTCAGACTTGTGCTAGCCTTCTGGTCCAGGCCTCCTTCTGTGGGTTATCCTATCCCATTGATGTCCTTAATGTTTATGGCCCCTACAGAGACCAAGAAATATTCTGGGAAAAGGTGGTCAGTAGTGGCTTTCTCCACTATCCAAATTTGGTTTTGGGAGGGGACCTAAACCTCACACTGAAATCTTCAAAAATTTGGGGTCAAAATGCTTCTCTAGACCCCCTCACCAGCCATTTCTTATTCATTTTTGAATCGGTGGGTCTTGTGGACCTGGCTCCTCTGTTTGCTGGTCCAACTTGGAGTAATGGTCATCCTGGTGCTGAGGGTATATGTAAGAGATTAGACATATTTTTGATCTCAGCTCCTTGATTCCTTCTCTGGGGATCCATAGGGTATGGATTCAGTGTGATGACATTTCTGACCACTACCCTATTGTCTTGGAATGGAACAAGCAGAGAGCATCTTGCAACTATCCGTTCAAGTTTAACCACTCGTGGCTCAATGATCTAGCTTTCACTGATTGGTTGACAGAGTAGCAGCCCCTTATCCCCCAGGGTGACCATGCGTTTGGTCTTGATTCACTCTACGACAAGCCGTGTATCCTTAAAAATGAAGCCAAGGTATGGATCAAGGATAAACATGCACAAACTGATTCTCATTACTGCAAACTTGATCAGGCCATTACCTCTCTCCTCTCTGGATTGCCAAATGGTATCCTCTCCATTGAGGATTTGGCTCTATTAGCTCTCGTTAGGTCTGAAAGAAAACAGATCTGGAACCATTATCTTCTAACTTGGCAATTGAAAAGTAGAATGAAGGGGGCCCTCCAGGGTGATTCGAACACCGGATATTTCCACATGCTGGATTCTGGTAGGCGGAATCAAAACTCGATATGGTCTTTGGTAGATGAGGACGGTAACAACTTTGAGGATGAGGTTGCTCTCAAAGATCTAGGTCTGTCACATTTTGGAAAATATTTTGAGGATGATGGAGGTACATGTTTAATACAACAACTCAAGGTTGTTTTGCTTTATCCTAGGATGATTCCAGAGGAGAGTGCATTTGGTCTTACCTGTCCTGTCTCACTTCGAGAAATTAAGTCTACTCTGAAATCTTTCAAAAAAGATAGGAGCCCGGGACTGAATGGATGGCCTGTCGATTTCTGTCTGCACTTTTTTGAACTCATGGGTCATGAACTTCTGTCAGCTGTTGAATCTACTAGAGTCTCTGGTATTGTCCCTTCCTCTCTGAACTCGACCTTCCTTGCTCTGATACCCAAAAAATATAAGACCAAGACTTTTGCTGACTACCGGCCCATCTCATTGTGCAATATCCTATACAAGTTGATCTCTAAAGTCATTGTAGTCAGGATTAAACCCTTTCTGGACTCTAGTATCTCATAGGAGAAATTTGGGTTCCTTAAAAATTGTAAGATCGTCGAGCCTATTGGTATTATTTAGGAAACTCTCCACTCTGTTAAAACCAAAAATCTTTGTGCCTTCATCCTCAAACTAGACTTGATTAAATCCTTTGACCATGTTAACTGGATATTCATCCATCTCATACTGATCCAAATAAGGACTCCCCTCCAGACTGTAAATTGGATTCTTGGTTGCCTTTCCTCAGCTACCTTTGCTGTATTGATTAATGGGACCCCCTCAAAGTTTTTTTTGGTTACATGGGGCATTCGACAAGGATTCCCTCTATCTCCTTTACTCTTCATCTTGGTCATTGAAGGTCTTAGCCTATTAATCTCCGATGCTCGAAATCATGGACTTATGCGAGGCATCCAAATGTCACCCTCTGTTGCTCTGACCCATCTTCTTTTCATGGATGATGTGATTCTTATGGGTACATGCACTCTTCAGGAATGGGTAGCTTTTGATGTCATTCTTGAAACTTTCTGCAAAGCTTCTGGAATGTGTATAAGCCTGGAAAATTCTTGCTTCCTATATAATAATATTGATTCTACAAATTTTAAGGATATTACAAGGGTCCTTCCATATCATATGTCACCGATTCTTACTGGTTTAAGTATCTTGGTTTCTACATTAAACCCCTTGGTTACAGAACTAGTGATTGGGATTGGCTAGTACAGAAATTTGAAAAGAAGATCTGTCTTTGGACCCATAAGATGCTCTCTCTGGGTGGTCGACTGATACTTGTCCAGTCTGTGATTTCTAGTATCCTAGTACACTAGATGGGACTAGCTCCTATTCCGACATCTATCCTGCACAATCTTAGGAGCATCACCTTTGCTTTCTTATGGGGATCCACCAAAAATAAACGTAGATTTAATTTGGCTTGCTGGATGGATCTCTCTTGGCCAAATAAATATGAGGAATGGGGGATAAAAAATCTCCACTGATTCAGTATTACCTTGGGCCTCAAAAATTTCGAGAGGGTTCTATTCAACGATGGTCTGTGGCATCGTGTCTCTCCACTAAATACTTGAAGCAACACTTTGTGGTATCATGGCTGAGAGGTAAGTACTTCAGCACTCATGGGGTCTCTTCTACTTGGAGGGGTTTTTTACAGTCTATCCCTTGGCTGGGTTACCATATTGCATGGTAGGTGGGTAATAGTGTCGATATATGGATTGGTATCAACCCAGTTATTGGTGTCTTTTCCACTTTCCTCCTCCTGGAGGGTCTGAGATCCTATTTAGAGGACCTGGACATCAAAACACTCTCTCAGGATCACAATACATTACCAGACTCTCAACAATACTGGTACATAGTTGAGAAGTTATATTTGGATGGGGAATGGAAAGAAGCATGGAACTCATATACGAGGAATTTGGTTCTCAGGGGTATTCATCTTACAACTCAACCCAATTCTCTTGTATGGGAATTCAACAAAAAAGATGGCACCATCTCTGCTGATAAAGTATATGATTGCATTGTCAAATCTTTCTCCCCAGCTGTAAGCAACCGGGTGCACACAAAATTATGGTCAGGTGCTCTTCCGCGCAAAATTGGATGCTTTATGTGGTTGGTTATAAGGAAGAAATTCCTTACCTGGGATAATCTGCAAAAAAGGGGGAGGTATGGCCCAGGTATATGTACTTTATGCTTCTCGAATGAGGAGACTGTCATACACTTATTCTCACACTGCAAGGTATGGAAGAGTGTTCTTGATCTCATTTGTGATCAGTATCAGTTGCCTATAACTCCTTGCACAAACACCATCACTATATTTGTGGAAAACTGGGCTACCATCTACCCACAGCACTCAACTCTTTGCTATATCCCACACCATAATTTGTGGGTCATTTGGAAAGCTCGGAACCTTGCACTTTTTGAAGGGAAAAGGAAGACTGTTCTCGGCATTTTTCACCAGATCATGCACTCTGCTCAATTGAACTCTTCTCAGCCTGTCATAAAGGCTTGTCACAAAAAATTTAGACAGATTGGGCTTCATCCTAGCTTGAATTACCCATGTGGTTTTTTCGATGGTGCTTCCACCACAACAGCTGTGGGTGTTGGATATAGTTTGTTCTTAAATGAGTCTCACGATCTGGAGTTCGTGTTGGGGGTTGGATATGGCTCCAATACAAAAGTAGAATTACTTGGCCTATAGGTTCTTCTGCTCTCTTCCCAGATGATGGGGATCCCCTTACCCCACATATTTGGCGACTCACAAGTCGTCATTAATTCGGCAAAGGGATCTACTATACTCTCCCCTCCAGAACTTCTACACTAGTACCGGGAATCACAAAAGCTAATTTCTAGCTTTTAGGATATCTCTTTCTACCACATCTACTATGAACACAATAGGATTGCAGACCGTCTCTCTAAAACTGATTTCTCACTATCTCCGGGTTTTATTTGTTTTTCTGAGTTTATGGATGACCATTTGGTCGCAAATGATACCTTTCAGCTCATTTGAGTCATGCTATGGGGAGATTACTCCTTTAATGGATTTTTGCATTGCTGCTCATTGAGTGGCATCTTTTAGATTGCTGATATGATCCCTTTGGTTCACGGTAGATGGGTTATGATGAGATTGATCCCCTACATGATGAGACATATTACTTATGGGAATCTACACTCTATTGTATGCCTTTCCCCCTAGTTGCGACTCGATGTGATTTTATCCTTTTGAGCTGTATTCTCTCCGTGATGTAACCCTTTCAGGGACGGTGCTATTGATGCACTTTGATTCTTAATAAGAATAACAAGGACATGCTTTTTTCTTCCTAAAAAAAAGTAAAAATAAAAAAGGATGATTTTGACATAACTTATACATAAGCCCAATGAATGTAGTGAAATATCTTGAGATATGTTTCTCATAGCTCTTCCAACAAATAAATTAAGAAAAATACATTTTTTTTTGCTTTTATATAAAGGTATCACATCTTATTTTTAGCAAGACATTCTATGCATTCCTTTCAATATTTAACCTTCCAATTTTGTAAATATACAAGTTGTTAAGAAAGTTTTAGAGAAAATTCAATGGCAATTTCCCTAAAATTTTATAGTTCCAATATTAGACATACAAGAATAATTTGAATTGAAAATAACTTTTACTATAATTAGAATATAGATTATCTTGATAAAACAATCACAACTTTTTTCTTTCCCCTTCCTGTAGACACTTTACATAATTCAATAAATTACATCAATGACTTGAGTCATTTTTCCTTAACCTACTTTTCAGTGAGACTAAGATAAAGAAGAGTGTCTAGGTGACAATTATATCTAATAAGTCATTTGTTCTGATAACAAATAATGTATCGGAATGAATTTCTATAACTGGATTTAATCCCTATACATATCTTAAAACTTTGGTCCATGAAAATTAAATAGACTATTATACATGAGAGTGAAGCAAAAAAACCCTTAAAGAAAAGTAAACAACTACGTAGCAGGTAGATCAACATAAGGGACATCATCCTTAATGATAAGAGGCATGTCATCATTAGAGAGAATTTGAGGTCAAAAATGGGCCTCCTAAGAGATGTACTACAAAAATATAAGATATATTAAAATATTATGAGTTAGGGGTTTTATGGGGTAGGTATATATGACAACTCACCTCCTACACTACTTTTTATGCACAATATAAATAACCATGGTTGAGTTACTTTTCTAAATTGACTATAAATAAAATTAATAAAATGACTCTAGAATGATGTGACTAAAATTCATTGTAAATTCCAAAAAATTTATTGTCCTTTAACATTTATTTGTCTTGAACTTGTAAATAAAATTAGACAAAAATGAATTTAATTTATATGCATAACTAACATATTTTTTTCATATAAATATCATTCATGAATTTAATTTATTTTAAAAGTACAAGATTATATATATATATATATATATATATATATTAGTTTGACATTATGATATTAAATACAATTGACATTACTTTACTTAAAAATGACAATAATATTATTTAATGAGAAAGTGAATTGTGAGTACTTCACTTTATGACTTAAAAGTACTTGTACCACTACCTTGTTAACTATGAATTTTCATCCACCATAGAAAATGTGACAAATAAGCATTCTTAACTCATGAAATGCCACCTCAACCATGGGGGATGATGTCATCTACTAGAATGTAATTGGTTGATTTTTATAGTACATTTTGGTCCTTTTGAGGCCCATTTTTTACCTCAAATTCTCTCTAATGAGGAGAACCCTGTAGGAGTATTATGCACAAGTTTTACTTCTATACGTGTCCCAATTATATTCATATTTCCTGTCATGTCCTTTGAGACTATCCTTTTCAGTGTAAAAGAAGCCAAATTCGTTTTAAGGTTTGTGATATCTATGTTTACTTAATTAGTACCCCCAAGAAGTGATTTGGTAACCCAATTTACAAAAGTATACATTCAATATACAAAACTATATACGATTCCTATTGTTGCCTGGGGTTTCAATCCAGCCCACCATAGGATGGAGGATTTCCGCAACCTGAAAGAGTACTTGATTTTGTTCAATTTCCTGGCTTGTTATTGTCTATTGCCTCCTCTCGAGAGTTACTAGAGTTGTTGCGTTCTATGGGTTTCAACCGCCATGTTTTCATTGGATGTTAGGTGTCACCTATAAGCTTCTTGAATGGTCCCCATCTTTTTGTTGGCCAAGGGACAAGTAAGACCTTCCTTCATAAGCCATGTTTTGGAAAAGAAATGATCATTAGTATATCTCACTGTCCATGATTATTAACTAACTCATAGCAAAATACACAAATTCCCATCGTTATATTTTACTCCCGAAGATCATTAACTACCTTACATGTTACGATGGCATGAAAAAGACAAACTTTGAGCATTAAATTCCATTACCAGATTGACATGTTCAATTTTAATATTTATTAAGTGCTTATGATATTTCCAAGACATTAAATAATAGAGTTGGTTAAGAAGTGGAAAAGTACTTTTTGGAAGAATAAAAACATATAATATTATGAAAATAAACATTTTTATGAAACAATATTCTTCTATCGTGTCCATCTTCCGCGACAAAGAATGTTCATCATTTTTTTTAATTATTTTGCCTACATTATTACTCAAAATAGAGAAAGGATATCGAAGTATTCCTAAATCATTTATTAACTAAAGGGTTTGGAGATTGTTAAAAAAAATTAAAATACATTATATTTATGTTTAAAGACAAAATTTGCTTAAAGTATTCATAAAATTACATAGTAAATTCTAAAATATAGAATAATCAATCATAAATTTGAAATATGAAAAAATAATAACGATTAATTAATTACTTACATAAAAACACTTATATAAAATTGGAGTATACATACCATCAACTACTCATATTAAAAAAAACATAAAAATAATCCTCAAATTGACGCATTAATCTTCCACTAACCATATTAAAGAAAAAACATTAAAGTAAATAGGCATAAGTATAATGCTTATATGCTATCATAATGTATATCTAACTTTGTCAATTTGCTCTTGATATTAGAATAAAAATAAGGATACCATTGACATGATCATGTATAATAGTGGTTGATAGTGTCAAGATAAACTTAGATATTCAATATAACTTAGGGAGAATTAATGGTTGTTCGTCATTTGTCCACTTTATTGTCTTATTCTAACATTGTCTTATTTTAACATTGTTTTTTAACAACTTGTTCTAGATGGTTTGGGGATGTTAAGTTTTTTTAAATGCTTAGATGATATTTTAAAAAATATTACAATACTAGGACCATTGAAAGAACAACAAGAACGGTAATATAAAGAACATAAAGTTTTTCTGTGGGAAACTATTAGGGAGAAAACCCCACAAAAATTTCTCAGTATAGAACTCAACTAGAATAGTGTAAAACCACAAGACAACTTTTCATGTTTCTTTCTGGGGAACTTGTATTTATATTTGACTCTTGACTTGACCTAAAACCTAGCAGGGTCGACTTGTCTAACTGACAGAGCCAACTTGTCTAGTAAGACACCAAAATAATAATTATTATAATAACACATGGGTAATATTGACATGACTTACATCCAAATTTTTGCATTGATTCTTTCAATGAATCTTACATGAATAATCACATCAGATACATATCTTGAAGGAGGAATACAATTAGTACAACTAGAATATCTTCTGAAGTTACAATACTTTAACACTCCCTCTTAACTAGGAGGTTATTCAAGTAAGGTAGAAACCACTACCAAAACTGTACATCTGACTTGTGAGTCTCTATATGTCATAGGAAGCTTTAGAACACCATCATGCGTCTTCATCATCAATACGGAACTGTATCACTATGTGAATATTGAATCTTCTTCTTTGTCATCATCATCATGTGAATATTGAATATTATTCTTCGTCGTCATCATCATCTGCAACATCAGTATTTAAATACAGAATTACCATCTACAACATCAATATGTAAATACAACAACAACATCATTATCACAATTAGTGCTAAAACAATATCATCAATAACTACTAGATCATAATTTGCATTATCAGCATAGAGATGTCGGCACATCATCATCATCAATATACAAATACTGAAACTGTCCCATCAACATCACAACAACATCAACATGGAAAATACTGAAGATTAGTATTATAATACAGAACCTGCTAGTTCAGTATAGGAATATTGATACTGCCTCTTGCCCAATAACCATCTTCAAGCAGTACTTCGGTGGGTTCTTTGGTACATCCATCCCGACATGTTATCTAACTTTCTAACCATTTCTAGTTAACAATCCTAGTCAAATAGATGGATCTCCCTAGGCACCAAAAATCCTTGTCTAGATTACTAACCCTTTCTGGCTAAACAGACCTAGCCAAACACACTAATTCGCCTAGGACCAAGAATCCTCGTCTGACTTACTAACCCTTTTGGTCCAATAAGCCTAGCTAGACATACCCTACTATAGGCTAAGCTACCACACCACTGTAACCTTCCACCATATTCTTCACTCCCTCTTCCGAGAGATGTCCTTTCTAACTATGCCAAGCTTGTCTTGAAAGTGTTCAAACTTTACATGAGATAGAGGCTTAGTCAACACATTTTCCACTTATTCTTTTGTAGGAACATACTTGAGATTCATAGCTCTCTTCTATACCATGTCCCAAATGTAATAATATCTAACTTCGATATGTTTCAACATACCATGAAACATCTAGTTTTATGTCATCTTAATACAACTTTGATTATCTTAATGGATATTAGTCACATCTATCTCTACATCAAATAATTCTTTCAACATCTTGCGAATCCATACTGTTTCGCTACAATCTGAGCATGTTGCAATGTATTCACCTTCTTCTATGCTAAGTGCAATACTAGACTGTTTTCTACTGATCCATGAGATCATTCCTGATCCCAAACTAAAACAACATCTTGAAGTGCTCTTTCTTTCTTTGACACTTCCTACACAATCTAAATCTGTAAATCCATGTGATCTAATCTTGCTATTCGATGAATATCTAAGACCATAGCCTAAAGTCCCCTTTAGATACCTCATCATATGTTTTTCTCCTACTAGGTGAATATGTGTGGGATTCACCATATATTGACTTAGAGTGTTTACAACATAACATATATCTGGTCTTCTATTGGTTAAGTCCATTAGATAACTAGTAACCTGTCTGTGTAAGGTGGCATCTACTATTTCTAAAGAGTCATAATTCATTAGCTTAATTTTTTTTGTTATCGGAGTAGTCATAGCCTAGCAATCCATCATCCCAAATATATTTAGGATTTCTATTGAATATTTTCCTTGGTTTAGGAAAATATCATCTGGATACTTCTATACATCAAGACATAGAAAGTAGTGCATCCAATTCCAAGGTATTTCCCCTCAAATTCAGCAGTTAACTTCTTCTTACATTTGTTGATGGGCTTATCTTCATCTCTCAAAAATAGATCATCTACATATAGTAGTAATATAATAAGTCCATAACCCTCAACTTTATAGTAGAGGTTGGAATCTGCTTTACTCTTGGTAAAGCCCAGACTCAACAGGAATCCATCAATTCTTCCATACCATGCTCTAGGTGCTTGCTTTAACCCATACAATTTCTTAATGAGTTTGCATACATGATTTTTCTAATTATTTGTCTCAAAACCTTATGGTTGTTTTATTTATACTTCTTCTTCTTCTTCTTCTATCAATCCATTTAGGAAGGTTTTCTTTACATCCATCTGGTGTAACTTCCACTTCATTTTGAATGCCAAGGGAGTAATGGTTCTAATTTAGGTGTACCTATCTACTAGTGTAAACGTCTCATCATAGTCCATTCCTTCCTTCTTAGTGAATCTGTGAGCTACAAATATTTCCTTGTACTTCTCTATAGTACCACATGTTGAATGCTTTGTCTTGTAGATCCAATTCGAGGATACCACTAACTTGTTTTTTGGTCTTGGTACTATTTCCCATAAATTTTTCTTTATAATGGATTTGTATTCCTCGACGATAGAATCTACCCATTCCTTCTTCTTTATTGCTTATTCAAAACATGTATGTTTTTTTGTCAACGATATCGTACATTAAAGCCACATAACTAGGGTATGGATTTCACTTCTTTCTTTCCCTGATTTTATAAAATAAGTATCTTTGTTAAAAGTAACATCTCTACTTAGTTCAATTTGGAGATATCTTGGGATATAGATTCGGTAATATTTTGATTTCTCATTTCATCCTACAAACAATCCCTTATTTCATAAAGGGTCTAGATTTGATCTTTTCTCCTTGGGAATGTTTATGTATGCCAGACAACCAAATATTTTTAGGTGACTTACTTCCAAATTTTCTCTGATAAACATCTCTTATGGGGTCTTCTTCCCAAGGGTACTATGGGATATTCTATTCTATACATATACTAGTGTTTTGGATGCTTCTTCCCATAGGTACATGGGTAGATATTGATCATCGATCATAGCTTTTACAACTTTCATGATAGATCTTTTTTTTCCACACCATTTTTTGTGGATTAAAGGGAATGGTCAGCTCCCTTATAATCCCATCTTCTTTGCAGTACTCGTTGAATTCATTGGATGTGAATTCTCCTCCATGATTAGATCTTGAGATATTTATTCTTTTTTTAGAGAGGTTTTGTACAAGATCCTTAAAATATTTTAACTTTTCAAACACTTCATACATATTTTTCAAGAAATAGATCCATTTTTTGTGGAAGTAGTCATCAATAAAGGAGGCATAGTAAAAATACCCTCTTAATGAAGTAGTTTGCATTAATCACATACATCTGAATGAATAATGTTTAGGATCCCTTTTGCTTTGATGTCATTGTTTGGATAAGGGTTTTTTTCTTCACTCTATATTTTCTTTAATTTCAGTAACAAACAGAGTGATCAATATAAATTTTCAACCCAGGAAGTCTAGTTATTTTAAAGGTAACTAAGAAAAATATATGCATAAAAACTTCAATAGATGATTAATGAAATGCAGATCAATCAATCCTAATAACTGCTTATTCAACCCAACTCCTTGTGAAAAACAATCTTAATTGTCAATCTAAGAACTCAAAGGATTCCTAGTTCCTACAATACCAATTCTACAATGACTGATCTAAGAATGAATTAACTATAATTTATTTTGCAAGAAGTTAAATCCTAAATTACCAAATAAAGACAATCACAAACCATAGATAAAACAACCAATTCATAAACTTAATGATCTATCTAATTCAGTAAACTCCAAGAAAGATAAATGACAATAATATGCAAAGGATAAGTGTGACTATAACAACTATACTTAATTAGCACACTTTGCATAAAAAAAAATTATTCTACAGATTCGACTAGTCACACCGCACTTTTGTAGCAAATGAAAAGAAAGTATAACAGTGCAATTATCTAATAAATATTTTTGCAATGATATACTAATGCATCCAACTGAAATTACACACCAAGATAAAATAAGTAAAATTACAACATTTGTTAATACCAACAACTGTGTAAGAAGGTAGGCCATGGCCTTAAAACAAATTTGTTGTTAAAGGATTAACAAAATATACAACATGAAAAATATAAAGAATTGTTGCTCCTTTATTAAAATGATCAGAGTATAGTTACAATATCCTCTTCGTACAATACTTCTACAATATTGCCAACCCCCTTGCTCCATTTTCATGTTCATACTTATACAAGGATGAAGTAGTTCATATCCACTAATATCAGGAATCCATGAAGATCTACAATCTTCAGGATGTCAAATCAAATAGAAACAATTACAGCTATTATTGCATTACATGGAATTAGTTCATAATCATGAATGAACTTTCAATATGAGCTATTCAAAGGATGAACATGTTTCAGCTAATGAACAAATATGATCAGGTAGTTTTAGCTAGCTACGTGGAAGTACATCTGAGGTTATATCATCAACGACTTTGACTAGATCATAAAAAGGAAACTAACGACAAGAATTCTTTACCTCCCAAGTCTAGTGAGCTATTATAATTAGAACATCTATAGCATTAGAGGAAATTTCAACTCAAAATGGGCCTCCTAAAATGAACTAATAAAATAATAGTTAAAATAATAAAATAATAAAATAATATTCATTAATTTTGGAGGAAGAAAAGAAACAAACTACTTTTTTGTTTGTATTTTTGACATATCTCCCCGTGTTTTTACTCAAATTTCAATCGGGAGAGATCATTGGATGCGGAATTAAATTACGCATCCAACAAGTACCCACTTGGCATACTTTTGATGGACCCCTCTACCCAAAAAACAAGAAATACCCGAAAAATGGAATGATGATGTCATCATTCTATTTTTTCAGGTATTTCTTGTTTTTTGGGTAGCGGGGTCCATCAAAAGTATTCCGAGTGGGTACTCGTTGGATGCGGAATTTAATTCTGCATCGAACGAGCTCTCCTGATCGAAATTTGAGTAAAAACACGGGGATATATGTAAAAAAAACAAACAAAAAAAGTAGTTTTTTTATGATACCTATCCCCAAATTTATATTTAAAAAGTGTTTAAGACCTATATGGTATTTTAAATTTAAAGCAATTTCATTGGCTAACACATGATGACATGGAATTTGAATAAATGTTAAAAGGCTCATTTTGAGTTGAAATTTCCTCTAATGATTATAAACTTTACTTATAAAACCAATCACGCGTTAGTGCACTTTAAAGATAAATTTCACAACCATGAGCAAAATCAAGAATTAATGAAAAAGAGAAATAATGAATTATACCTTTTAAATCAATGCTTGTTCTTTGGGAAAGGTAATGACATGGTTATAAATAAGAGGCAAAATCAATGAAAAAAGGATAAATAAGACTAGGTAAAAAGTGAATTTATGGGACCCAAGATCTACCTCCAGCTATCCAATTGAATATCCTAATGCAACAAGCTCCAACTAGTTTTAATTTGAGTCTGACTCAAGAATTTTTTTGTGAAGATTGGTGAGGTTGAAAGAAGATTCAAGTCATTCTCCTATCTGTAAAAACCCATTTCTTGCAATTGCTTTGTCCCAACAATCCCTCTCTACTTTCTTTGTTAACCTGTAGATTATCATATACTTCCTTTATGGCCACCAAATGAGTGGAAATCTAAAATTTAGCCCCATCTCAGCCCATGTGTCTCCATGCATTTAACATATCTTGGTATTTGGGACAAGGAATACTTGAACTTCTCAAAACAATACTGATCCTTTTACTTTAAGAATATGGAAAACACATTCATCCTTCTTTTCGCATAGGATGTCTAGCTCGACATCTAGCTTGTCATTCATCCCGTTGCGTTAAACTCATTCGTGGTTTTCCAAATGTCAAAATGTGTTGCTGAAGGCTCCAGTCCTGAAGAACGCTAGCAGATAGACACTCTATTTTCCCTAGATCAATGCCTAGCATATCCATCTCATGTCCCAGCCTTTCGTTTAGCACTCCATCCAGATCGTCGATTAGACTACATGCTGTTGAGAATTAATCCATGCCATTTAAAATGTGAAACAACTTCCATAGAACTGTCATCCACGCGTCTGGGTGATGAAGCTCTGTTCTAGACTGTTCATGAGCCTTCGTTCTCCTTCACTTGCCACCACATCAACCATCCATGTGCTCGATTGATGCATTCAAATCACACCCTAGAAGGATTACTCGTGGCCTCCTCTGCTTGACTCCAAACTACCACCAGTCTACACATATTAAAGAATAGAATGACCGACGTTCTAGAAGACCCACTATGTACGCTGCCTTGGCTCACCACCATTCCATGTTCACACTGAAGAAAGAGTCATGCGCAACCTCTACAGATCGTTTGCACTGGAGAAGGAACCTATGTGTATGCTATCCAGTGAAAAGAACTAGACTTGTGTTGAATAAGGAAAATGTTTATGTGCTGGTGTGTGATCAGTTAAAATCCATTATAGTTGACTAAATTTAGAGAGAAGTCGACCATTAAAAGGTCGAATTGCTCATCCTTGTAAATAATTATATAAAGCAACCTATGTGAGAGAGATCAGTTAGCAAGAAAACCAGTCAATTAGCAGAGTAGGAGAAGAGTTCTTACTGTGATTTAATCTTGAACTTTGTATTTATGTTCCACCATTTGAATAAAGAGTTGTATGCATTGCTGTTGAATATTGTGTTTAAGAAGAAGTTATCCAGACATCACCCCTGATTGCTAAGAGGGCCCCTTGTCAAGTAGAGGTTCATTTTATTTGTTTAGCTTAGTTTCTTTTCTGTTTTAGCTAGTCTAGTTTAATTTCTAGTTTGTTTCCATTAGATTATAGAAAATGCTATTTTATTTGTTTTCTGCAATACATTAACTTAGTTTTATTTTGAAAGTTAATTAGTTAGATGTGCGCATAGCTGGTTTTTAGTTATTTGCTTTTAGTCATTTTGTTTCCAGTTATTTTCATTTCCAGCATTACTTTCAGTCTTTGTTTTCAAGAATATAGAATAAGCTATTTTCATGAATTTAGAATAGATTCAATTCTATTATTTCTTTTCCTATTTTGAATTTATGCAAGTTAATTTCCAGTTTATTTATTAGTTTAATATGCAAATGATTCATTTTGTTCAGGAATTAGTTTAAAGTTAATTTGCTGTTAAATAGGTTTATTTACTGTTCCAATGCATTAGAATTACATCTGCATGGCTTCAACTGAATATTAGTTCATTTAGGTTAGTTTTTACCCTTTTTACTGTGCAGCCTATCATTCAGACAACCTGTTCAGTTTGTTAATCAGCCACCCTTTCAGACCCACAGTTCAGTCTATCATTCAGTATTTAGTTTTGTTTTTAGTGTTTTTTATGTGTTTTAAGGTTGTTTTCAGTTCTGTTTTGTTGATGTTTGAATTATGCTTTGTTTGTAATAGTTAAATAATAGTTTTTTTTAACCTTTAAGTTAAAGTTTAGTTGTTTTAAATTATTTATTAAAGTTTTATTATTTTCCTTACTTGTTTTACTTTGAATGTAATTTAAGTTATTCTTGAGTGTTGTTTCTGATTTTGTCTTATGGTTATATGGTTTTGTGTCTATTCCTTTTGAACTGATTTATTTGTTTGCATGCAAGATTTAGTGTTTTGCTTAATATGTTTATAGGTTGTCTTTTTATGATTGTGTTATTGTTGAAAGAACACGTAGGACCGAACATAAAGATATTTAGTTATTAAGTTTTCTACTTGATTCTTTTTAAGTTTTCTACTTGCTTAGTTTTCCTTACTAAGTTCTATCTCTAAAGATTTGTAGTTGCTTATAAGTTAAGTCTTCCCTGCACTTTAGTTTTCCATTTGAAAAAGTAAGTTGTTGATTATATCCTTTTTAGTCCAAAGTTATAAGATAGATTATTTGTTTAGATAATCTTTTATCTTAGTTTAGTTACCTTAATTGTATTTTCAGGAAGTTTGACTCAGTTTTTCATTTTGAAAGATCTTTCGATCTTTTAATTGTTAAACTATTTACATGACACTCTCTACCTTCGCATATATTTTGTGTCAACTCTAAGAGTACCAACCACGATTGATAATTAAAGAATAGGTGGATTAATTTAGACAATATAACACCCAACACTTTTGGCGCTGTTTCTGGGTGTTGTTCTGTAAGCTAGAGTAGAATTTTGTATGAAGTTTAGTAATAGGTTGGTAGCGGGGGAGTGGTAAAATGAGAGGTAAGAACCTGCACGTATGTTATAACTGGCACCTCCAAATGCAACAACTAGTAGCATAGGTTTTATTTAGTTTAAAAGTCTTTCATGAGTAGAATTAGAGATTCTCAGCATAGATTTATCAAGACCAAAAAATTTATTGAAATCCCTACTAACTACCATAGGGGACGTAATTCCCCAACTACTAACTTAGTAGAAAGGTATCGAAAGATGCCTATAGGAAGTAGTTCTACCCTGAAACCTCAAGAAAATCGCTTAGAAGATCTTACTGGAGAATCCATAGAAGGAGAAGGAACCTTGGTAGCAGGTACAAATGACCCTTTTCCTAAGGAAGTTCAAGAAGATCAACCATTAGAAATCCCTGGCCATCCACTAGTTTCAAATTTAATTAACACAATTTTTTCACTAGTAGGAGATATGAAATTTGTTGACTTTGTTGATCCTAATCAAGTAAAATCTCTGTTTGGAACCTTAGTAGATCCAGTTATTTCAAAAACTAAAACTTCTACAGTAGAACCTACTATCCATATAAGATTCAATAAAAACACGGTTGATCACAGGAAGATCTCTCCTGAAAAAGAAATTTGGGATTCCTCCTTATCACCTCCAAAGGAGCCTCCTAGGTATATTTACGTTAAGAATTCAGCTTATAAGGAGATACGGGGAGAAAAAGGAGATCATGATGAAGTTATAAATGAAGAAGGAGAAGGGGAAAATCAAACTGAGCCGACCTTTGGGTTCCCTATCTTAGATACAATGCAGGATGTAACTATGAAAAACATCCCCCCTTCCTCCTTGCCTACATTCTATTAAAAAGGTAATGAGGACCCAGACACATTCCTGTTTGAGTTCGATATCCTTTGTAGGAGTTACAATTATATACAAGATGCTCACAAACTACAAATATTTCCTGCTACACTCGAGGATTCTGCCTTGAGATGGTTCATGGGATTATGAGAATCCACTATCAGGACTTGGGATGATATCAAAACCTCATTCTTATGAAAATACTGAGAATACTATAAACCTAATGACTCTAGACATGACATATTCAAGATACAACAACTTGAAAACAAGAGCCTGGAATATTATCTCGAGAGTTTTATTTATACATTACATAAGTCTAAATATATAGATCTCTGCGAAGATGCAGTACGTACACTTTTACTTAAGGGAATCTCCGAGGAATTGTTAGAGAGTCTTAATCTCATGGAAGCTGGTGATATTTCTCATAAAACTTTTGTATAGATCGGTGAGATGTGTAAAAATTATTTTAGAAGTAGGAGGAAAGTTGCGAAAATTTTTTGAGAGCCTTTTGGTAAGAATATAAGAGGAAATGTTCTTAGTTCAAGTGGATTAACAAGAGTAGAGTTGGAAAACCTATTGGAGAATTTTTAAGACTGATATCTTAGGAGCAATGGGTTCCCCACTAGATGCTTTAAAAGCCAAGAAAAGGTAGGATGAAGAATGAGAAACAATGGGTATCTTTCATCCAAGATGTAGACCTAAACATCCCCAAAGGGAATTTCCATTAAACAATATCTCTATATGTCACATTTGTACAGAAGAGCACCCAACAGATAATTGCCCATCCTTTCCTGGATTGCAAGCCATCTATAAGAGTGGGGATGTGGTTGAAACATCTAGGAGGCCTCCTTGGAAACCTAGGGACCAACCAGCATATCCAAATTTTTCACAACAACCTCTACCCTATTATCCACCATATCAACCACCTCAACAATGGAACAATTCTAGCTGGCAGAATTGGCCATATCAGTATCCTCCTCCTCAATTTTCAAAACAGCAATATTGGTCATAAGGTTGGAGAGGACAACCATATCCACAACGTCATCCTACACCTAATCATCCTTACCCTTAGAATCAAACAAATTTCCAGCAAATACCGCCTGGATTTGCACCTCCAGTTCCTTTTATTGCACAACAACCTCATCACTTTCAGAATGCAAATCCTCCTCGGCCAACATTGTTACCTTCATAGCTGATACCTAAACCTAAAAATAAACCAACTCAAGCTCTTAATAACATCGAGTTACAAACTCTTCTCTCATACCTTATCTCTACTATACCTATACATGGAATTCAATTACGACCGGGAAGAGTTGTGAATAATAAACCCAAGTCATCAGTCATCATTCAGGAACCAAGAGAAGAAGAAGAAGATTCAAGTGAACCCATGGATGATGCTATTTCGGAGGATGTGACCATTCCAAAGGTTCTAGTACACACCCATCCTCCACAAGAAACTATTTAGGAGCAAATAATTCCTCCATTTCCAGAAATATTAGTAATAGAAAAATCTATAGTTCATCCAGAGTATAAGATTTTGAATGAATTAAAGAAAATTTGTATTAAGATCCCTCTATTCCAAGCTATCAAAGATATGCCTATCTATATTAGGGTAATAAAAGATATTTGTATTAAACGTCGAGGAAAGAAGAAAAAGGACCCTCCTACAATTCATGTTATAGGAGAAATGTCTGAATGTATGATAAGTTAGTCATGGATTGCAAAATATACAAATCCAGGAACCCCAGTAGTGACTATAATTATAAACAACACCGCCATAGAGAATGCATTAATTGATTTAGGATCCACTATTAACATGATGACCACCACAGTTTTAGAAGTTTTACAGTTAGGACAATTTCTTCGACCTGCCCCTTCCATCCTAGAACTAGGAGATCAGACTATGGTAAAACCTGCTGGAGTCCTGGATGACATTGTTGTATTAGTAGCTTCATGGGAATACCCTATCGAATTTATGGTCATAGAATCAAAGGATCCTTCTAAAGGACATCCTATTATCTTGGGAAGACCATGGTTAGCTACTGCAAATGATTTTATAGGGTGTAGGGATGGAGAGATGACTATTTCCAATGGGTTGTCCACACAAAGACTTCCTTTATACCCCTCAGCACAACCAATAACTGAAAATTCATGGTGGTTAAATTGTTCTTTTGAAGATGAATACTTTGATGATCTCTCCCTTCCTAGTGATTTTTCTTTAGCACTTCAGGAGCAGACCACTGAGAATCTATTAAGCTAGTTTGTCTCTTCAACCACCTATACAGATTTCCCTCAGTCCTTTTCTCAACTCGATCAGATTTTTGGAGATGAGTTTTAAGAGAATATGGATCTCTTAGTGTTTATAGAAACACCATGTGTCTTCATAAGTAAAGAGCATATAGGACCATATACCATACCTTCTGAGTTTGGCCCTAGAAAATTATTACATATAAACGTCGTATTAAATGAAAACCAACAAGTACAACTACTTAAAGTTCTTAAGAAACAAGCTAGAGCATTTGCACAGGAATACACCGATATGAAGGGTATACACCTTGATACCTGTATTCACCATATTTATATGGATCCAAGCATATAACCTGTAAAGAAGCCACAGAGGATGATGAATCTTGCTCTAAAGGATATAGTAAAAGAATAATTACAAAAACTCCTCACTGCTGGGTTTATCTATCCTATTTTTGATGGTAAATGGGTATCCCCTTTAGTAGTACTTCCAAATAACGTTACAGGGAAATGGCGTATTTGTGTTTATTTTAGAGGGTTAAACAAAGCTACACTTAAAGACTACTTTCCTTTACCTTTTATCGATCAAGTATTAGATACTCTCTCAGGTAAACAATACTTTTCGTTTCTTGACGGATATAGTGGATATAATCAAATAATAATAGCACTTGAAGACCAGGATAAGACCACTTTTACATGCCCTTGGGGAACATTTCCTTATCGAGTCTTGCCATTTAGCTTATGTAACGCACCTGCCACTTTCCAACAAGAAGGATTGCGAATTTTATCTAATCTTATACATGACTGTGTTGAAGTATATATGGATGATTTCATAGCCTATGGTAACACCTTTTAGGAAGCTCTTGAAAACCTAGAGAAAGTTCTGATCCAATGTCAAGAGAAAAATCTTGCCCTTAGTCATGAAAAGTGTAAAATCTCACTGACATAAGGTATAGTTTTAGGACACCATATTTCTTCCCAAGGAATTAAGGTATACCCTACTAAGATCGAAGTAATAGTTGGCCTTCCCTCCCCAGAAACGTAGAAATAGTTAAGAAGATTCCTTGGTCATGCAGGCTATTACCACCGCTTTATTGAATATTTTCCCAAAATAGCTGCACCAATGTTTAAGTTACTTACAAACAACTCAGAATTCCAGTGGAAGGAATCCTACCAAAATGCTTTTGAAATCTTAAAAGCTAAACTATACGTGGCACCAATATTTAGGGGTCTTTATTGGTCCCTTCCTTTTCACATATCTACCAATGCCTTTGATACAACCATAGGAGGAGTCCTCAACCAAAAATAAGGACAAGAACCTTATTCCATCTACTTTATTAACAAAAAGATGACCCCTCTCGAATTAAATTATACCGTTACTGAAAAGGAATTTTTGGCAGTAGTTTATTTTATTCATAAATTTCATCATTATATCACACGTTATGAAGTTTGTCTGCATACCGATCACTCTTCCATTAGATATCTGATGAATAAACCAATTACCAATGGTAGAGTGACCCAGTGGCTTCTTTTATTACAATAATTTAACGTTATCAACATTGATCGACCTAGTAAAGAAAATATCGTAGGAGATTTCCTTTCCTGTATTCAACATGAAGATGGTACTAAACCAGTTGATGAAACTTTTCCTGATGAACATCTATTTGATGTATCTGTTCAAACCCCTTCGTTTGTAGATATTGCCAATTATTTAGCAATGGGGAAAATACCAAACCATTTGTCTCCACATGAGAAGCATCGTATTATATTTCAGAGTTCTAATTATTCTTAGGTTGATAACAATCTCTTCTACACTTGTCCCGATCTTATTATTTGACAATGTGTGAGGGAGGATGAAATGACAGACATCCTCCATGCATGCCATGATGGACCATGTGAAGGAAATTTTTTTGATAAGAGGACATCATATAAAGTCTTACGTTCTAGTTATTATTGGCCAAGAAGTTTTAAGGATGCTGCCAAATAAATTAAAGGATACAACAGTTTCCAAAGAATGGGTAAACCTATGTCATCTGATCAAATTCCTTTATAACCCCAAGTCATGATTGAACCTTTTGAGAAATGGGATCTTGATTTTGTAGGACCAATTTCTCCCATGCCTTGTAAAAAGAAATATATCTTATTTTTTATCGACTATGTCACCAAGTGCATAGAAGCTAGATCTTTATTTAGAGCCACAGAGAAATCAGTGGTAGAATTTATATATGAAAAAATATTCACCCGGTTTGGTGTACCTAGAGAAATTGTCACAGATCAAGGTACTCAGTTTACTTCTAAATTAATGAAAGAACTTACTACAAAATATGGTATCCGACATTGCAAATCTTCACCTAATCGGGCCTCGGGCTAATGGTCAGGTAGAATCAACTAATAAGGTATTAGAAGCCATCTTAACTAATACCATTCACTTACATCATAAGGATTGGGTAGATAGATTTCCTGAGGCTTTATGGGCCTATAGGATAACATGGAGAAACACTACTAGACATACCCCCTATGAGTTAGTGTATGGAAAACAAGTCCTTTTACCTATTGAGTTTCAAGTTAAAAAATTTCGTATGGCAGCACAACTAGGTATGAATTTGGATGAAGCATAGAAACAACAAATATTACAAATTAATGAGTTAGATGAAATTAGGCAAGATGCACTTCAAAGAACAATGTTAATACAAAATCAACGAAAAACATGGCATGATAAATTTACTAAGAAAAAGCAGTTTAATACTGGAGATTGGGCACTACTGTCCAATGCATGGTTTAAAAATTTTAGATGGAAATTAACTACCCATTGGATGGGTCCATACGAAGTAGTTATAGCTTTTGACAATGGATCAGTAAAAATTAAAAAAATTGATGGCTCAAAAATTTCTTTTGTAGTAAATGGACATAGACTTTGGCTCTATCACCAACCGACATCTAAATAGGATTTCATACAAGATGTTTTGCAGCAAAATGAAATGGAATTAGTTGAAGAGGAAGCTATTCCTCCTCCTCCTGATCCTTGAAATATTTTGGGTTATTATCACTTTTATATAGATGTACATATGTGCTTGTTTCCTTGAATAAATAAGAGTCGTTTCTAATAGGTTGTTTACACATGACTCTTTTTCTTTTATGTATTTATGAATAAATTGAATCATCTAATAAGTGGTTTTGAAGTGATTACAAATATATTGTCTCTATGAGCAGCTAATAGAATATTACTTAGACAAGGGAAGTATGCTAAATACTCATCAGGTATTTTAATCTTTTTGGGTTACTTTCAAAATTTGCAGCTTATATGAATAAATTTATATATCAATCCTTTGTATATCATACTTAACCAATTATGTTACGGTTCATATAGTTTTTGGTATTTTGACCTAGACATGTATATTTATGATTTATTCTTTTAAACAATTGCTTGATAAGACCCACTTTCATTATCATATTTTTCACATCTTTATTTTTCACCTATGGATTACTAGTTCATCCTATACTTGTTATCAAAACTTGTCTCTTGATTATTTTGGTGAAAACTCGAAACTAAGTGGAATTTTTATCTGTGGGGAACATTACTTTACTTTATAAAGAAGAGAGAATCTTACGTTAAAGAACAAATTTCAATTATTCTCTTTTGACATGTTTTATGAGTTTGGCCATTATGAATTAAAAATTTACTTATAACTTTATTCAAAAAAAATATTTGAATTATGTTTTTAGTAGGACTTAACACGCTCTAGTACCAATCGGCTTCCATATCTTTAATATCATTATACAAGGAAAACCCATCGGGGTACTGAACAGGCTCACTGGTGGTGGGGCTATACTTGTATGGTACCAAGATAAACCTGCCAGGGTATTGAACATGCCTACTGGCAGCGGGGCAATATATGATAAATGAGATCTGGTTAATACACCACTATACACATAGTTCGTCAAATAGTGATAATATATGAAAACATTTTCAAAAAAAATATGTCATGGACAATTGTTTATAATGTCATTTGAGAATGGATCTAAGTTAACTTTTCCCCGGCGTATAATTCTGCATATATCTAAGATGTCATTACCTTAGAAAGGGGCCCTATAGCTGTAAATCTCACATACTCCGAGGTAAACTTGAAATACTTGATGATGAGGAGATATATTTACAATGAGGCATGGATGGTTAGTTTTTCCCTATGGTATTATTTAATTATATTATTCTCATTTTACATGTTGTTTCTAAGCATTGTTTTATTTTTCATAAATATACATTTCTGAACCATTTCCATTTACTAGTTAGTTTCCTTACACCGAATTAACCGCATGCTCGCGTTCTTTCTATTTTTCTGGAACAATCATTTATTCTCTCTGTATGGCTTGAGGACATGCCATCTCTTTGGTTTGGGGGAAGAGGGATTTGTTTTGAAAATTTTTTAATTTTTATTTTTGATAAATCTATTTATCTCTAACAAATGATAAGCATTTTTCAGAAATATACAATAGTGGAATTTGGTTATAGCTTGAAGCATATTTTACAACAAAATTCAATATGGGCTTACCATATGAAGAATTGAATGAAGGAAAATGAAATATCAAATAGAGATATGAAAAATGGTGATATTATAGTACTTATGATTAAATTTGCTAACCAAATTTTGTTTTAAGCAAATTGTTTTTACTTCCATATCATTTTATCCAATTAATTATGCATGGAAATGATTAATATTCTTGCTATTCAAGATGCGAATTGTGATTTTGGTTCAACGTGTCCAAAGTTTTACTTTGGAAATCATTGAATTAATTTCAAAACCTTATAAATCATAAAATTATTTTAAACCTCAAAATTGTTTATTTAAAAATGTTGAAAAATCCAATAAAGTCATTTTTAATTTTCATATAAATATGTGACATAAAAGATATGTTATTTTTAATTTATAGGTTAACAGAGTGAATTTTAAATTACCTTCTCATCTGCTAAGTTGAAGGCAGCTGCTAGTTCGTCTTCTTCCTAAATTATTTTTCTTTCTTTTTGCTTAGTGGGACCTCGCATTTCTCTACTTTTGGGGAATGTTGATCCTCAATTTGCTATCATTTTTGGCAGATAAATTATTCATTTAAATACATATTTTATCATATTTTGTATCTTTTATGTCAAGCAAATTATTATTCAACTTCAGGTATGAGTGTTTTTAAGGTTTTTATAAAATTATTTTATTATCATCATTTTTATGGTTTAATCAATTAAAAATAACATTATTAAAGTATACTTGATTTATTGATTAGTTTGTACAATTGCTTGTAGGTTTTATAATATTTTTAGGCCAAGTCAATATGCAAAACACATTCATCCTACTTTTCGCACAGCATGTCCAGCTCGTCATTCAGCCCGTTGCGTTAAACTCGCTGGTGGTTTGCCAGATGTCAAAATTTGTTGCTGAAGGCTATAGTCCTGAAGCAAACTAGCAGATAGACACCATGTTTGCCCTAGATTTACACCCAGCATATCCAGCTCATGTCCCAACCTTCCATTTAGCACTCCGTCTAGATCGCCCATCAGACTGTGCGCTGCTGAAAATTAATCCTGTCCATTTAAAATGTGAACCAACTGCTAACAAACTATTATCCATGCATCTGGGTGATGAAGCTATGTTCTAGACTATTCTCCAGCCTACTTTATCCTTCACTTGCCACCACATCAACCATCCAAGCGCTGGATTGATGCATTCAACTCATGCCCTAGAAGGATCGCTCGTGGCCTCCTCTGCTTGACTCCAAACTACCACCAGTCTATGCATTTAAAGAATAGAATGACTCTATTTTATAGAATACCCACTGTGTACGCTGCCTTGGATCGCCACCATTCCATGTTCACACTAAAGAAGGACTCATGTGCCACCTCTGCAGATCGTTTGCACTGGAGAAGGAACATGTGTGTATGCTGTCCAGTGAAAAGAACTAGACTTGCATTGAAGAAGGAAAATTTTTATGCACTAGCTTGTGATCAGCTAAACTCCATTATAGTCGAATAAATTTAGAGTGCAATCGACCACTAAAAGGTCGACTTACTCATCCTTATGAATAATTATATAAAGCAGCCTCTATGAGAGAGCTTAGTTAGCAATAAAATCAATGAATTAGTAGAGTAGGAGAAGAGTTCTTACTATGATTTACTCTTGAACTTTGTATTTTTGTTCCACCATATGAATAAAGAGCTATATGCATTGTTGTTGAAGATTGCGTTTAATTAGAAGTTAGCTAGGCATCACCCCTGATTGCCGAGAGGGCCCCTCATCAACTAGAGCTTCATTTTCTTTGTTTAGCTTAGTTTCTTTTTTGTTTTAGCTATTCTAGTTTAATTTCTAGTTTGTTTCCACTAGATTATAGTAAATGCTATTTTATTTGTTTTCTGCAATACATTAACTTAGTTTTATTTCGAAAGTTAATTAGTTAGATGTGTGCATAGCTTGTTTTAAGTTATTTGTTTTTATTCATTTTGTTTCCATTTATTTTCATTTCTAGCATTACTTTCAATCTTTGTTTTCAAGAATATAGAATAAGTTGTTTTCATGAATTTAGAATAGATTCAATTATGTTATTTCTTTTCCTGGTTTGAATTTATGCAAGTTAATTTCCAGTTTATTTATTAGTTTAATATGAAAATGATTCCTTTTGTTCAGAAATTAATTTAAGGTTAATTTGTTGTTAAATAGGTTTCTTTATTGTTCCAATGCATTAAAATTACATCTACATGGTTTAATATGAAGATTAGTTCATTTAGGTTAGTTTTTACTCTTTTTATTGTGCAACCTGTCATTCAGACATCCTATTCAGTCCATTATTCAACCACCCTTTCAGACGGACATTTCAGTCTGTCATTCAGTCTTTAGTTCTATTTTTACTGTTTTTTATGTGTTTTAAGATTGTTTTCAATTTAGTTTTGTTGATGTTTGAATAATGCTTTGTCTGTAATAGTTAAATAATAGTTTTTTTTAACCTTTAAGTTAAAGTTTAGTTGTTTTAAATTATTTATTAAAGTTTTATCATTTTCCGTACTTCTTTTACTTTGAATGTAATTTAAGTTATTCTTGAGTTTTGTTTGTGATTTTGTCTTATGGTTATATGGTTTTGTGTCTATTCCTTTTGAATTTATTTATTTGTGTGCATGCAAGATTTAGTGTTTTCCTTAATATGTTTTTAGGTTGTCTTTTTATGATTGTGTTATTGTTGAAAGAACTTGTAGGACAAAACCTAAAGATATTTCTTTATTAAGTTTTCTACTTGCTTCTTTTTAAGTTTTCTTTATTAACTTTTCTACTTGCTTCTTTTTAAGTTTTATTTATTAAGTTTTCTAGTTGCTTATAAGTTAAGTCTTGCTTGCACTTTAGTTTTATGTTTGAATAAGTAAGTTGTTGGCTATATCCTTTTCAGTCCAAAGTTATAAGATAGATTATTTGTTTAGATAATATTTTATCTTAGTTTAGTTACCTTAATTACATTTTTAGGAAGTTTGAATCAGTTTTTTTATTTTGAAAGATCTTTCAATATTTTGTTTGTTAAAATATTTACACGACACTGTCTACCTTCGCATATATTTTTTGTCAACTCTAAGTTTACCAACCCCAGTTGATAATTAAAGAATAGGTGGATTAATTTAGACAATATAAAACACAAAACTTTCCTTGTTTACTGTTGTTGAGAGTAAATTGCTAAAGTAAGCGAGATTGGAAAAATCTCAACGAGGATCTACTTCAACCGTTCGGAATAAGGTATTATTCGAGATCCTTTAGTGTTAGATGTTTTATTTCTCTTTCATATTGGGAAGGGATTGATTTATGTAGTTTCTATGTCTATTGTGGTACACCTTAAGCGATATCAATTTTTCTCCATAACAAATATCTTAATGAGCTTGCCACATTATCAGGTTTGGGTTTCATGAATCCATAGAAAAATCTCAAAGTGTCCCTAAATGACCTCAGGGTGAAAGCCAAAATACTCCATAAAACCAAAACAATGAATCCATTAACCAAGTTGTCAATTCTTATGGATCTCAGATGCCGCATTTTAGCTACCCCCCCCTACCATGCCCCAAATGATCAAAAAAAATCCTATTGCACGATCTCTTGCGCTAGGGATTCACTTAGTGAAGGCCAAGAAAAATTTGCACAACAAGTTCAATATTCAATCAAATTCTCCCATGAGACTATGGCAAACATGAAAATAAACAGTGTCCAAATGCATGCATGGGAGATGATGAAACCCCTCCATGGTTCTTGTTTTGGGTTCCATGAACTTGTAGAAAAATGTTAAAGTGTTCCTGAATGGCCTCGGGGTGCCAGTGGAAATGGGCCCTAAAACTAAAAATATGACTATGGTATCTAATGAATTGATTATGATGGATCTAGGATGTCTATTTCAAGCTTCCCTCTCCCCTTATACCATTTCCAAATTTCCTAAAAAATGGTCCTATTGCACCACCTACGAAACTAGGGTTTTACTTGGTGAACGCCAAGCCAAATTTGCACAAGGTCGTCAACATTGAAATGAACACTCTTGGGTGATCATGGAAAATGAGAAAATGTAAATAATGGATAGATGCATGTGTTAGAGCTAATAGAACTGGATCATGCTTCCTGATTTGGGTTTCATACACCTGCAGAAAATGCTCAAAGTTCCCTTTAATAGCTCAAGGGCACTAGTCAAAATGAGGCATAGCACCAAAACCATTACTTTGGTACCTATGTTGTCTATTCATATGGATATGGAATTTTAGGTTTCAGGTATCCCCCCCTATAATGCACTAATTTACCATAAAAGGTCATATTACACCATCTCTGGAACTAGGGTTTTCATGAGTGAAGGGCAAGCGAAATTTTCACAAGGGGGTCAACGTTCAACTGAACGCTCATAGGTGAACATGGAAGGAAAGAAAAATTCCATAATGAATCAGATGCATGTGTGGGAGATGAAAAAACCCTATCACACTAACCAATTTGGGATTTGTGCACCTGTAGACAACTCTCCAAGTGTCTCTAAATGGTCCTAGTGTGCTAGTCAAAATAGGCCATAGACGGATAACCGTGAATCCATTCATCAACCCATTGATTCTGATTGATCCATAATTATGTGTTTCATATATATCCCCTTACCATGCCCCAATAGAATAAAAATAGTCTTATTGCACCATCTCCAGAACTATGGTTTTCCTTACTAAAGATCAAGACAAATTTGCACAAGGGGGTGAACATTCAATAAAGCGATCCTAAGAGAATGTGTCCAACTTGAAGAAGTACATATATATATGACACATGCATGGGAGATGAGAAAACCCTACCATGCTACCTAAATTTGGATTCGTGTGCCCGTAGAAAACTCTTAAAGTATCCTTGAATGTCCCCAGGGTGCGAGTCAAAACATGAAATATAACTAAAACTATGACTCTAGTCACCAAGCCATTGATTCCAATAGATCCAATATGCTAAGTTTCAGCTTCCCCCACCTCTACTGTGCCCCAATTTGTGAGAAACTACCTTATTGCACCAACTTTAAAACTAGGCTTTTCCTCAGTGAAGGCAGAGTCACATACAAAAAAGGGGGTCAAAATTTAACTAAAATCTCCTCAATGACTGTGGATAGCATGAAAAAGGAAAAAATATCTAAATGTATACATGCGAGATAACACAACCCTTCCATGCTTCCCAGTTTGGGTTCCATGCATGCGTAGAAAACTATCAAAGTGTTTGTAAATGGCGTCGGGGTGTGAGAAAAAATGAGTCATAAAACCAAAATCATGACTCCTATCACCAAACCATCAATTCTAGTGGATTCAATATGTCAAGTTTTATTTGGAGCCCCCCCCGTACCATACCCCATTTTTACACAAACGGTCCCATTGAAGCACCTTCAGAACTACGATTTTTCTTAGTGAAGGCCAAGCTAAATTTGCACAAGGAGGTTAAAATTAAATCGAATGATCTTATGAGACCATGGTCAATGCACAAAAGTACACAATGTCTATATGCGTGCATGGGATCTGACAAAACCCCGTCATGGTTCTCAGTTTGGGTTCTCTATGCCCATAGAGAAATCTTAATGTCTCCTTGAATGGTGCTAGAGTGCTAGTCAAAATAGGAAATCGAACCAAAATCGTGAATCTAATTTCCAAGACGTCGATTCCAATGGATCCATGATGTTTGGTTTTAGTTATTCCCCTACACCTACCATGCCCCAATTTTCCAGAAACTTTCCTATTGCACCATCTCCAGAACTAAGGTTTTTCCATGGGGTGTTGACTTAGTTAAATTGTTACATAGCAAGATCATTCATAGGATATAAAAGATTATCCCTAATTTCACTAAATATTGGAAAATGGCTCCTGAAATTGTATTGTTGAACCCCCCTCCCAATATACATTTCCAATTTATAAAACCCCTAGTCTCACTACATATTGTACGTATCCATTTTTATCAACCCATTTTTAATACCCCCTTTATATCGTATAATCAAGTTGTAACAAACAAGAGATGTAATACATCTTAGTATAACCAAACATGATGCTAAATAAAATAATAGTATAATGCTAATAACGATCCCACCAGAATTGTAGGGGAGACTAATCAATTTGTAGCATTGGATAGTGGAAGACCCAATGAAATAGTAATGGGAAGGGAAAATGCATAAAACAAAACCTAGTCGAGAGATAATTGTAACAAAGAATGTAACGGAATGAGAGTCCAATAATAAGTGAAATGGTTAGAAAAGATGAAAATTGCAGATGTTTCACACCATATCCTACCAATATACAAGTATATCCATAGAAATCTCATGTTTTCTTTAATCTTAATAAATTAAATGCCATACAAATCCAAAATTGAAACCCTTTCATTGATGGAATTCCCTACCTTCGTATCAAAACAAGAATCATTCATGCTTGAACCGAAATGAACATAGAAAACATCCACTTACTTTCCAATAACACCATATTATCATGTGAATAGCTTGGAATTGGGCCATTCAGAAGATGCAATGAATTTCCTCCACTTGCTCTACATCTATTCTTCCAATCATGGGAATTAAAAATAGTTAGTTACCTTTTCTTGGTTTATATCTAGTTTTTTTTATCTTTATAGGAAAGGGAAATATATGCATTGTTAAGTTTCAAGCATGCAATAGTTATAAGGATACACAGATGGTGAAACTTATATGATACCATTTCATGGTAACAATAACACATAGGGTATGCAAATAAGATTTATATTTTCACCTATGTTCATTTCAGTTCGAATACAATATTAAGGAGGATTCCTTGTATAAAGAATTGAAACTACAATATTGAATGTGCCAAATATAAATCAATATAATAAGTATTCATAATTGAAAATGTGAAAATGTTAAGAAGAATACAAAATCTTGAAATACATAATTAGTGAAGAAATATTGATCTAACTTTTCTTAGTTCTAGTGAGCGAAGAAATATTGATATCAATTTTCTTGGTTGTTGTGGAGCAAGGTTTGATTCATCAATTCCAATACCCAAATAAAATCCAACCTAAAAAAATATTCTAAATAAAAAATATTTTATAATTTCAATGATTTGGAGCCACAAATCTATCCCAAGGTTTGGAGGTTATTCCTTAGCAGCACTTAGGACCAATATGAATCCATCCCATGATTTGGAGGTATGAATCTAGCCTGTGATTTGGAGGTTATTGCTTACCAAAATCTAGGACTAATATGAATCCAACCCGCATAGGTATGAATTGAGCCCATGATTTGGAGGTATGAATCCATCCCATATTTTGGAGGATATTCCTGAACTTACCCAAATAAAATAACACCCAATATTTATATTACTGTGTCAAATTAAAATTCCCCCCCAAGAACCCTCAGTATGAGGCACTATATTTTTGATGTTTTTAGAAGTATTCAAATCCCTAATAGGAATGGATGTGATATGATATTGCCTGACTAGTGAAACTCGCATGGGTTTTTCTCAGTGAAGGCTAAGCCAAATTTTCACAAGGGGGTAAAAATTCAATCGAAGGCTCCTAGGAAAACACGGTGAGCATTAACAATTGCATAATGAGTATATGTATGTGTGGGAGATGATGGAACCCAACCATACTTCCCTATTTAGGTTTCCTGCAACTGTAGAAAAATCTCTAAATGTCTTTGAATGACCCGAGGGTGTCAATCAAAATGGGAAATAGACCCAAAATTATTACTCAAGTTTCCAAGCTCTCAATTCCTATGGATCTAGGATGTCGGGTTTTAGCTTCCCCCCTATGCTGCCCAATTTCTCAAAAATGGTCTTATTGCACCATCTTCGAAACTAGGGTTTTCCTTACTGAAGGATAACACAACTTTTTCCAATGGGGTTAACAGTCAATTGAACACACCCAAGAGATTATGGCTAGCATGAAAAGGTACACAATGGATAGATGCATGCATGGGAGGTAGAATGACCCTACCACGCTACTCGATTTTGATTCTTTGTCCCTGTAGAAAACTCTATTAGTGTCCCTAAATTTCCATAGGTTTCTAGTCAAAATGGGATATAAAACCAAAACCATGACTCCAGTGTCCAAGCTATTGATTCTGATGGACTCAGCATGTCGGGTTTCAACTATGGTATGCCCATTACCATGGCCTAATTTCCAAAAAATTGTCCTATTGCACCATCTTTGGAACTAGGATTTCACTTACTGAAGTCCAAGCCAAATTTGCATAAGGGGGTCAACATTGAATATAATTTTGCTACGAAAGTGTCACTAGTGTGAAAAAGTCCATAATTTCTAGATGCATATGTGGGAGATTAGGAAACATTGCCACATTACCTGGTTTCAATTTCGTGTGCATGTAGAAGACTCTCAAAGTGTCCTTGAATGACCCTGGGGTTCTCGTCAAAATGATCCATAGAACCTATATTGTGACTATGGTTTCCAATCCATCGATTCTAATTGGTATGGGATGTCAGGTTTGAAGTTTCCACCCCATACCATGCCCCAATTTCCCATAATTTTTTCTATTGGACCATCTTCCTATCTAGGGTTTTTCTCAATAAAGGCTAAGCAAAATTTGGACAAGGGAGTTGAAATTCAATAAAATTCTCCTGAGCGACCCTGGCCAATGTTTAAGAGCTAGATTATCTTTCCAAGGATATATTGGGTAACCAAGGCTACATTATGGTTTTATATGACTAGGTCTCTAGGGATAGACTAGGTATCTAGGGAAATATTAGGATACTCGATGAGGTCTATAGGATTCCAGGTCTACATTAGGATTTATAGGGCTATATTGGTTTTGTCTCACTTGCATGACTAGATTGGGGTGTAAGAGCTAGATTAGGTGTTGAGGGATAGATTATGTATCCAGGACTACATTAGGGTTCTATATGACGAGATTAGGTTTCTATGGATAGGCTAGGTATCTAGGTAAATATTAGGATTCTAGATTAGTTCTAAATGGTTCTATGTGTACATTAGTATTTCTAGGGATATATTAGTTTTATGTGGCTTCTAGAGGTAGATTGGGGTCTAAAACCTAGATTAGATATCCACAAATATATTAGGTCTATAGGGATACATTAATATTTTATATGACGATATTAGGTCTATAGGGGTAAATGATGTCTCTAGCGATTAAATAGGTCTCTATGGAATGATTAGGATTCTAGATCAAGTGTACAAGGTTTCAGGTATGCATTAGACTCTCCATTGATAGATTTGTCACTATCTAACTTGTAGGGATAGATTGGGTTCAAAGAGCTAGATTGGGTCTCTAGGGATAGATTAGGTATTTGTGGCTACATTAGGGTTCTACATGAGTAGATTAGGTTTCTAGTGCTAGAGTAGGTCTCTATATTATACTAGCATTTATAGAACGCATGAGCGATGATGGAGGTGACTTAGATGAGAGAAAAAAAAATACAACATATCCAATAATTCAAATAAGTTGAGTATGAGGATGATGAGGAATTGTTGTGATGGTGACAATGCACATGGTGGGGATGGTGACACATGATGGATCTATACCACATGATATAAACAAAAAAATTAAATAATAAATCTAATATAATACCATCTATATAACATGAAGTAAACTATTTAACATGAATAATGTTAGACATGCATGAATAAATAATTTTACAAGAATGAACTATGTACATAACATTAAAAAGATACCTCAATCAACTTTGTCTTCTTGATCCTCTCTATTGATGATTGTATCTAACAATCTCTCATGATATGAATGAAGTAGGAAGTAGCGTACCTTGTTCAACCTGTTTGTAGACATTGTTTCCAGTTGAATGTTTCTACCGATGATTAGGTTCATAAAGTGATACACTTGTGAACCTGATCTATAATACATGTATCCATACACACTGGTATTTGTTACCTTTCCATCTAGTGTAAGATATTCACCCAGAGTAACCATTAATGCAATAAAAATTCAATTAGTTCATTATCAATTAATTATTCCATTAGGGTTTTATTCGCTTGGATGCATTATGCATGGCAATACTTTGTGCCCCATTCATTGTATTTCTCGGTGAAAAATATGTAGATGTGCCTTGAAAATTTTTATTTAATGATCAAATTGAAAGATGTAGGGCTCTAAGAACATGGTTAAATAAATAAAAAATAAGGGAAATAAATTACTATCATAGAAATATTTTCCTAGGTATACAAAATCAAGTATATGATCATAGACGTTCGAAATAGATGACTAGACTTCATGTAACTGAATCATTTTGACAACTACATGCAGGTATGTTGGACTGACACATGCTCCCATTCATCAACCCATTCCTTTGATTCATAATTATCCCATTCGTCATTACCACATTGGCCACAAAACCATGCAAGTTCCAATGTCCATATTTCAAATAGAGGGTTCTTTGAGCTTCGAACAGAATGAAACCCATATTTTTCTTGTACTATGATGCAACTATACAAACATGATCAACCTATATCAACCACTTGCTATAAATTCCATACCACCTTTGTTATCTCTGATGGTGATCATTTCTCTTTGATTTAATTTGAAGTTACTGTAGAGCACCATTGGACTATAGATTCTGCGTCTCGGATAAGATGGTTTGTTTTAAACCTCATATCCTCCCTTCATAGTGCAGTTTTGATGCACACACTATCCCCATCATGCTCTCCTTTCCCATGCCTAGTCTCAAAGTAGTTCCAAATATATTGCACATTGCATATCTTATGAAAAATACTCAACCATTGGAATACACGAGCGCTTTTGAACTAACCTGCACAACCATCTAACAATATCCAATGTTTATTCATATCTATATCTCTCTCCCTCAAGTGACCATAGAAAATTTTGAAGCAATGCAGCAAATAATGAAGGTTGTGGCACTTCTCATCACTGATATAACAACTAACATTTTTCAATATTCTTCTCCTATTGTTGGTTATCTTTAGACCGTGCCTATATGTGATGTGAACCATTATGATAACTTTGTCCAAATAGTAATATTGAGATTGAATCTCATTCTATGGGTGCATGGTGTAGTTTTCAACAAACTCCATAACCGACAGTGTGGTTCCATTGGGAAAGGTGTCCCTGCATTTTTTGTATTGTTCATCCTTCCATCGTGGTACATGAAAATGCTGAAAATACCACTTAATATTTTTGAATAAATTGCTATCCACTAAGTTGCACTTAGGGGATCTTTCAAGTGAGCCAAAAAGGATCAGGACAAATCAATGTTCTTACTCAACACTCAGGAAGTTCCATGGTTTCATCAAGGCCAGTTGTGGTCCCTTGTTTCACATGTTCACACCCCCTTCTAGGAATTGTAATAAATGAAATAGCATGATGGTTTCTTTTTGTAAAAGTATTGGTTTTCTTAGGACTTGGTCATAATGGTTATCATCGTCGAGTGTTTTTTCCCTCGTCAGTTTTGTGATTCTTTTTCAAGTGACATATAATTTTTGAGTTTTTTGTTCAAAATCCTTCAAATTCAGAATGGTGAAATTGGTGATTGTGTCTTGAAAGGATATTAAATCCTAGGGTCTATGTATGATAGAATAATAGTCATCTTTCTAAAGTTCTGTGGACATGTGCTAATTCTTTCATAGGATTTTTTAAGTTTTAGATTTTTAATAAAACCATCAATAAGATATATTTTAGTTGTAAAAGTTCAAAAGGTCATAAAATTGGGCCTAGGGAACCATTTGGTGACGGGGATGGCTCTTTTTGGTCCCACAACCCCCACTAAACCCATAAACCCACTTTCGAGATTCAATTTAGTATTTTTCAATTATTAATTTTGATTTTCTCTCCAAAATGACTTAGAGGGTGAAATAAATGGGAAAATTGGAGAAAATCGAATTCCTAAATCAAAGGAAGCTTATATGGGACTTGTCTATGAGGTGTCAAAGTTGTTTAAGGTATTGTTTGGGACATTTATGAGCATAGAGGAGCATACTCAACCATCAAAGAATGGGTTCCAACTCACTTCCACAAAAGGAGGCAAATTCTGTCATTGAGGGTGGTTTTGCCACTTGGATGAAGTGGTTAGAGGAGGTAAAGGATTCTAAAACCTAGTGGGATGCCTAAATATAGGTGGAATCCTTCCCTCCCAATAATTTAAACCTCCCCTCACCATTATATCAACCCCAAAAACCACCTCACACTTGTGGAATTCGCCCCCTTGGGGTTTGAACTTCTTTTACGCTATAAAAGAAGGGTTTTGCTTATGAATCAGGAGGATGTATTGAATATATTCTCATTGTATTTATGTTATTTCATTTTTATTAATAATATTTAAGGATTCATAGGTTCATGGTGTAATTGTCTCATGTTTATGCAAGTTGGATAATTTCTGAGGTGATATTCAGCTAAATTAGGCTTTGCTTTTTTAGTCAAGTTTGGTAAAATTGATCTAGATTCTTTTGGATGAGAATTTGTTATTTTCAATTCATTCATTTATATTTAATTTCTAGAATATTTCAGTAATAATATATTGTATTCGGTTGTACTAATATTCTCCTTGTCTTTTATGATAAATTGTACTAGATTGACCATGCTTGCTTGAAGGATTTTCTAGTTTTTGCAGGTTGCTTTAGGTGAAAGGATTTTGGATCTCATTTTCCTCCACCTTATTTTAAATTATGTTATATCAGCTGCAGTATAATGTGTTTTTATCCAGAGATTCTTATTCTCTTTCACTTTTTTCAAGATCAAGGCTTGAGGACCTCTCTCTTCTCTCTCTAAAATTCAAATCTTTCTTGGTTACCGGTTCTTTGTGTTAGAAAAATTTTAGAGCTGAAAAGTTTGATATTAAAATATGACTATGTTAAGCATATATATATCCAATCTATAATTTATTTAAATTATCATCTCAAACTAGATCTAGATTCACACATAAAGTACTTGTTTTCATAAAAACATTCACAATTGTTCAAGTACTTGAGTAGTATAAGTTCTTGTACTTTTATTTGATCAATTCATGGGATTATAATATAAATCACTCACTGGTTTTTAGAAGGTATTAGAAAAAGGAGAAGGAAATGATGTTAAAAATAAAACTTTTAATGATCTAGAGCACTCGCAATCCATCATTCTTCCCTCTTCTTCATTCCTCTTTTCTTCCAAAGAGTGTGTAACAATTTTGATCCATTTTAAATGATCAAAAGGTATTTTATTTTCTGATTTCACCATTTTGTAAAGTCCATCAATAAATAAATAAAGAGGGCTACACAACTCCCACACTCTACCCCCTAGGGGGATTCATTGTCTCTTTCATGGTTTCCATCTTACTAATCAACACTTGCACACATCTTCCTTCTTGAAAGGATTTACATATTACCTTTTATTTCATCTCATATTAATTTTTACTTTCTTACACAACTCGTTTCCATGAAGTATGCTCTCGCCACAAACTAAAGGGTTTGCCGATTATTGGTGGATGATAAAAAATTACACATAGTTTTGGTTCTGATTTGTCATTAATCCTTTGATTTTACAAACTTATTTGTTATATAAAATTGGAATAAAAATTTTGTCATCAACTTGGGTATTCTATTTCCCTTTACGGTATTTTACTGCTCGTTGGGAAATCAAAAGCAATTTTCGACACTTTCCAATTTATTCACATTAATCTAATAATTCATTAATAAAATAAAATAACCTTAGAAACATTACAAAAATATGGTGTATGATAGTTTTAAATCATGGGAAATTTTCTCAAAGGAAGCGGGAACAACTAAGTAGTGACGTCGAGATACAGTCAACCTACATCCTTGTTGGTGTAGTGTTGGACACCTTCTCATAGACTCCAATTCAGCCCACATTTGTGAGTGAGGAACCACTTTAATCATCTTTCGGACACATTCTCAGTACTTCCAATATATCAAGAGTTCACTTCCAGTAACTCAACTCATCATTTAATAATTTATAACTAAGAAAGATACATTGCAAAAAAATTACTATTTCATTTTGAATCCATTGGGACTCATATGATTAACAATTATTTCATTCTTGATTTATGTGTTGATGTGATGTTTTTGAATACCTACTTAACTTTGAGAACAATCTTGTCTCAGAATTTACTTCAAAATAATCCTAAAGAACTTACTTCAATCAATGAAAATTAAAATTTAAAGAGCCTTAGCAAACTCTTTGTTAGGGACCGAACTCCTTGGATTCGTTACGAGTTTTTCCTAAACAGAGGAGTCAATATCAAGTGACAATAATTGACTTGAGGATTTCTCACAAGAACATATTAATATTGTATATTGATCTAGGAACAAAGAATCAATCTCATCAAATATTAATCAACAAATAACTCATGAAATGGTGTAATCGGTCTACAGGAATAGTAGCCGCTCTGTATTCACATAAAGAATGAATGATTACAATTATAATATCATGCTACAAGCATGAATGAAGATACAATTCGAATTCCTTAGGAGGTCATTCGAATTGAATGAGTGAGTCTAGCTTAACTGACTGTAATCCATGGTTCACACTTAGTTAACCAATGATCAAAACCCTAATTGACTCAACTAACCCTAACTGAATTTGGAGTGCAATAAATGACTGAGTCTCAACTGAAAGAGATCAGACACATGTCACAGCTTACCAACCATCAAGAGGTAGCGCTACACTTACTCCAATGAACCCCGATGAGGTTAACTGAAGTTGAACTGCACATCAGAAGTTGGTGGAGGTGCCCCTGTTGACTCCAGTTCATTAAATAATCATTAAATAATATATTTAAAGAGAGGATGCATCTTAATTGACTTGTTTAAATGATTGTAACCACCAGTTAGAAATTAGGTGCATTAATATCACTCAGATCACCCCCGGAGTGCTCCAGTTAGCCTCCCCAAATGTAGGAGAAGGCTAAGTTAGCCTCCTTGACTGAAGGTAGGCATGGGTGAGACTGGATGATGACATTTAATGCTCCACTAATGTCAACTAATATCAATAATACTTAGGATAGTAGTTTAACTAGGCCAATTTGACCAAAAAGAGTGTGTACAGTGGTAAATGTCTCCAACATCCCCCCTTAAGCTATACTCAACAAGAGTTAGAAAACATAAATGCATAGAAATTCTAGGGCCCCAGTAACAAAGGCCATAGGTTACCCTATACAACATTGAAACTGGAACAATGCCCAAAACAAACTAAGTGAGAAAAAGAGAGAGAACCCACTGGGAAAAACCCCTCCTCAAGCTGAACACTGAAAGTACTCTGAATCACCCTGATGAACTCACCCCCAATAGTGAACAGAGGTAAGTGAAATTATTTTCTTAAAATCTCTTAGTGAAGATGTCTACAATCTGCTCATCATTTGGGCAGTATTCTAGAATGATGGTCCTGTCATGCACTAGCTCCCTGATATAGTGCATGTGGATCTCTACATGCTTGGTCCTCTTCTTGGTAACTGGATCTGTGGATATCTTAATAGAACTTTTATTGTCACAAAAGAGGAAAGTGGAAAAAGTACTACCAAGATCAAACTCTTAAATAATGCCTTGCAACCAAACTGCTTGAATGCAAGCATTCACTGTTCCTCGATACTCGGCCTCTGCTGAAGATAATGCTATGGAATCCTACTTTTTGCTTGACCAGAAAATGGGGCCACCATGAAACATGAATACATATTTATAAGTAGACTTCTGATCAATAGAATCACCCGCCCAATCGAAATCTGTGTATCCAACCAGCTCTAGCTTGGAGTCTGTAGCATAGTGAATGCCGTAGGTCCTGGTTCCTTGAATATACTGGAGGATCATCTTGGCTTCCTTCCAATGAATATCATGAGGGTGCTGCATGTATATTGATACATAATTCACAAAATAACAAATATCAGGCCGAGAATGTGTTAAGTACAACAAGCTACCAATCAACTGTCGATAGATAGTGCAGTCCATGGGAGGTGTGCTTTTTCCTTCTTCAAGGTTGATCCCTGAAAGGAAAGGGAATAGTGTAGGCCTACAATCAGCCATGTTAAACTTGAATAATATGTATGAAATTTATTTGGACTGAGTGACCATAATCCCATCAGAATTTTGCTCAATTTAGAGCACCAAAAATTGTTTTAGAAGCCCCAAATCGCTCATTTCAAAGGCATTGTGGAGAGGCGTTTTGATGGCTGAAATGGAGGCAAATGTGCTACCTGTGATTAGTAAGTTATCAAAATATAAAAAAATTATAATTATATGACCATAATACTGCTGTAAATATACACTTGGATCCGATCTACATCTCTCAAAGTTTTGCGAGATAAGGAAGGCATCCATCTTGGAATACCACTCTCTTGGGGCCTGTTTTAACCCGTATAGTGACTTCTTTAGCTTGAAAAATAAAGATGGATAAGTGATGTAGCCCTTAGTATGATTCATGTATATCTCCAAATGAATATCTCCATGTATAAATGCTAACTTAACATCCATGTGATGCACTTCTCAGTGCTTGGATGCTGAAATTGCCAAAACAAGGAGGATGGAGTCCATTTTTGCAACCAATGAAAAGGTCTCATGGTAGTCCACTCCTTGGACCTGAGAGGAACATTTTTATACTAGGATTGCCTTATATTTTCAGATTCTTGCATCAACAGCAACCTTGGTATTAAATACCCACTTTCCTTGAACCAATTTCCTTCTCGGAGGAAGAGAAACTAGCTCCCAAGTAGTTTTTTTCTAAAGAGAATTCATCTCTTCATCCATGGAAAATTGCCATCTTGGATCCTTTCAAGAATGATAGTAGGATTTTGGATCTAAAATAATCATCAAATAGCAAGTTTTGGACAGAAAAATATCAATACAAGAGATTACAATACCTGCTCTTTGGAAATCAGACCGGGTTCTCCTTGGATCATCCGGATTTCCAATGTTGTCTCATGCGGAGGAGAGTGTCTGTTGAGCCCATGTAGGAAGATGGTTTTGCACTTCAGGTTATAATTCAGCATATTATTATTTATGCACACTAATATTAGAAATCATAGGATCCAAATCAGGGTCATCACCCCCAATTTCATCATCCAAATATTCAGTAGAATAGGAAGGAAGTTCAACAGTTTTCTTTTTCACTAGTTCCACCTACTGAAGAGGCTCATCGAAATTGACACTTATCTCGATGATGATATGTTTGGTATTGATATATAGAATATTTAACCCTTTATATTCATCAAGATACCCAATAAATATACATTCTATTCTTTTCAGTTGCAAATCCCTTCTTTTATCAAGCGGAATCTGGGCCCATGCAGTGGACCCAAACACCTGTAGGTTCGACACATTTGACTTGTGTCTGAATTATGCTTCGAAAGGGGTCTTCCATTTCATAGATGAGTGTGGTGCTCTATTTTGAATGTATACTGCAGCATGCATGGCCTCATCCCACAAATTTGCAGCAAGATTCTTGGATTCTAACATACAGGTGGTCATCTCCTTGAGAGACCAATTCTTCCTTTCTGCTACTCCATTCTGCTGTGGAGTGTAGGGAATTGAATGTTGGACCTGAATACAAATTTGGGAGAATATGTTTAGAAAATCATAACTGACATACTCCCATCCATTATCATATCTCAATATCTTGATCTTAAGCCCAGAGGCATTTTTGACCAAGACCTTCAATTCAGAAAAAATTTCACATACTTCTGAATTCTTTTTTAGAAAGAAAACCCATGTATACCTTGAAAAATCATCAATAAAAGTAAGGATATACCTTGATCCATTCATGGATGTGATAGGAATTGGACTTCTTATATCAGAATGTATCAGCCACAATATGCATGTAGCTCGGTTTGCCTTCCCCGGGTCGAACTTGTGCTCAGGGTGTTTTCCAATCACATAGCCCTTGCGAATTCTCGTGGTTGCCTTGATGATCGAGAGGCCTTCAACCATGGAGTTTTTCTGTAATTGCCACAAATATTTGAAAGTAATATGGAAAAACCTATCATGACACATCCTACTAACCTCATTTCCATGAGTTAGCAGAGCGGTGAGATTTGCATCCGCAACAAAGTCAGAGAACTCATAGGCTTTTGCATGGTGGTTTACAAGGCCTTTAGCAATGAGTTTCCCGGATGCAATTTTTGTTATCTCAACACAATTTGGGCTGAAAGAGACTCTCTTAGGCACTCTTGTGTGTGTCATCTGATAGACAATAAGAAGATTTGATTCCAAAGACAGTACATACAAAACATTAGAGAAAAAAACATTTCCAAGATCTACAGTACCTTGTCCTTCTGAAATGATGGTGGAGTCATCTCCCATGTGGATGGGGATGGATTTGCTGGTCTCCAAGGATGAAAAGGAGTCTTTTCATCCATCATGTGGTTTGAAGCTCCATAGTCAATCAACAGTTCTTTGGAATTCGAAGTGCTTGACATGAGGGCATGACCTTTTTTATGCTGTGGTTTCCGATCTTGCTGATCTCTCCTTGGAAATATTTCTGGAAGATTGATGTGATTTCTCTCAAGGAGAGAGGTAGATTCATCAAGCTTCTTCTTCATGTAGGCATGTTCACAGTGGAATCCCTTCCCACAATAAGAAAACTTGATGTTTTCCTTGCCATGGTGCCCTTTTCCTATGTTCTTCCTTGAGCCAAAAGACTCATCATGCTTCTAATTTTCAACTCTAGGTTTAGGAGCATCAAATTTAGCTTTTGGATTTTTTTGCTGCTTTCCTTTACCCTTCAAATATTTGGGCCCCAAGACATGAAGGGCTTGATCATGGGAATATCTGTTAATCCCCATCTAGACAAGCTTGTCATGTTCACATGTTAGGGACTCAATGAAGGCATTGAGTGTAGGCATCTTCCATACAAGGCTTGTGAGTTTCCCTGCACATAATGTAGAAACAAAAACTGAATAATCAACCCCAAGTTTGGAGAGTATGGCAAGGCTGAGCTGATCATCCTCCTTCTCCACTTTTCATTGCTTCAAGAGTAAAATAGTATGCTTGAACTCTGTGAAGAAATCATTCAGAGTCTCGAAGTTGGAGGGTTGGAGAGACATGAGTTCATTCTCGAGCTGGTAAACCCTTAAGTCATAATGCTTTCTGTTAGGTCATGATTTTGTCTTCCTTAGTTTTATGTTTTTATTTATGTTTTTGAACCTTGCTATTATTTTTGTTTCTAGAAAATTTTGTTTATAAAGATAATTTTGATTTGAAAATTTTAATTTTCATGATTTTGATTTTTTAAGCTTGTTTTTATAAATTTTGCTTTGATTTCATTATTGAAGGGTTTTACAAGGAATATATGGATTAAATAGTTTTATAAATGACACTAAGGTCGAGAGTGAACACATAAACCAAGTTTTAATCCTTATTAGTGGCCTAATAATGTGAAATTATTTTATTGGACTTTCTTGTAGCGCGAGAGCAAAATAGATACACTAGAGCGCTACAAGAAAATCGCGATTGCTAAAATAATCATTTTTTCAGTCCAATTTTTCAGGTGTCTTATCTCCGAGGTGTTAAACATATCATTTGATGCATTTGATACGTGTCCTGCATAGTTTTATCATTGAAACGGGTGGATGATCATCATAAGAGGTAGATCGTGGTGATTGCATGCAGAGGAGGATAAATGATGACAGTGCGTAAAATGAGACAAGGTTTTCAGGATTATGTTTCTTATATGAAGAACACGAAGGATTTTGAAGATCGTGGTGAGAAGACGTTGCTAAGAAATTGGGATTTTTCAACTGAATGAGGAATTAGGGCTTTTCAACAACGACTGTTTGAAGTGGTCTAGATGGTTAGAGACAGGTGGAACATGAAATTCGACACTTAACCATTGAATTGATTTCATTCCATCGCTCGTATTGGTATTCTAAATAGGTAGTCCGCGTGTCATTGCTGGGGTTTTTGTAATTTGGGTTTTTTCTGATGAAATCCTTAATGATAAAATTCAAAGGAAGAATATGAGTTTTTCACCTAATACACTGTGAATGATGAATTATTAACAAATATATTCAAAGTATTCATCATTTAAAACAGTAAAATTCAAAGAATAACTTGTTGGAGTTCCCTGAACTCTGTGATTGGGTCAAACTGTTGTGATTTGGCACAAAAGATTTCTGAACTATGTGTTACATCAGACTGTTATGATTTGAAGATAGTTAGACTATGGGATATCCATAGGTGCTGTTAAACCATAGTAAATATGGAGAAAAGTGGAAAAACAAATAGAGCAGAGCCCACTGACCTAAGCTCGGTAGACAATTTTCCAGAATGTGTAGAGTTATTTTCAAATGCAGGATGGTTAACATTTTTCAAAAATATTGATGGATATCATGCAGAGGTGTCTCATAAATTTGCTCAGTTCTTTGATAAAGACATTGTGTCTTTTGATAGTTTACAATTCAAAATAACTAAGGAGTTGATAGTTGAGGAAACATGCATCTTGAATAAGGGAGAATTATGGTTTAAGAAGGTCCCATTCACCTTCAATGCACAAAAGTACTTGCTTCTTGGTGTGATTGCAGATTGGGGTAAAGGTGTACCGATTCATAACTTCAAACCTAAATGGATTTAGCCCATTAAATTTTTACAGGGTTATGTTACCTGTGAGGATAGATATGCTTTTGTTTTCAAATACCACTTTATATTTCTTCATCATCTTAGTGATGAGTCCAAGATGAACTTACCCTTCTTCTTTCTGAAGAGTCTACAAAAGATGTCTTGCAGAGTTAAAGAGCACCAAAATCATACAATGCAGTCCATTTTCCATCATTGACTCATCAAGCTTATCATAAACACTGTTTTGTAGAGTAGGGGAAAGACTTGGGAGTATTTCAGTTTCTGGTCAGGTTTTCAAAATGATCAAGAGGGACATTCTCATAGAAACTAAGATGATAAAGGAAAGACTTTGATTAGAAAGCTCAGGCAAAAGGTAAAGGTCAAAGATGAAGACAGGGTTAAATTAGAGGAAGTTTATGATCATGCAATTGAAGACATTGAATATAAATGACACCTTAATGAAGAGTAAGAATTTACAGTCATATATTAAGGAAGCTGAGCCTATTGAAAATGCTGTACCTGAGAGACAATTTCAGATGAAAAAGAGGATATTGAAGTACAAATACAAAGTCCTATCACAGTTCTATCAGAAGATGAGAAATGTCTATTTGATGATGATAAAGTCCCTATCACTGATGCAACTAGGGTTTGTACTGAGCATGAATTTCATAGGCATGATGATGAGGTAGCATTGTCAAAAAGAAAGAAAATAAAATTTGTTGAGTTTTCCTCAGATACTCATTAGGGTAAGACTATCAAAATGTTAGGGGAGATTGCTCATGTTTGGAGACCTAAAACGAGACCTAGAAATAAACTCACACTGAATATGAAGAAGTTGTCGAATCCTAAATTTAATAAAGAAAGAGTAACAGTGATAGATGATTCTTCATCTGAGGAAAAATTGAATGATGATAAAGATGAAAGTAAGGGTAAAAGGCCAATTGAATAAAAAAGAGAGTCTGTCCTAACTGATACTAAAATATCTGATAAATTTATGGAGGTACGAAGTCAGATGTTGCAGGAACAACAAGAAGGTGAAATAAAGAGTTCTTACTCAGAGAAGAAGGTGATGGTTGAGGAAAAGGTTCTATGTAAAGTTGAGAGTGAAGAACACCTAGTATTTCCTAGAACACCTACAGAATTGTTGCAAGAAGATGAAGAAATTTATAAGATATTGAATATTCCATGGCTTCCAAATGAGATGCAAACCATAGCAAGAAATCAAAACTTTGATTCAGAAACAAAGAATTTACAAAGAACTGTAAATCAATATAAGTATCAGGTTGAGTACATGCAGGAGACTAATGATAGATTAGTCATGGAAAACAGAAGGTTCAGAGAGGATTTGGAGGAGGTAAACAACCATTATCAGGAGTTGATCACAGTTTCAAGAGAAGCATTGAAAAGGAAAAGGAATACAGAAGGTCAATTCACAATGTTGAAGCAAATCATCCAGGACCTGCAACAACATAATGAAGAGCTAACGAGGAACATTGCAGATATGGAGGCAGATCAATTGAAGGCAAGAAGAAAATCTCAAGCCTTAGAAGGGATTGCCTTATTAGCTGAAGCAGCTAATAATCTGTAAAGTTTGTTAAGATAATTAGTTATTAGTTAGGTTTGAAAGTTACTTTATTTTTGTAAATATTATTTAGATGAAACTATTCGATGGGTAGACTAAAAAATAGTTAGGTTTCAGTTACTCAACCAATTTTGGAGAATAGTATTAAGGGAAGTTTCAAAGAAGACAAATGGTTCAATTTTTTGGTTGGCAAGAGGAGGTCATCAGACTTGTTTATGAGCTAAGTAAAGACTCTTATGTGTATTTGAAAGACTAAATTATGAAATATATGCTCTATATTCCCTTTAGTTTATTCTCTGAATTCATTTATAACTTGTTTTAGTTACTCAGCTGGTAATTTCATTGCTTTTTTAAAGTTTTTATACTTGGAATGCTTGCCATCTGTGGGTGAATCTCAGTGTTTTTTTTTCTGTTGGATTATGGTTATTATGCTATGCATCTCAGCCTTTCTATGCTTATGATTTAGTGTTTATTTTGATTTATGAATGCATGCCCTCTTTTCATAAAACTTCTCAACCAAAAACCTTAAAAAACCCTAAAAACCATATTTTTTTTATTGAGATTATTGAGATTGTGTTGGCTTGTTCGCTTGTAGTCTGGGAACAATTTCTGGCATAAACATCTTTAGCGTTGTTTCCAGGGAACAAAGTTGAAAACATATTTTTCCCTGGGATACTTATCATTTCACTGGTCTTAAGAGGTGAACTTAAACCAACACATCTTAAAGACTACTTTTCACTAGTTTTTCACAATGGCTACTAAGGGAATTGGAACAAGAAACATACCTATTTCACCTTTGTAGTTGGGTGCTTCAGACCCATAAAAGATATTGAAAACAACAAGGAATATTAGAAGGTCTCATTCATCAGTAGCCCTATGTAACCCTGATGAGTTGGATAGTTCAACACCTTTATCTATTTTGAAAAAAGAAGAAGAAACTTCACCTTGGTTGAAGCCTGTAATTCCTGTAAGTAACTTTCAAATTTTCACTAATCCTCAATCCTTCAGAAAGGAAAAAATAGTATCTCCTAGTAAAATTCCTTTATTTCATCTGAAATTTTGTAAAACCCAATTTCTGCCAAGTTCCAATCAAATCTCTTCATCACTAAAGTCAGTCAACCTTAAAATGGTTTCCCAAAATCAGCCAATAGATATGATGGACCGAATGGTTGTAGCTAGGTTTGCATCCTTAGTTTTGCCTCAGCCTTTGAATGCACTTCCTAGAGGTGATTATCAGAAATACCTGCAGGGTGAAACTACAGCTGAGGAACACTAGAAATCCTTTCTCAGTTATGCTGATAACCAGAATATTGAAGCTAAGGATGTATGGAAGAGGATGTTTGTGCAGAGCCTTGATGGAGATGTCAGAAAATGGTTTAGGGAGTTTCCTACAAATTCTATTACCATCATGGAAGAGCTTCAGGACCTCTTCATGAGACAATGGAGTGACACCAAATATCATACTTATTATATAACTGAGTTTGGAGCCCTTATGAGAAAGAAGGATGAAACCATCGCATATTTTTTGAAGAGATTCAATAAAATGTATGGCAGAATTCCTGCAGAGATAAAACCTTTAGAAACATCTATGAAACTCACTTATGCAAATGATTTTGAGCATGAATTTTTTTTACTACTAAGAGAAAGAAGACCTGTTTCTTTACTGAACACATAGGATGCATCATTAGAGGTGGAGTCTAATATATTGGCTTCCAATAGATTGAAGAAGGAAACAACTCAACAAATATATGACAGGAAAGGTAAGAGGAAAGAAACTATAGGGGTTTCAACATCCCTCTCTACAGAAGGTAAATTTGATGAGAAGGCCAAGCTAGTTAAGCTCTTGACTGCAAAATTAAACAAGTTAGAACTAGAAAAGAATTCAAACAAACCTGTCCAAGAAGGTGAAAGGAACACTAACAATCAAAACCAATTCAAAAGACAATTTGCTCCTCATTTCATACCTAGAGAATGAAGAAACAATGGTATACAATGAGAAAGGAGGGAGACTGAGGATCAAAGAGTACCACCCCCTCTTCATAACAATGTTGTTGATGAAGAAGAAATTGAAGAGGAAGTGTTATTTGAAGACAGAGATCAAGATATGAACTATTTTGGAGAATAGTTGATTGAGGGTTTTATCACTGAAGACGAATTTTTAAATGCAGAATACTATGATGCTGATATGTTTGAAATAGAAGATGACTTGAATCTGAAAATGACTACTATAACTACTGATGTCTATCAGAATGAACCAAAGAAAACTTTGAATTTGAGGTCAAGACCAAAACAAGTAGTACAAAACCCAAAGAAGAAGGTAGTTGTACCTACTAAACAACAATCTGATCCTGTGTCAAAGTAAAAACAAACTCAGGAAAAACAAAAGAAGAATATGGAGGTGGAAGAGGTAAATAAAGCTATGCAGAATTTTAATATAGAAAATGAATTAGGCAAAATAAAGATTTATATGCCTTTTACTGAATTAATGAAAAATCCTTCTTACAAAGAATCAGTTCTTAAAATGATTGGTTCATCAAATGGTCAGCCTCTCTCTGATACAGTGAATCTACAAGAAGAAAATCCTAAAATCTTTATTGGATCAGCTTTGGATGAAAAACTGAGAATGAAGCAAGTGATTCACCTCCATTTTACATTACACTAACTATCCATGAACAAATGATACATAACTGTCTTTTAGATCCAGGATCATTGCATAACGTAATGCCAAAGGTTGTCATGTAGACTTTAGGTTTGAGTATAAAAAATCCCTACCATGACCTATATGCTTTTGATTCACGATCTGTAAAGTGTTTGGGTGCGATTAAAGATATGGTTGTTATTTTGGCTCAATTACCAATGAAAAGTGTGATTATGGATGTGGAAGTAGCAGATATTACACCTAAATTTGGATTACTTCTCTCTAGGTCTTGGGCAAAGAAAGTTGGAGGAACTTTACAAATGGATTTAACATATGCTACTATTCTTGTGTTTGGAGGAGAAAATAGAAGGTTGTACAGAGAGCTTCATTTTTCCTATATTGTGACAAATGACAAGAACCCTACCAACCATCCTCTGTATGCTGTTGATAAAGATCTAGGTACTTGCATGTTACATTTTAGTGATGATAATAATACTGCTAGTTTGTTATAGGTTGAAAAGGAATGACCAATTAAATGCAGTAAGGAACAAGAAATGATCTTTGACAATTATACTTTGATGGATCATCTTGTAAAGAAGGTGCTGGAGAAGGGGTTCTTCTCATATATCCTAGTGGTGAAACAGTAAAGATGATGTATAAATTAGAATTCATTACTAAAAGTAATATTGTTGAATATGAAGCTTTGCTGGTAGGTTTGAAGGATACTAATGATTTTGGAATTCAAAAGATTTCTGTATATGGCGACTCCGAGTTGGTTGTTTAGTAGGTGAGGAACAACTATAAAGTGAAACAAGATTTGCTGAAAGTCTACCAAAATGAGGTATGGGATATGATTGACAATTACTTTGTAGCTTTTAACAATACCTATATTCCTAAGGATCATAATCAGACTACTGATTCATTGGCCTTAGCAGCTACGCATTTTATAATTCCCAAAACCACATAGTTTAAGTATCCTATTGAGGTTAGGTACAGACCTTCTGCACCTGATAATATAAATTAATGGAGAGTGTTTGAAGATGACATTGAAATTAAAATAATTTTGGAGCTTACACATGAGTTTTCTAATTCCCTAATTGATCAAGAAGAAGATGATGAGGATGAAGATGTTGAAGAGATTATTGAAAATGAAATTGCTGGCCACAAGATTATTGAACTAAAAGGTAATTTCATCCCAAAAGGTTTGGTACCTTTAGAAAGGATATTTTCAAAAGATGATACACCTTTAAAACCTGTTGTATAGTCTTCAGAAGAGAATGTGGTGGATTGTAACATTGGTACTGCAGAACATCCTAGAATGGTGAAGATTTCAAAAGAACTCACAACAGAACAGAGAAATGGGTACATTAAGTTGTTAAAGGAGCATGTTGATGTCTTTGCATGGTCTTATGAAGAATTGAGAACATATGATACTAGGATTATACAACATAAAGTACCTTTAAAACTGAATGTTAAACATTTTTAACAGAAATTCAGGAGGATTAATCCAACTTTGTTTCCTATTATTGAAAAAGAAGTTAAGAAGTTATTAGATGCCAAGATCATTGTTCCTCTCAGGTACTCTTCATGGGTTGCTAATCTAGTTCCTGTCAGGAAAAAGGATGGAGAAATCAGACTATTTGTTGATTTTAGAAACTTGAATAGATCTTCACTAAAGGATAATTATCCTCTGCCTAAAATTGAGCAAATATTGTGAAGGTTGTTGGGGAACAAAGGATTTCTATGGTTTATGGCTTTTCAGGATACAATAAAATTTCCATGCATTCTGATCATAAAGAAAAAACAACTTTTACTACATGGGAAACTTTCATGTATGATAAAATGCCTTTTGGTTTAATGAATGCTAGAGCAACTTTTCAAAGAGATATGGATATAGCATTTGTTGGGAAAAGGACAAGTTTGTGGTAATTTACTTAGATGATATTACTGTATTTTCACAATCAGATGATGAACATCTAAAACATTTGAAACAAACTTTCCTAAAATGCAGAAAATTTGGTTTATATTCGAATCCAAAGAAGTCACACTTTGCTGTATAGGAAGGAAAATTATTGGGTCATTTAGTTTCATCTGATGGTGTAAGGATTGACCCAGAAAGGGTGAAAGAAATACTGAAGATAAGTCTGCCAAGGAGTAAAAAAGATGTCCAATCTTTCATTGGTAAAATCAACTTTCTACGTTGGTTTACACCAAATTTTGTTGAGACTATCAAGTAGATTACAGACATGCTAAAGAAGGATCAATAAGTCAAGTGGACCACTGAAGAAAAGAACTCATTTGAAAAAATTAAGATGCCTCTTACCAAATCTCCAGTATTAGTAAGTCTAGATTTTACTAGGGAATTTCTAACCTTTTCCTTTGCATCTGAAGATACATTGGTTGTTGTTCTGTTACAGAAGAATAATGATGGTCTTGAACAGCCTATTGCATTCTTCAACAAAACTCTCAGAGATTTTGAATTAAAACACATCATCTTAGAAAAACAGACTTATTCTTTGGTAAAAGCTTTGAAATTTTCCAGAATCTATGTTTTGCATTCTAAATTTATTTCATATGTGCCCAATGTTGCTGTAAAAGATGTTTTGACACAGCCTGACATCGAGGGAAAAATAGGCAAATGGATTGCTAAAATCATGGAGTACGATGTAGATATCATACCTACCAAACTAGTAAAGGGACAAGGTTTAGATAAGCTGTTGGCTGAATCAAATTGCCAAGCTTTAGGATTGCATTTGATGGTAGAGGAGCTAGCACAGGAAGAAAATCAGGTAGAGCTGGAGAAAGATAAGATTATGGATTTCTATTCAGCATCCACATGGTATGCATACATTGTATATTTTTTGTTGTATTTGCAATGTCCTGAACACTTGGATAAAAAAGCTGCTAGGTCTTTGAAGCTAAAAACTACTAAGTACTGTTTGGTAGAAAAATAGCTATTTTGGAAGGATCCAGGGGGTATTCTACTCAGATGATTAGATAAACCTGAAATTGAAGGAGTGATTTATGAGTCTCATGAGGGTGCTTGTGGAGGTCATAAGTATTGGAAGGAAATAACATACAAACTTAAGAGCTGGATACTATAGGTCCTCTTTATTTTCAAATCTATATCAATAGGTAAGAGTATGCATCCTTTGTCAAAAATTTGCTGGTAAAAAAAACTTGTTGTCATTACCTTTAAAACCAATTGTAGTAAGTGCCCATTTTCAGCAGTGGGGTTTGGACTTTATAGGAGAGATAGATCCATCTTTCTCAAAACAACAAAAGTGGATTTTGACTGCAACAGATTTCTTTACCAAATGGGTGGAAGCTATCCCCACAAGAAATGCCACAGATAAGGTGATTATGGAATTTATTGAAGAAAATATTCTTAGTAGGTTTGGGTGTCCTCAAAGAATAGTAACAGATAATGCAAAGGCTTTTAAGTCTAAGGCAATGGGATCATTTTGTGAAAAGAATGGCATCTTGTCAAAAAATTCAACCCCTTACTATCCTCAAGGTAATGGTTTTGATGAGTCCTCCAATAAAAATATCATTCAGAGTATCAGAAAATTGTTGAAGCATAATAAGAGATCATGGGATTCTATGTTGAAGTATGCATTATGGGCTGATAGAATAACAATCAAACAAGCAATTGGAACTTCTCCTTTCCAATTAGTGTATGGTAAAGATGCAGTTTTTCCTATTTAGTTGGGCATCCCAGTGATGAAGTTTTTTTAGGATTATTAGGAAGAGCCTAATCATGTGCAGAGAAGGATTTATGCAATGATAGAGTTGCAGCAAAATAGAGAAAAAGTAGAAGAAAAGGCACAGCTATACAGATTGAAGATTAAAGAAATATTTGATAGGAAAATCAAAGATAATACTTTCTCAATAGGAGACATGGTTATAAGATGGGATTCTAGAAAGGAGCAAAAATGGAAACATGTAAAATTTGATAACCTCTGGTTTGGCCCTTTCATAGTATCTAAGTTTTTGGAAAACAACACTTTTTTTTTACAGACTTTGGAGGGTGAAGAATTGTCAAGTCCAGTTAATGGACGATTCCTCAAACATTTATATAGTTTTTGAGTTGAATTTTAGGTTTCATTGTATATACCGGTGTGAGTAAAACACAATAATGACTCCAGAACCCAATGGAAATTTTCCAGATTAGCAAGTAGCAGTAAAGAAGGCACTGGTCTATAGGTTCTTGAAACCTCACAAGGAGGACTTCATCCCACAGCAGGAGCTAGATGTTAGGTCATGATTTTGTCTTCCTTAGTTTTATGCTTTTATTTATGTTTTTGAACCTTGATAGTATTTTTGTTTCTAGAAAATGTTTTTTATAAAGATAATTTTGATTTCAAAGTTTTAATTTTCATGATTTTGATTTTTTAAGCTTGCTTTTATAAATTTTTCTTTGGTTTCATTATTGAAGGGTTTTACAAGGCACATATGGATTAAATAGTTTTATAAATGACAATAAGGTCGATATTGAACACATAAACCAAGTTTTAATACTTATTATCGGCCTAATAATGTGAAATTATTTGATTGGACTTTCTTGTAGCACAAGAGCAAAATAGATACACTAGAGCGCTACAAGAAAATTGCGAATGCTAAAATCATCATTTTTTCAGTTTGATTTTTCAGGTGTCTTATCTCCGAGGTGTTAATCATATCATTCGATGCATTTGATACATGTCCTACATAGTTTTATCATTGAAATAGGTGGATGATCATCATAAGAGGTAGATCATGGTGATTGCATGCAGAGAAGGATAAATGATGATAGTGCGTAAAATGAGACAAGGTTTTTCGGGAGTATGTTTCTTATCTGAAGGACACGAAGGATATTTAAGATCATGGTGAGAAGACGCTCTTGAGAAATTGAGATTTTTCAACTGAATTAGGAATTAGGGATTTTTAGCAGCGACTGTTTAAAGTGGTCTGGACAGTTACAGACAGGTGGAACATGAAATTTAACACTTAACCATTGAATTGATTGCATTCCATCGCTCATATTGGTCTTCTAAACAGGTATCCCATGTGTCATTGCTAGGGTTTTCTTAATTTGGGGCTTTTCTAATGAAATCCTTAATGATAAAATTCGAAGGAAGAATATGAGTTTTTCACCTAATACACTATGATTGTTGAATTATTAACAAGTATATTCAAAGTATTCATCATTTAAAATAGTAAAATTCAAAGCAGAACTTGTTGGAGTTCCCTAAACTCTATGATTGGGTCAGGCTCTTGTGATTTGGCACAAAAGATTTCTGAACTGTGTGTTAGGTCAGACTGTTATGATTTGAAGATAGTTAGACTATGGGATATTGACACGTGCTGTTAAACCATAGTAAAGATGAAGAAAAGTGGAAAAACAAATAGAGCAGAGCCCATTGACCTAAGCTAGGTAGACAATTTTCCAGAATGTGTAGAGTTATTTTCAAATGCAGGATGGTTAACATTTTTCAAAAAGATTGATGGATATCATGCAGAGGTGTCTCATAAATTTTCTCATTGCTTATATAAAGACATTGTGTCTTTTGATACTTTACAATTCAAAATAACTAAGGAGTTGATAGCTAAGGAAATAGGCATCTTGAACGAGGGATAATTATGGTTTAAGAAGGTCCCATTCACCTTCATTGCACAAAAGTACTTGCTTCTTGGTGTGATTGCAGACTGGGGTAAAGGTGTGCGAATTCATAACTTCAAACCTTAATGAAACATTGAATATAAATGACACCTTAATGACAATGAGAGTAAGAATTTACAGTCATATATTAAGGAAGCCGAGCCTGTTTAAAATGCTATACTTGTAGAGACAATTTCAGACAAAAAATAGGATATTGAAGTACAAAGACAAAGTCCTATCATAGTTCTATCAGAAGATGAGAAATGCCTATTTGATGATGATAATGTCTCTCTCACTGATGCAACTAGTGTTTGTACTAAGCAAGAATTTCATAGCTATGCTGATGAGGTCGCACTATCAAAAGGAAAGTGTTAGAATATAATCCATCGGGATTATATAATTGTAAATAAATAAAGAATAGTTATGTAGGAAGCTGAACAATTACATAGGAAGGTGAAAAGGCTGATGAAGCTCAACCACCACATGTAATGTATAAATGAATGCATTAGCCATGAATAGAATTAAATCGGGAGTTATACCTATCAGTGGTATCAGAGCTGCCTGCCACAACTCCTGTCTAATGCATTTTAGTCTTCTTACCAGTGAATGTGTCTGCCCTCTGATCAGAATTGAACGTTTTTTCCAGTTCTACTGCATGCACTCAAAATTATTCTACCTATCTACTAGTCGCTCGTCCGCTCTCCTGCTATCCTACATGCATTCAACACTGGCGTTACTCCATTGACCTGTGCTATGGATTGAGGGCTTGGTCTCACTCTGCTAATGAGTATAGCGTTCTCATTTCTGCTCCCACTTTGTTGCTGCGATTATCCTTTCACCATTTCCACTAGAGATTGGTGAATCTAGTCTGTGGTGTCTCCGAAATTCTCCATACAATATTTGAGTGCCGCCTTTTCTCTTTTACTCATCGTAGCTCTTCTAGATTTAAGGCCCGCAGCCCAAACAGACACGTTGTGGGCATTAATGAGGCTCACTTGCAGTGCCGCATTCACAAGATCCCTTTTCTTGGGCTTCAAAGGCCCTGCATAAGAGGAGAGCGACAAAACGCAAACCTATGGATACAGAGTCACATTGCAAAAATTTCTTATAAATTCTGCCATGTGTGTGTTGCTCTGCATGGGATGCAAGACCTTTGTTGCTGCTCCTGAAGCCAGAATCGCAGCGATTACAATAACAGAAAAGATAGTAGCTGATGAAGCCATGATCATTGTATGATGTGTTGGAGAGATGGATTTGTCTAAAACCCTAATTTTTTGTGGGCTCCCTTTGTTGTACTGAAACCCTAATCTTCTGTGAAGCTACGACCTGCTACACCTGTTGTGACCATGTTGAAGACTGATATATCATATCATATATATATATTGCGTTGTGACTGATATATTGGCTGCGTTGAAGACTGATATACTGCGTGCGTTGAAGACTGATATACTGCGTGCGTTGAAGACTGTTCTCTTCATCTACGTGGAGCTGTATGGAGCTGCCTGCATGGAGCTTCCTACGTGAAGCTGTCTGCGTTCTTTGTGTGAAGGCGTGAAGATCAAGTGTGAACGTGAATATTCAGCTGCGTGGAGACTCCATTGAATGATATATGCTGGATAATATTGTTGCTGTTTCTTCTGAATACCATTGCTGTGTGAAAGAGCGTCTATAGACTGCGTTGAAGTGGTGTCAAAACACTCTTTTGATGCTACGATTTAATTGAATGGTGTGGCTGCTGGATGCTGCGATTTATTGAAAGTGATTTATGAAACTCATACTTTCACGCGGAGGTAAACCTTTTCTTTGTTGGTTGAAATGAAATGGATCGTGACTGCAATATATATTGTGACTAATATATATTGTGACTGACATACATTGAAGACTCTTGTGGAATACAAAAACCCTAATTTTTGTGCATGGATGTAAAGGGAAAAGTCAGCAAGTATTTTTCATTTAACTTGAGTAAAAAGGAACGTGACTAATATATATGATATGTATAAGACTTCGGTGGAAGATATATGCTACTGTGTATGATGTTGTAATCTTGAAATGTATAAACCTAGAATTATTGCATTTTTTCCCTTTCGAATTTGAAGCTACGACTAGAAGAGCACCTGCTATGTGAGGATACTACTCCTGTGAATTGGTGAGAGATTGAAAGCATATTTTCTCTGCCTCTGTGTTGTTGGTCAATGATACTGTCATTTTAAAACTTGAAGTTGAGATATTAACATTGTAAATCACCTTGGCAGAGACTGTAGACCTGCAAGGTTATTGTTTTTCTCTTTGTCATATTAAGTTCATTATTATTACACTAGCAGTTGCAAAAGATGCAATCTATAGCATCTAAGAGAGGCAGAGGAAGAAGAAACTTCAGAGGAAGAGGAGGCAGAAACAACTTCAACAAAAGATCAAATTTGCAGTGCAAGCGTTGTGGAAAGACTGGGCACACATCAGATCAGTGTTGGGCTTCGTGGGACTCCATCAAAGACAAAAATAACCGGAAGAAAGATGACCAAGATGCTAGTAAATCTTCTTATTCTTGTATTGTTGCAAATTGTAATCTTGGAATTAATGAAATGACTTCACTTTCATCTTACAAAGATTGTTGGTCGCTTGATACTGGTGCAACATCACACATGACATTTAGAAAATATTGTTTTGAAGAACTTAATGAAACAATAGATGGCATAGTTTAATTTGCAGATAAGTCAAGTCTTAAACCAAAGGGAATGGGCACCACTCGACTAAAGATTCCTGGATTCCCTGATTTCTTGTTGAAGAATGTTCTTTATCTTTCAGAGTTGCAGAGAAGCCTGTTGTCCTTGGTGGAGATTCGATAGCGAGGCCATTCCATCCACATGTTTTATGGAATCGTAGAAATAAGAAAGTCCTCTAACAACCAAGTCATCATGACTGGATACGAAGATGGGAAGCTGCTGAAGCTAAAGGTTTCATCTGTAAGAGTTCAGAACTATGCCTGCCTCTCTCAGGATGGAGAAGGTAATTTGTCATCTAGTTCATTGTGGCATGCAAGATTTGGTCATCTAAATTATAATAGTCTTCATTTGTTGAGAAAGAATGGTGTATTTGGTTTGCCTACCATTCCCAAAGAGAAGAACAAATGTGATGCATGTATATTAGGGAAACATAGTAAGCTGCCATTCCATGAATCTAATTTTAGAGCAAGTAGGAAATTAGAATTAGTACATTTTGATTTATGTGGCCCAATTCTAACTCCTTCAGCAAATGGAAATAAGTATTTTATGACATTTGTTGATGACTACTCAAGAATGTGTTGGATTTACTGTTTAAAGACAAAATCAGAAGCATTTCAAACATTCAAAGACTTTCATGCATTGATAGAAAAAAAGCACAATAAAAAGTTGGTACACTTCGTACTGATAATGGGAAAGAATACACTTCAACTGATTTTGAAGATTATCTTCGCCAACATGGAATTGCACATCAGACGATAGTTCCCTACAATCCTCAACAAAACGGTGTAGAAGAAAGAATGAATAGAACCATAATGAATACGGTTCGCTCAATGATGTTTTTCAAGAATGTAAAACTAATGTTTTGGGGTGATGCAGTAAAATGTGTAGCCTATTTGAGAATGAGAAGTCCCTCAAATGCTCTTGATAACAAGACTCCACATGAAATGTGGTTTGGCCATCTCCCTTCAGTCAGGCATCTCATAGTTTTTGGTTCCACCTATTATGCCTTGATTCCAAAGGAGCAAAGAAACAAGCTTGGTGCTCTAAGCAGAAAATTCATTTTCCTGGGGTACAAAGAATACTCCAAGGCATACCATCTGTATGATGAGGTAAACAAGAAATTTGTTATTTCCAGAGATGTCATTTTTCTTGAGACTAATAAAAATGACCAGTCCATTGAGAGATAGCTTGATCATTTGGAAATTTATCCTCATCCAAACACATATTCTAAAAATGAATATGAAATTCCAAACCTTGAAGGGGGGATTCCTATTCTGGATCACCCTTTGGAATTTCCATATGAAGCACCAACTCCCCCGCATGAAGAAGTTCCTGCTACTTCACCTAAACAAGGGGTTCAATTGGATGATGTGATTGAGAGAATTGAAAGACTCTCAATCAATGATGAAGCACCACCGGCTGATCAACCAGGACCATCACGGAAGAATCCTAAATGGGCCACAAAGGCACTTGAAAGTGTCCATCAGGATGAAGTTGGAAATACAGGAATGAGAAGTTCGAAAAGACATGGAGGAGAAGCAGATAATTCAGGTGATGACATGGATGTATCATTTGATTGTGAATTTAATTTATCTGCTAACTTTGAACCAAATTCCTTTGAAGAAGCTTCTACTCGAGCTGAGTGGAAAGAAGCTATGCAGAATGAGTATGATGCACTCATGAAGAATGTAACTTGGAAGAAGGTTGAACCTCCAGTTGGAACCAAACCAATTGGCTGCAAGTGGGTGTACAAGAACAAATACAGATCAGATGGCTCACTTGACAAGCACAAAGCGAGGCTTGTAGCAAAAGGCTATGCACAGAAGGAAGGAATTGACTATGAAGAAACATTTTCTCCTACAGCAAAATGGGCCACCATCCAAACCTTACTCTCTTTAGCTTCTCAGAAAGGGTGGAAAGTTCATCAAATGGATGTGAAAACTGCTTTCTTGAATAGAGACTTGAAAGAGGATGTCTTCATGTCCCAGCCAGAAGGATTTGTTGTGAAAGGAAAAGAACAAAAGGTATGCAAGCTTGTCAAATTCTTGTATGGCCTAAAACAAGCGCCTCGCGCATGGTATGAAAAGTTAACCGAACGTCTTTTGAAGTTAAATTTTGAGCATTTTGATCTTAATGCTGCAACACTGTTTATAAAGAAAGTTGGAAGATCTGTTGTGTATCTTGTGGTGTACGTAGATGATCTTTTGATGACAGGGAACAATGAGAGCTATATAACATCCATAAAGAAAGATTTAAAAAATATCTTTGAAATGATAGATATGGGACATCTCCACTATTACTTAGGAATTGAAGTCACTCAACATCCTAAGAACATATTCCTATCTCAGAAAAAATTTGTTGGAGAACTACTAAACAAATTTTGCATGACAGAATGCAACCCTATCTCTACTCCAATGGAACAGAAAATGAAGCTCACATCAAGCGAAGGAAAATAATTTGAGGATGCAACCAAGTATCGACAACTTGTAGGAAGTCTTATCTACCTTACAACAACTAGACCAGATAGTTCTTATGTTGTTGGCATACTTTCAAGGTTCATGCATAAACCTTGTGAAGAACACTGGTTAGCTGCAAAAAGAGTTCTAAGATACTTGAAGGGGACTCAAGACGTTGGACTCAAGTACTCTAAAGTGGATGACTTCAAACTTATTGGGTACTCAGACTTAGATTTTGATGGCGATAAGGAGACAGGAGTATCAACTTCTAGATACACTATGAGTCTTGGATCAGCAGTTGTCTCATGGAGATCATGCAAATAGTTAGTTCCGGTAGATTCAACAACAGAAGCAGAATATGTGGCTGCAGCTGAAGCAATGAAAGAAATAGTATGGCTCAGGAAGATACTTGAAGATTTGCAAGAAAAACAAGAAAACTCCACTCCATTATTGGTCGACAATACTTCTGCAATCAAGCTGGATAAGAATCCTAGATTCCATGATCTAACCAAACACACCAACACAAAGTATCATTTGATTCGACATAATGTAGAGGCCAAGACAGTCCATCTTCGACATTGTTCCACAAATGATCAAATTGCAGACATCTTCACCAAAGCGCTTGGACGAGAAAAGTTTGAAAGATTCAGAAACATGCTCGGACTTACGAACAACCCTTCGGATTAAGAGGGGTATTGTTAGAATATAATCTATTGAGATTATATATTGTAAATAAATAAAGAATAGTTATGTAGGAAGCTGAACAGTTACATAGGAAGGTGAAAAGGCTGATGAAGCCAACCACCACATGTAATGTATAAATGAATGCATTAGCCATGAATAGAATTGAATCGGGAGTTATACCTATCAGAAAGAAAATAAAAGTTGTTGAGTTTGCCTCAGTTACTCATCAGGGTAAGACTATCAAAATGTTGGGGAATATTGCTCCTGTTTGGAGACCTAAAACCAGACCTAGAAATAAACTCGGACTAAATATGAAGAAGTTGTTGAATCCTAAATTGAACAAAGAAAGAGTAATAGTGATAGATGATTCTTCATCTAAGGAAAAATTGAATGATGATAAATATGACAATAAGGGTAAAAGGTCAATTGAATAAAAAAGAGAGTCCGTCCTAACTGATCCTAAAATATATTTCTAGAGGTACAAAGTCAGATTTTGCAGGAACAACAAGAAGGTGAAATATAGAGTTCTTACTCAGAGAAGAAGGTGATGGTTGAGGAAAAGGTTCCACGTAAATATGAGAGTGAAGAACACCTAGGATTTCCTGGAACACTTATAGAATTGTTGCAAGAAGATGAAGAAATTTATAAGAGATTGAATATTCCATGACTTCCAAATGAGATGCAAACCATAGCAGAAAATAAAATCCTTGATTCAGAAACAGAGAATTTACAAAGAAGTGTAAAACAATATAAGTATCAGGTTGAGTACAAGAAGGAGGCTAATGATGGCTTAGTCATGGAAAACAGAAGGCTCAGAGAGGATTTGGAGGAGGTAAACAACAATTATCAAGAGCTGATCACAGTTTCAAGGAAGCATTGAAAAGGAAAAAGGAATATAGAAGGTCAATTCACAATGTTGAAGCAAACTATCCAGGACCTGCAACAGCATAATGAAGAGCTAACGAGGAAGATTGCAGATATGGAGGCAGATCAATTGAAGGAAAGAAGAAAATCTCAAGCCTTAGAAGGGATTTCCTTTTTAGCTGAAGCAACTAAGGATCTATAAGTTTTGTTAAGATAATTAGTTATTAGTTAGGTTTGAAAGTTACTTTATTTTTGTAAATATTATTTAGATGAAACTATTCAATGGGTAGACTAAAAAACAGTTAGGGTTTAGTTACTCAACCAATTTTGGAGAATAGTATTAAGGGAAGTCTCAAAGAAGACAAATGGTTCGATTTTTTGGCTGGCAAGAGGAGGTCATCAGACTTGTTTATGATCTAAGTAAAGACTCTTATGTGTATTTGAAAGACTGAATTATGAAATATATGCTCTATATGCCCTTCATTTTATTCTCTGGCTTCATTTATAACTTGTTTTAGTTACTCAGCCAGTAATTTCATTGCTTGTTTAAATTTTTATACTTGGAATGCTTGCCATCTGTGGGTGAATATCAATGTTTTTTTCTGTTGGATTATGGTTATTATGTTATGCATATCATCCTTTCTATGCTTATGATTTAGTGTTTATTTGGATTTATGAATGCATGCCCTCTTGTCATCAAACTTCTCAACCAAAAAACTTTAAAAAACCCTAAAGACCTTATTTTGTTTCATTGAGATTATTGAGATTATGTTGGCTTTTCCTCTTGTAGTCTGGGAATTTTTTTTGGCATAAACACTTTTCGTATAGAGTCTCCAATTTATCCCATATTTCTTTCAGAGTCTTCGATCCCGTAATATGGAAGAGAAGGTCTCGGGAAATAGAGAGGTGTTACGGAGAGAAATTCCTATGGCTTGGGGTACCACAACAGACAACTAGACTCTAGAAATCAATCTTCCCCAATATGCAATAGAAATAAAAACATCTAATAGTAAAGGATCGAACCTCGTACCTTATTCCGGACGGTTGAAGTAGATCCCCGTTGAGCTTTCCAATCTTTAGCTTGAATTGTTATAGCATGTCCTCAACAACAAGTAAACAATACAAGCATACTATATTTCATGGTGTTAGATCTATTCTAGCATATATAATCAATAATGTATAAGCATTTGACATATTCCAATGGATGAAACATTCATTCAAATACACATTACTGGACAGGAAAAGATATTTCTATTAATATGAATCAGAGATTACAAGTGACAACCTCTGACGGCACGTCTACGAACCGGAGAAACTGAATCCCCCACTTGGGCCTCCACCACCTCAATCCTCCATCACTTCGATAGCAAGCTCACAAACAAAGGGAAGGTTGGGAAGAACACAACAGTGCTCCAAAGGGACAAAGGGATGCAGACTCAAGTATAGTTCTGGCAACAATGGACTATAGTTTCGGTACTCTCAATTCTCTCTTATGCTTTCAATGTCTCAATGATTCCTTATATAGCTTTCCAAAGTGATACTGAAAGGTCAAACCCATGCGATCTCAAGGAATATGGAAGGCCAGGAGTCATATGAGTCGGATTCAAGGCAAGGAGTGGTCCAACAGTTTTGGACTATGCACACATCCCAATGTATGCGACTATAGAGGGTATATCCGCGTATGTACGCGGTTATCGGGGAAAAGGACGCGTATATCATTTTTGTAATGTTTTTAGGGATGGTCAATGATACATCAAAAGACAATAAATGGTCCATAGGGAATAATGAGTTTGCAACATGATAGGGGAAGGCCATACAATGTGTGATTCACCTAGTGTGGTGAAATCCGCTATAACAAGAGGCACAAGAAACCGAAGGCTTCATCCTTCTTGTTCAAGAATATTGATTTTTCTATGGCGGATCTAGGCTCAACTTCAGTGTCCATGGTGACTCTAAAAATTCCTCTAGAGTGCAGCTGAATCTCCATATCACCTTTCCATGAGTGGAAATTGTATGGAGTCAAGAGATCTACTGAGGAGGCCATCTGGATGTACTGGAACAAATGATTCACCTATAGAAACTTGAAAATCAAAATAGAAAGGGCAATGTAGGGTTAGAAAGCCTACACATTTTAGGCTTTCATCACACCTAGCATAGTCAATCAAGCAAGCTTGATCAACAAGTTTTTTACTTGGGGTATTAAGTGGTAATCCTTGGCTTCTGGTCAAGTGCTGGATTTTGAGCTATTGCTCAGATTTCATGCAGAAATCTATCAAAAATATTGATTTTGAAAGATAGATCTTCGTGTCACTGTAAGCTATGATGCCATTTTAATATTGTATATTTATATAGGAACAAAGAATCAATCTCATCAAAGATTAATCGACAAATAACTCATGAAATGGTGTAATCAATCTACAGGAATAGTAGCTACTCCGTATTCACATAAAGAATGAATGATTACAATTACAATGTCATGCTACAAGTATGAATGAGAAGAAGATTCGAATTCTTTAGGAGGTCATTTGAATTGAATGAGTGAGTCTAGCTTAACTGATTGTAAGCCATGGTTCACACTTAGTTAACCACTGATCAAAACCCTAATTGACTCAACTAACCCTAACTGAAGTCAGAGTGCAATAAATGACTAAGTCTCAACTGAAAGAGATTAGACACATGTCACAGCTCACCAACCATCAAGAGATAGCACTACACTAACTCCAATGAACCCCGATGAGGTTAACTGAAGTTGAATTGCACATCAGAAGTTGGTGGAGGCGCTCCTTTTGACTCCAGTTCATTAAATAATCATTAAATAATATATTTAATGAGAGGAGGAACCTTAACTGACTTGTTTAACTTATTGTAACCACTAGTTAGCAATTAGGTGCATTAATATCACTCAGATCACCCCCAGAGTGCTCCAGTTAGCCTCCCCAAATGTAGGAGAAGGATAAGTTAGCCTCCTTGACTGAAGTTAGGTGTGGGTGAGACTGGATGATGACATTTAGTGCTCCACTGATGTCAGTTAATGTCAATAATACTTAGGATAGTGGTTTAACTAGGCCAATTTGACCAAAAAGAGTGTGTATGGTGGTAAATGTCTCCAACAGAACATAGTTAGCAGCTTGAATATTTCTGATGTGCTTAAACCCCAAGTGTGTGAAAGGAGGCAACAATTTTTGGTGCCATTGCCGGAGATAAATATTTTTATTCCCGTGGTACGACTTACTGATTTTATTTTTGTTTTTTACCTAATAAAATTTCGGTTGATATAGTCAAACAATTTTGAAATACACTTGGTACATCTATCAAATCCATAGTTTAAAAGCACTTCTAAGTATTATACAAGAATAAAATCATACAAGGTATAAATATTTGTCTAATCCTGAAAGGGTCTTACAAAAAATATTGCATATACTTGAGTCTCGTAGAGTCCTTGAAAATCCAGCGGCTGAGTCTATTTCAGACATTCAATTATTGTTTACAATGGAAGCTCCATTTAATCCTGTAGCTAATCATCTTAGTCGAACATATGGTTATTTTCCTCCCATTAATTTCACTAATATAACAGGTCATCCTGTTTCCATACCATAAAAATCCATAGAGAAGTTACCTACCTTCCAACGAAACAATGCCATTTCTACAGCAAGTAATCCTAGCAAGTTCTTGAAATTTCTCCTTAGTTGGTGTTAGGATCTTGCCAATCAACATGATGATTTATACGTGAATGATTTTGCTTTATATCTTGAAGAAGATGCATATGACTGGTACATCAACCTTGAGAATGATTCATATAAATTGTGGGACTCTTTCGGGAAGGGATTCATGGAAAGATTTGGTGAAAATAATGATAATCATTTCTTATTAAATGCACTCCACTCCATCAAGAGAAATGAAAATGAAACGATGGAGGAATTCAATAAAAAATTTCATAGATCTTATTGCAAGCATGGATGATGAACTCAAACCTCCTAATAAATACATCTTTGTTTACTACATAGAGGTACTTGGTGGGGAAATGAGATACCAATTGAGAGACAAAGAACATGATGATAAAAAAGCTTCCCAAGTATTAACCATTAAAATTGATGGAAACATGCAGGCTTTAAGTAAGCCTAACTTTCCTAATTGTACAAGAGGGTAGGGAAAACATGAATCCAAAGGAAAATATCCCATGAAAGAGGCATATGATAATAATATTAAGGATATAAATAAAAAAATGGAAGCCACTTATACTAATGAGTTGAAAAACATGCAAAATCAAGTAGTGACCATGGAAATATCTAACTCTATTAAGAAAATTTTCCAACCTAAAGGTAACTGGGTTCCTAATAAAGCTCCTTATAAAGATAATAATCTTACATATCAATTAGATACAACCAATGTGGTTTAGTAAGTGATACCTTATTGTAGACAGTTTGATTCACTTCATGAATAAGCTAGTTGTTATGTGGCACGATGAATTTTAGAACAAGGAATTCCATAGAGTGGAAGTAGTGAAGAATTTTCAAGTAATCCCAAATACATCAATGTAGTTTTCCATATGTATCCCATGCCTAAAAAATATTGGAAGAAAGAAAAAGAGTATAGTCAATAGGTGGAAAATTTAACTAATAATTGTGGTGCTAAGCCTACATCATAGTAGATTTGAGAAATGTCTAAGTGCAATAGCATCACCCATCAAAGAAGAGAAAATGATGGAACTCAAAAAAGTAATCAATATCAAGTAAACAATACTCATGGGCCAAATGATATTCTTTATATGGGTGTTTCGTTTCAAAAATTTAAGGCATCAATTCTTCCAACTGAATTGATTAAACTTCCAACACAACGAGAAAAATATATGAAAGTGTTAACTCCCACTCCTAAGAAAATAACCTTTCAAGAAAGATAGTAAAAAAACACTCCAATTAAAAACTATGGCTCCATCGACCTTCCATTTATTTTACAAACTAAGGAACACGGAAGAGAAGATAATCCTCCACTCTATATTTCACTATTGATGAAGGATATTTTTCTTCATAATTTTATATTAGATTATGGGTTTTCAACCAATATAATGACCAGGAAAATCATGTAGCATTTAAATTTAAAAATCACTAGACCATATGAAAATGTTTGTGTGATGGACTCTAGATAATTTGAGGTTGTTGATATTATTTTGGGTTTTCCACTCAGACTAGCTAAGTACCCTTATATTCATCTAAACATGGATATTCTTGTAATTGATGTACCTGACAAATGAGGTATGTTTCTATCAAGAAAGTGGCTTGTGAATCTGGGGGATCCATTCAAATGGACTAGAATTATGCCACTGTTCCTTTATTTGAATATAAAATGGCGAAATTTCATAGTGAAAAAAAAAAGAAACATCATGTAGAAAACCCCAAGAAGCCTTCCAATGAATATGTCAACCACATAGATAGTCTTGGAAATTATTCTTTCTACGCTACCTTTTTGGCTCCAGTTAAAGAAAAAATTAAAGATGAAAGGGTAGATGAAATATGGAAGATAAATTTTGATGGCGCTCATTCAAGATCTAAAAAGGGAGTTGGAGTTGTCATTACTTCACCTAGAGGACAAGTTTTTAACTTTCCCTTTAAGTTAGAATTTGAGGCAACCAACAATGTAGCAGAATATGAGGAACTTATATTTGTGTTGGAAATAGATAAAGATATGGGGATTAAGATGTTGAATATAAGAGGTGACTACGATTTAATAATCCTCCAAGTTAAGAACCATTTTTTATGCAAATGTAAAATGTTAAAGATGTATAGGAATGCAGTGTGGGAGATAATGGAATTATTTGATTCCTGAAATGTAACTACCATCCATAGATATCAAAATAACTTAGTGGATAAGCTAGTTGCTGCATATTCAACTCTTCAAAATTTAGAAGAAATGCCAAATGGTGATGGTAAATTAGAAATTAACTTTATACCATCAGTCCTAGATAACACGGAGAATTGGAAGGTATTTCGCAATGATGAATAAATTTTGAAATGTATCCATCTCATAGAGGAATTTTCAAACTTCAATGTCAGTTTTCATGAGGAGGGAAAACAATATCAGGGTAAAGGTGACGAGTTCAACAATCTAGCACGCCGTGGTCTAGTTTCACTTGAGCATATATTTAATAGGAATTATAGAAGGAAAAATAACATAGACTCAATGAATCCTAGGGATTACATTCAGATCAACATTCGAACAAATAATGAACCAAAAATGAGAAAATTTGGAAAAGGTACATCTAAAAAGGAAAGGAATGACTTAGTAAATCTTGTCAAAGAGTATAGATATGTCTTCTCTTTCACTTATGATGAGCTAAAATCTTGTTAGGAGGATTTTTTCCAACACACTATACCTCTCAAACAATACATTAAATAAGTTAAACCTTTTCGACAAAAATTAAGGCAAATCAACCCTAAGCTTGGACTAATATTTAAAAAGGAGCTTCAGAAAATGTTAGCTGTTGGGACCATTTCACCAACACGAAAGTCATCTTGGTGCTCCAACTTGGTGGTTGTGAGAAAAAATAATGGAATCATAAGAATATGTATAGATTTTTAGAATCTAAACATTTCTTGTCAAAACAACAACTATCCATTTCCGAATATGGAAACTCTTCTTGAAAAGGTAACATGTTCTGAAATGGTGTTTATATTAGATGGATTTTAAGTATATGATGAGGTGGTGATACAAAAGGAGTACATACATAAGACTACTTTCACAACCCCATGGGTTACATTCAAATGTTTAAGGATTCCTTTTGGCTTGTTGAATGCAGGGGGCACTTTCCAAAGTGCCATGGATTATGCATTTAAGGAATTAATTGGAAAGATCCTAGAAATTTAGCATGATGAATTAACAAATTTTTTAAAAACAAAGAACAAGTCATGTAAGTCACCTCAAGAAAGTATTCAAAATATGTAGGAAATATGGTATCTCTTTGAATCCAACAAAGTCTGTCCTACGTATTGAAGAAGGGAAGGATTAGGATATATCATTTCCAAATATGGAGTAAAGGTGGACCCCAAAAGGATTGAGGAAATTAAAAGCATCCATTTGCCTAAAAATGTGAAATCTCTCCAATCCTTTAATGGACACATCCGAAATTTATAAGAAAATTCATCCCAACTTAGCAGAGTTAATGAATCCAACCCATAATTTATTAAATAAATATGTTGAGTTTGAATAGATTGATGAGGTTTGAGAAGATTTCAGATGCATCGAGGATGCAATTACTAGATCACCAATTTTGGTTATCCCTAATTATTCTAAATATTTCTTGATTTTCTCTTTTTCTTCTGAAAGTACTATTGCGGGGATCCTCATATAGAAAACAATGAAGGATCTGAGAAACCCATTTCTTTCATGAATCGATCTTTACAGGATTCAAAATTGAAATATAAAATCATGGAAAATCTGACTTATTCCTTAAAAAATTCATTAAAACATTTCAAAAAATACATTGCTACTCATAACTAATTTATTTTGTACCTCATGCAACAATAAAAGATATCTTGTCTCAACAAGATTGTTTTGTCATAAGGGGTAAATGGGTGTCTAATATCCAAGAATATGATCTAGAAATTAGTCCCACAAAGTTAATCAAAGTTCAAGGTCTAACCAAAATGTTAGCTCAAGGGAATGAGGAAGCTTTAGGGATGGTTTGTCAAAAAAATGATATAGAGAAAGTAAAGTTAGAGGGACTTAAATAGTTAGAGAAGGATCCATGCTATGCATATATAATATTCTTTCTCCTTCATATTACATGTCCTGATCACCTTAAGGGTCACAAAATAATATCTCTAAGTCCTAAATCAGTCAATTATTGCATCACTCAAGAGGGACCTGGTTGGACAAACTGTGACATAATAATACTTATATGTGTAAATCAAGAAGAATCTAAAAATTTATTAATTGAGTTTCATGCAAGATTATGTCCGGGGGGGGGAGATTATGCAGCAGGAAGAACAACCCATAAAATCGTTAGATAAGGTTATTACCAGAACTCCTTTTTCATATATGTACAAAATATTGTAATAAGTTGTTCTCAATGTGAGTTATTCACGAGAAAGAAAAGGTTAGCATCCTTACCTTTGCAACTAGTTGTGGTGCTAGACCCTTTCCAGCAATGGGGGCTTGATTTCATTGTGCAGTTCAAAGATAATTCAAGAAATGGGATTTCTTGGATCCTCATGGAAACTGACTATTTCACCAAGTGGGTAAAAGCAATACCCACCAAAAAGGATACTCATAAAGTTATTATGGAATTACTTGAGGACAAGATTATCATAAGATTTGGGGTTCCATCCAAAATAAGAACCGACAATGCCAAATATTTTATCTCAATAGAGCTCACATCATTCTCCTTCAAATACGGAATTACCCTATCCCACTCATCTAACTACTATTCCTAGGGAAATGGTTTTGAAGAGTAGAGCAATAAAAAATCAATGAAAATCCTTAAGAAAATAGTTGGAGGTAACAATAGGTCTTGGGATAGTAAAATAAAATATGCACTTTGGGATTACATAATAACTAAGAAAAGTGAGAAAAGAAAGACTCCTTTCAAGTTGGTATGTGGTTCAACTATTTTTTTACCTATCTATCTTCGATTTCCAGTGTATCAGTTAATTGAATTAGATGAAAGCCGAAGGAATTCTCCTCGCGAAAGTATCATAAACCAAGAGAAGGTTTAAACAAAATTTGAAAAGTTTGCAAAACCAAGTTCTTTTTATATTGGAGATACATTCTTGTTGTGAGACAAATGAAGCAAAAATCCAGACAAACATGGGAAGTTTGATATCCTCTTGATGGGGCCATTTGTCATCTATGACCTAGCTAGAACTAATTCATTCCTTCTCAACACTATGGAAGGAGAAAGATTTCCCTTACCTGTGGATGGGAAACATTTGAAATTCTTCTTCAATGATCTTATCAAATGCCCAAGGGGGAATTATGAGGACTTTTTCTAAACCACTTTCTTTGTATTATAAATTATGTATCATATTTTTTTGTATCATAGTTTTTGTATATTATACTGCAAATTGTATTTCATTTTGGCATTAATTTACATGTATATGGGACTGACACACTTTAATTTGTTGTAGGAATTGGAAATTCTAAGGTCCTTGCACATTCTCTTTGATTGAATATTAGTTGAGTGCACATCGCACAGTCAGATCCAGATGTTATCCACTAAGTTCCACTTAAGGTATGTTTCAAGTGAGCCACCAAGGATTGAAACAAATCAATGCTCTTACTCAGTAATCACGAAGTTCCATGGTTTCATCAGGGATAGTTGTGTTCACACCCCCTCATGGGAATTGTAATAAATGACATAACATGATGGTTTATTTTTGTAAAAGGCTTGTCCTTATTAGGACTTGGTTGTTAAGGTCATCATCCTTGAGTGTTTTTTTCCTCGTCATTTATGTGACTCTTTTTTAAGCAACATATAATCTTTGTGTTTTTTCATTCAAATTCCTCTAAAGCCATGATGGTGAAATTGGTGGTCGTGTCTTAAAAGGTTCTTAAAGCATAGGGTCTATGTATTATATCATTCTAGTCATATTCCTAAAGTTTCATGGATATGCGTTAAGTCTTTCATAGGATTTTTAATTTTTTAATTTTTAATAAAATCATATTTAAGATGTATTTTAATTGTAAAAGTTCAAAAGGTCATAAAATTGGGCTCAGGGAACCAGTTTGGTCATGGGGATGCTCGTGTTTGGACCGAGAACCCCCAATAAACCCCTAAACCCACTATTGAGAGTCAATTTAGTAATTTTGAATTATTAATTTTGATTTTCTCTCCGGAATGACTAAAAGGGTCAAATAAATGGGAAAATTGGGGAGAATCCAATTCCTAAATAAAAGGAAGCTTGTGTGACATCCCCAAAAATCCACAAATATTTAAATTTTTTCTATGTGATATTAATAGCTAAATCATAGCGAGAATGCTAGTTAAATGATTAATTTTAGTCTAGTTAACAGATTGTCTATAAAGACAAGACATGACGAAAAAATTAGGAGTTAATACTCATTGGTTAACTGTAACTAAAAGAGTAAACAATGTTACTTACTACTTGTAAGTCACATGCTACTAACTGTATTCAATCTATATTGATTTTCTGTCTTGGATAAAAAGTTTATAAAAAGTTAATGAGTTTAAAATTATTGAGTTCAGATCATTGGTTTGTTTGCAAGAATGTGTCAGATTCTGATGGTTATTTTATTTTCTTACTGAAGGGGGATTGAGGTTAGCCCAAGGCTTACTTACCTTTTCTTAAATCTAAGACAGATCTGATGCTTGTACATGATTCACAGGTAACTCTTATCTTTAGGTTTACGATGTAATAAAATAAGGCTATGAAGATTAAATGAATAAGTTAGGAAAGAACCTTAAATTCTAGCAAGGACTATTCTACTTAGGTAGCGATTTGGAGTTGCTAGCATGATTAAATGTTTTAGACAAATAGATTATATAAATGATGGTATATAATTATAAATATTGTTTTTAGTTGTTTGTAATACCAAAATCCTCGATACCTTTCCAATTGGTTTATAACTATGAATTTTAACTATATAAATCATAGAACTTTCCTATGTCCTAAAATTATCATTACTGTTTTTATTTAGCAGTTAGATACTAACTACAATTATAACAAACCTAAACTAGGCATATAACCAATGCATAAAGTAATAACTATATCCTAGCTAGAATTTCAAAACACATATATATAAAAACTATAATCTAGCTCAACGCTTCAACATACCAAAAATGACTTGTTTAATCTTAAGCAGAAGTAATTGTATTACTTTACATAAAATAACTTCTATTTTTTTTAACCAGGGGCGGCAGGAGGGGGAGGGGTGCTCTATGACCCCAAGGGACATCTGAACCTCAATTACTCCTGGAATTTGGGAATCGACACCAATAATATGGCGGAAGCTCTTGCTCTTTGGCAAGGCCTAAGTCAGGCTATTCGTCTAGATATTCAAGACTTAACGATAGTAGGGGACTCAAGGATAATCCTCCATCATCTCATATGTCGGGAGTTGCCCTCCTCTTTTCGCCTTAGACAAGTGATTCGAAGAATTTTTCTCCTCTTGCCTCTTTTCAGCTCTATAGAATTCTTCCATGTCTTAAGAGATCTTAATGAGCATGCAGACAGTGCTGCAAACAAGGCAATTTCCATAGGTTTAGGGGTTCTTATTATCAATGGGGTCCAAAGTTTGGAACCTATCCCCTAAGCAAAGGAAGACGTTGCCAAGCTTGAGAAGGATGGGTTCATGGAATGGGGGCCCAAGACATTTGTCTTATGCGACGGCTGCCTCGTGGTTACTCCTCCCCTGTAATTCAATCGACACGCGCCTATTGTTTGCGCCTTCCTCCATGCATTATGCCATTCATAAAGACACTTGCTCAACCCATCCTCTACTGCATTCTTGCCCGCTCCTTCTGATGATGGGTAGTAATTCTCAGTTTATGTGGAACTTCGTCCGTACCTCCTGGTGTACTTATTTGCAGGATGGATTTAACAGTGTGATCCATTCAAACCCGACGAGCGATGGGAAGCAGTTATGGCGCAATCATAGTTCTTCATGGAGGTGTTTGGATCATCTCTCTTTGGATCAAGTCAAAATGGTTCTCTTGGTGGATAAGAATTGTGGGTTAGTTGGAACCCTGCTGCGTAATGATCTTCAGATGAGCTCTGGCTCTCATGAATTTGTTCTCTTTGATTCCTCGTTTAGGTACTTATACCATAACTCGTGCCTTATATCGTGGCTGAATTATTCTCCAATCTGCTTCTCCTTGGGGGCTATTAAATTCCGGGTTGAGCACGCAATTGCCAGAGGGCAAGATTTCTGGATTCTTTTGCGTCCTGTTGTATGCTCTCGAAACTCTGTTGGATTGAATGTGAAGGTCTCCCTGGTTGTTTGGAAAAGCTCCCAACGCTTCGAGGTTGTGATATCAGTGTTATTCCTGTCTGCGTCGGTGGAAATGGCGGACTCTAATGGTTCCTTTGCCTCCTCTCCTGATCTTGTGGAGGATCTAGCAGTAGATGTAAGGGTTCTCAGGCGTAAAGTTTGTAGGCAAGGAAATTGTCTGCACCAAATAGACGTGTTGGGTGGTCGTCGCTTGGAACAGCTGGAAGAGGATATAGGACGAATTCGCACTGAATTTCGAGATGCTATGAGGAAGCTGGAAGCCGTGGTTCAGCAATCTCTAGATCAATTGGACAACAGGATGCAAATCTTGGAGCAGAAATGGGCAAAGCGAAAGGAATTTGGAAATGCAGGGCCCATCCTGACTTCTGGAGCAGAGGCTATCCCGTGTTAGTTTGAATTTTGTTTTAGTATCTTCCTATGTCCGTTTGCAGTCAAAAGTCCTGATTTTGCAACTCTTTGGGCATATGTAGTTTCAATTATGTAGTTCTGCTGTTATAGGTAGTCTGGATGTTTGACATTCCTATTTTGGAGATGTATCTACTATTGGCTCAGCCACCTTTTTAATATAATTTCTAACCGTTTCTGTCAAAAAAAAAAAAAAAATTCTATTTTTTTAACCAATGTAATAGTAATGCATTTACCATATGGCACAATTAAAGACTCAAAACTATAACAATACCAGAAATAATTTCAAGAGTAGTGGGATCCATGTGGTGGATGCTCGCTTGAAGGAGGGTTTTGGCATTAAACCCTATGCATTTAGATTCAAATTTTTCCTTAAAAACTTACTTGTGTTTAATAGTTTTTTTTTTGGAAAAGGAGGAAAAGGCCGACACGCCCTCGGCCTTCTAGGGTCTCCGCAATAGTTGTCGTTCTTGACTTGGTGGTCGCATTAGCGACTTTGATTCTCTGGTTCCTTTCCATCATCCTTCTTCGAGCTCGGCTATGGTGTTAGCAGGTTTAAAGCTTTGATTCTCCACTGTTATCATTTTCTTCGAGCTTCCTCCTAAAACTAGTAAGTCATAATGAATTTTTCGAGCATTTTTATTTCTTTTATTTATTTATACCAAGCTAAATATTAAAAAGATTTTAACGTTTGTTGTTTGATGGTAGGTGAATATACTCGGCAAAGAACAATCAAAATTGAAGGCATTTTCTTGAGCTTAAGGGTGCGAGTGAGAAATAGCTCGGTAATCCTCGGTCATGTCCTTGGGTACCATTCGTCATGTTTGTGTCTGCAATGATACTGATGGTGCTTGTGGATTATTAATGTGATGTCTAAAGTACTTATGGAAAATTTTTTCTTTTGTTTTGAATTAGTGATGGAGGCTGTATGGCCATCCTTAAAGATAACCCTTATGGTTTTCCAAATGATCTACGGCTCTTCTAATGTCGATTTATGGAAAGAATATTACAATTCTAGTGTTTTGTTATCATTTTGCATATTGATTAGCTATGTGGAAGCTTCCTTGGCCTTTTTGCTCTACCACTATAACTCTTTCGTGGCTACGAATACGTTAAGGCATTTTGGTTTTATGAAGAAAACAATGTGGTGACCGTTGGTTAATTTATTGATAAATTAAATTTGGTTTATGGTTCTTTATTTTTAAAGAGATAGAGCCTATAGGCCATAACATAAATATTCGTTATCATTTATTTTCCTTTTTGTAAATTAGGTTGCACTATGTGTTAAGATTTGTAAAGAGTTTTCTGTTATAACAACACTTGGTTGTAATTTATTCTATGGTTATGAAATGGGTAAAACCATTGTAAAAGTTGTTGCGATTCTTATTTGAGCAATCTGTTCTATAAAAAATTAACTTAGGGTTTTGGTTTTTAATCAACCAGCCTAGATCCAAATCCTAGGCTCTATCAAGCGTCGAGAGGGATCAAATCTCCCAAGGAATGAATTCAGAATTTACCCTTGATAATAATAATGAATTCAGAATTTGAGCATATCTTAATTTTGTTTCATTACGATTCAGACATGGATGATACAATGCCCATGGAAAAGCTATCTTGGGAAATGAAGGTATTTATTAGTGTTTGAAATAATATATTTTTTGAAATTTTATAATTTTTTTTAATAGTAGTTTATTTTTTATTTTCTTTATTTTAATTGAAATTGGTAAAAAGGATTTAACAAATCTCCTTAAGTACAATTTACCATGGATTGTTTAATAAGCCTTGCATGGTTGTTTAGGAGGCCTTGAAACCATGTGCAAGGCCAACATATTTTTGGGGATAATTACATGGACTCAAATTTTCCATTGATATTACATGTGCCCACGAAATATATGCATATAAGCTTACTATTTTTAGTTTCTCTACTACAATAATACCTCTTAGCCCAATTAGCAATCTCTCAAGTGAAGTGTGTAATTAAAATTTGACATTAGAAGGATAAAATCCACTCACAAATTAGAGAGATTTGCGTACCAATCATTCTCAAGAGTGAAATGTGTAATTATATTTTTTCAATGTTTGTATAGGATTCACCTATGTTGTAATGTCTCATATCTTATATAATTTGAAATAATATATTTTCTAAAATTTAATAAATTTTTTTAAGAGGAGTTTATTTTTTATGATTTTTTTACTAAAAACTGTCATTTACATTATAATTTATTTACTAATAATTTTTAATTATATTTAATTTAATTTTAAGTTAAACTATAAATTTAATATATATATATTCAATACTTAATCACCCAATCACCCACATCTATGGAATATTACAATACTCAATAATATATTATTTAAAGGGTTATGAAAATATATTTATTTAAAGGGTTATAAAGACAACGGAGGATCGTGGAGTTTTGGATTTAATGTTTTACCAGAACGTGAAAATGTTTTGTCGGAATGATAAATTATATATATTAAAATATATATCCAATCCAATCCAAACAACTCCGTTGATTGGAGGACATGATTAGGTAGGTGGCTAATATATTTTCAAGCATCCAAGGCTTACAACCAACTGCACTTTTAAACTTTCTTTGTTCAGTATTTCAACCCAAATATCCATGACATGACTCCATATAAGATTTCATGCATGTTTTTCTTGTTGAATATTTGAGTCTCCATTAGGACCAGGACCTATATGCGCACAGTACATCTCCAATAGTGATTCAGCTCACATTTAATTTGAACTCCCCGTAAATATTCGAAACAGGGTCACGTCCTGAGTATATGCACCCACGCATCCTTGTATAATTTGCAAAGCATCAGCTGGGTCCGCCATTACGGTTTACTTTCTTCCTCGTGCTGCATGTCTCAAGGTCCTCGTTTGTCATGGCGAGCATTTCTATCTTCTGTAAATGTCCACAGCTTGCTACATTCATTGCCTATGCCAAGAACTATACTCTGTTGAGTGTGCCCATGCCCTGGCATGTATTATCTCCTTGTACGCGTCTACGTGTGAGGGTAGTCAATGGTGTGTGGGTGTGGGATTTCCTGTGCAGTTTACGGTTTACTGGTGCATTTCTTTTCTGTTAAATGCCGGCCTGTGCGCTTCTTCTCTAGAGCTCGATATACCAAACATTTCTATATAGGACCTACGCTTTTCTTAAACTTCCCGGTGTGTGCGCGTTAGTTCCTTGGAGTGGTGTATTTTGTAGGATTTTCATTGTTGCTCCTCCAAGCATGTGTCAATGTGTAGCGGTCATTGTTATCCTCTTTCTGCCTGGTGGACGACTTCTTCAATGGCCCCTCTGCGTCGAAAATTTGTTTTGCGTGCCAAGTCTTCCCTACAATTTGACAGCCAACGGTCATCTCCTCCTCTCGACCTGGCCATTACATT